>CANTUT010000048.1:2725000-3097500 GCA_947687605.1 Reutealis trisperma
CTGATGCTTACAAAAGTTTTAATTTTGAGGTTTTTTTTTAAACAATTCTAAATTATTTAAATAAACAAAAATTAACAACCCTATTAAAAAATAATATTAATATTTATTTTTAATGGTCAATAATGGCTACTAATAATTTTACCAAGCATTTAATGTAATTAACTATTAACTATCAGTAATAATTAACAGTTAATAATTATTGAGAACAATTAAAATCAAATGCAGTCTTAATATAATATTATAATCACTTGAATATACGTTTATTTTTTAGAAATGGTTTCATTCCTAGATACGTGATTAATTTATTGATATTTTAATTTCATCTTTAAACATATTATAAGTGTGAGAATATTGGATTTGATGAATTGCCTTATAATTTTATATGACAAAATTTTCATTTGATATATTTAATCTGGTATGAGTAATTAATTAACTATCTTTCTCTACATACCAAAAAATAAAAAAATAACTCTCTTTCTCTCTCTTAATCATATATTTTTAAAACTTTAATCAAATACAATTTGGATCAATTGCAATGATTTTCTCAATTAATGTTATTTTGTAAGATATAATAAATATTATTATTACTATTACCATAGTTTTTTAGGGAAATTATTATTACTATTACCATAGGTTTTTTAGGGAAATTACTATAGTTGAATTTGAACGTATTAATAAGTTAATCAATTTAACATAAAAATTGTTGATTAAAAGTTTAATAAAATATTAATTTATAGCTCGCAAGGAGCGGAAAAAAAGACAGTAGTAGTTGGGAGAAATTTTTATAATCTATTACGTTAAAATATAAATTAATTAATGATGATTTAATACACATTTAATTTGCCGATCACTATTAACTAGTCAATAATACGACATGATGGATTAAATTCACAAAAGGTTTTTCAAGTGTTTGGTACATTCGATTGCTTGTTTTGGTCAACTACTCATCATCTACTTGCATGTGTCAAAGTTTAATTGGGTGAGACCATTTATTTCTATATGCAAGTCACGTGTGTATTCAAATTTCTTTAATTTAATTTAATTACATAAAAAAATAAACCAAAGTTTGGATTATTTTAGTTGTAAATTAAAAAATACATTTTATGGATAAAAAGAGCGTCTATTTTGATGCTACTAATTTTTTTTAATGTGTTTTATAAATTAATTTTTATTATGACTCGTTATGACTTTATTCAAAATATAAGTTAATTTATAAATATTTATATTTTAAATATTAGTGTAAATGATATATGATATGTAAATAATTTAAATAAATATTATATGATATTATTTTTTAAATTGTGGTACTTATTATACTACATAACTTTTTTATAAATTAGTGTAAGTTGCTTTCATTTTATTTGACTTTTAATTTTTAATCAATACTTTTATATAGATACTGAAATATCTATTCACAAAATAACATATAGTTATTCACAGTAAATATATTTTTACATTAGGTATTGTTTGTCTCTATATTTTATTAATACTTGTTGCAAAACAAAGATGCATAAAAAATTATTTTATTTAAAAATGAAAAGAATATCCCTCATATTTCAGCAGATAATAGTGTATTATTGCCAATAAGACCTAATTTCATACATATTGTCCTACTATTATTTATGCATGTATATTATTTATATTAAATTTTTTGCGTACCATCCTTGTTTCATTGAATAGTCCATTAGATGCATATAGATTTATGAGTAATATTATGTAACAAATAATTTTGAGTTTCAACTTGTAAAATGGCAAGTCATTTGGCAATAATGTATTTAGAAACTGTATCTTTGTACAATTCACACATTTTGTTCAATGTTCTTTCTCAATTTATCTATTTAATTTAAATGAAACTTTTCAAATTTAAGAAAATTAAGTATTTATGAAATTTTAAGAATAAAATATGTGAATCTATTTTAACTTTTTGTAACTGTACAGACAATACGTTGAATTGTTCGTAAAGAATTATACTATTCATGAAATAAGTGGTAAAACTCATGTATATTATGTCATATTCATATTTTATATTTGTGTGTATCAGTGCAAGTATTAATGTTAGTAAGTAATAAAATGAATAAAAAGTAAGATTTTTTTTTAAATTTATGATGATTCGATTATTCAACCCAAAATAAATATAAAATAAATATATATTTTAATTTAAAATAAATATAAAATTTGATTTAATTTTTGTCTTTTTCAATCCACATTAAAAATTTACTTATTTATGTATTTTTATATACTATATTAAATATTATGAACTCAATTTATTTATTTCTCCATATTTATTTTTTAAATGTCATACTGTTATCTTTTAATTTTTGGAACAAATATCTTACCTAATATAAGTTGATATTTATCTAATAATCTAATAATTTGAAATTCTTAATAGCCTTATTTTTTCAAAGAATTCAATAGTTTGAACTTTAGATTAGTTCTTATTTGTTTAGCAAATAAAGAGAAAATTAAAGAATAATTATAAATCAATTTTTTGTTATTAATAGACATAAATGCAAAAAAAAAAAAAAAATTGTTGAGTTTAATTGTAACTTAACAAGTGTAAATATTATTGATTCATTTATTCTTTTGTTGAAAGAGATATTTTGTATTGTTTGGCCAAGCAAAATAACAAACATTTTGTTGATTATTAATATTATTTTTGTTTTGTTGAATTTATCCATTAAAAAAACTCTCTTCATCTAAAAAATATTGCTTACTAAAAATTATAGTAATAAATGAGTATAAGTAAGAGTATAAATAAAAAATATAATAAAATTTATAAGTTAGCAAGTAATTAATAATGTTTTTTAAACCATGTAAAAAAATAAAATAGACAACCACTTTAGGATAGTGGTAATACAAAATAATAATTTTGTTTAAAGATAAACTTTTAAAATTGTTTATTTTTCATTTTCTTGCCTTTAAAAACAAATACATTGCTAATTAATATAGTATTATAAATATACTTGTAATAGATTATTAATTTTACCATATAAATTAATGAAAATACTAATTTGTTCTATTGTAACAACTTACATTTTCACAATTTTGATATTAAATATCAAAATATAAGGAAATATAATGTAATATATTATCATAAAATGATAAAATTAACTATTATTTCTTGAAATTGAAATTGTATCTAAATAAATAAATTGATTTATTGTTTTTGTTAATAAAAAAACTTAATAATTTTTCTTGTAAATGGAAACAATAGTTTAATAAAAAATTTTTAATCTTTTTCGATATTGATCTTTTTATTTAGTAATGGGTCAGGACTTTTTTTTTTCTTTTTTTTTTTCCTTCTATATTCAGTACTTATGCTTTTATCATTGATATATCTTGAATTTATTTTACAATGAAAACTTTAAGTTTATTTTTTAGATGATATTGTTTAATTAATCTTACAAAAAACAAAAAAATTCTCATGCTAATATGTATTGTAAAATTTGCTATAATCTCTTTATTTATACAATTAATAAAAAAAAGATACAATAAAATTTTAAAATAAAAAGTGATATAATAAATATATGATTAACTAAATTTTATATTAACATAATGTAACATATTACGAAACCATAGCTTTATAAATTTTTTATATTTGTCAACTACATATCCCATCAATATTCAAGTATTTTTATATAAAGTTATATAAATATTTATGCCTTTATTAAATATTTGAAATTTTAATATATAGCTATGACATAAAATAACAACAAATAATAATCAATATTTAAGCATATATGCAATATATTATTATTTAAAATGTGAAAGGCTGTAATAAATTATCATATAATTAATGTGAAAAGTAAATACATATTTAATTTCATTATCATTGCATTTGTCATATCTCTATTCCCTTTTCAATCCGATAAGATAAATTTTAATTTTATATTTTATGCAAGATTCAAATTTAAAAAAAGAAAAAGACTATGTAAATACAACAAATTTAAACATTTATCTATATATATCATTTAGTTACTTACTTGAAATATTTTTTCATTATTTATTTTACACTCAATTTTGGTATTTGTCTAAATTTTTTTTATATTTAATTACAAAAAGCAGGTTTGAAAACATTATGTTATTGTTTTATTTTCTTGATTTTAATACTGATTTTCATACTTGCCATCCCATGCTTAATTGCTCACAACACTAAATTATTAATTGAATCTAATATCTTATTTGTTAAAATTTACATTGATTCAAAATGTCAAATTTTATTGATATAAATACATAGAGATGAACTTGTTATAAAATTCAACTGAAAAATAATATAATGATTCAGTGTAGATAGTTGTATAATAAATTAATTAATGAGCGTCGAATATCGATTTTAGAATTAAGAGATCTCAAATCTTATTATCAATTAGGTAAAAAAAAAAAAAGGATTAAGGCGTCTCAAATTTTGTTCTCTAACCCTTAGAAGTCTTCTCAGAGACACTCAAAATACCATCGTATTACTGAATAAAAAATATGTAAATTTTTCATTAAAAAAATGTTAGGTGGATATTAGACATAGGGTCAATTTAATGATTTATTTTAATTTTTTCTATGGCAAAATTATTTTTCAAAAGAAGGAAAAAAACAAGATAACCTCTATGACTCCAGGTGATAAGTGATAAGAGGTCGGCATGGAAGGACCACAAACAAAGGAAGAAAAGGCTGTGGTGGTGGGATGGCAGCTGCAATTGCAAAAGAAAAAAAAATATATATCAGTTGGCTTGGCCATATGTTTCATTAGTTGCTGTGCTGGGTGTGTCGGAAAAGACAGAATACAGTTCCCACAATTCTTAAGACAATAAAAAATTACCACTAATCCACACAATTGATTTGGTATGTGTTAATATCAATCTTCAAAGATTCCCATATCAAGGAGAGCGGCAGAGGATGATGATGCAGCCTTTCCATGAGAGATTCAAGACCTTCGTGAACAACAGATGGCTTGTTTTTGTGTGTGCAATGTGGGTTCAGTCATGTGCTGGGATTGGGTACTTGTTTGGGAGTATATCACCTGTGATCAAAAGCGTCATGGGCTACAATCAGAGGCAGGTTGCTATGCTTGGTGTGGCCAAGGACTTGGGTGATAGTATTGGATTTCTGGCTGGGGCTTTGTGTGAGGTTTTTCCCATTTGGGCAATTTTGCTGATTGGGGTATTTCAGAACTTTGTTGGGTATGGCTTGGTTTGGCTAATAGTCGTTAAAAAATTGCCTGCTTTGCCGCTCTGGGTGGTGAGTTCAATCGTCTAAATTACTTAACTTAGATCTTCTTTGTTAATTGCTACTTCTTTATCTTTCTGGGTTTGTTATATGCTTAAATTTTCCATGGAAGATTGCTATTATCGGGTTTTGAGAGAAGTTTGACTCTCCTCCTGCTTTGACCAGTTTGATTCTTCATGGATTCCTTTTGGCTGGAGAACAGGTAGGGCTTTATTTTTGGGAATTTGAAGAAACTTGTTTTGATTGGTGGTGACGATGATGATGATCTGGTTATTTGTGGTTTAAATTGGTGTATGTATGTCCATCTCTGCGAAGTAGACTAAGAGCATGTAAAATCCTTAATGAGCCTCATGGTTAAGGTACTGGTGAATTTGGTCTATGAGAAATAGCTAGGAAACACATAACGCTGAGCGCTTAATCAGATGAGACCTATGGAAACAGAACCCTCTTCTCAATGGGACGCCATTCGCATCCAAAGAGAAATTGTAAGAAAATTCAGTGGATTCAGAACATAAATTTAGATCTATATCACAATTTCGCTATACATATGTAAATCTTATGTATTTCGAATAAAATTGGACACATCGATTAATGCAGCTTTCATTTGCCAAAACCATCAGGAGACACTAATTTTGACAAACCGATCAAGCAGCGACATTGTTCTTGTCAACTACATTAGTTTGGTAAAGTATGATGGTTAGATTCTGTAGCAAATGCTGCTGATGTCTGCTTGCTCATTTCTTTGAGATTGTGAGTTTGTGACTACACTGGATACTCCGAGATTTAGCATTAAATATGTGTGATTTTTGTTTCTTTCACTCTCAGATGCCAATTTGTTTTACCTAACTCATTGCGCATTTTATGACTATATGAGGTCATGAAGGAAACTGCCTTCATAATTAAGCCTAAGGGATATGTGTGATGGGGATTTGATTGTGAACACTGACCGGAAAACTGGATGCAATTCTCCAATCTTGGTTTTTCTCTGAAAATGTGAATTTTGAAAAACTGGATCTTTCTTGTTGCATTCTATAACCTCCTTTGTCCCTGATATTCCCTGAAAAGCATCAATGTAGGTGTGTTGAGTAATGACCATCAACTATGCCATTAGGTTGCCATGTCATTTTACTTCTAGCTAATGATTCTCAGAGTTTCAAAGTGATTTAGTTCAATCATATTGATAGAGTAGGCTGGTTGGTCTATTTTGACGACTCCCCTGCTATATTTTACTTTTATTTAATAAAATGGTTGGAAATTCTTACAATAATGAAAGTAGTCTGTTTCTTAATAGTATTTCTCCTGATCATAGCAGGTTTGGTTCAAATTATATTGCTGATTGCCAGAGAGAAACTTTTGTTACTCTTCTTCTCTTATTGTTTCTAGAAAGAAGTTAAAGGTTACGCTAGAATAATTCTTGGTGAAATTATTTTCCGAAATATTTTGCTGCTTTATGCTGACCATGCTTAAATTTGTTCATCATGTAAAGATTAAAATGTCTAGAGATCTGTTATTTGTTTGTTCCATTATTGTGCCAGTGCTAAAGATCCTGCATTTGTATTGATAAAGAATGGAAACACTTAATGAACAGGGCTAGTGGTTTGTGTTTTTCTGCCTTTCTCAATTTTTTGAATCCCTAAGGGGAAGTCAGATATATGTTGAAGAGCATTAGTTAGGGATTTATATCATTTATGCTGCCAAGAACTACTGAGTTGACTAAGAATCACGTAATCATAGGTCCGAAATCCCAGAAATTATGTAATTTTCTTTCTACACCTGATTAATTTGTGGTTTTCTCAGTTGATACGTTTATGAATTTTTACAAATTTTGGTTGGCAGCTCTGCATTGCTGTATTCGTGGGGACAAATGGTGAAACCTACTTCAACACAGCAGCTCTCGTCTCATGTGTGCAAAACTTCCCAAAAAGCCGGGGTCCTGTTGTTGGGATACTGAAGGGATTTGCTGGGTTGAGTGGTGCAATTCTGACTCAGATTTATCTTATGATCAATTCTCCTAATGAGGCAGCACTGATTTTCATGGTTGCAGTTGGGCCATCTATGGTTGTCATTGCTCTAATGTTTATTGTTAGACCTGTAGGAGGACACAAACAAGCTAGGCCATCTGATAATTCAAGCTTCTTATTTACCTACAGCATCTGCCTCATTCTGGCTGCTTATTTACTGGGTGTACTGATACTAGAGGATGTAGTTGATCTGAACCAAAATTTGATCATATTATTTGCTGTTGTTTTGATAATTCTCGTGTTGCTTCCTATAACAATACCGATTATATTGGTTTTCTTCTCTGAACCAAGATCTCAAGTAGAAGAGAGTCTTCTTCCTGAACCAGATAGACAAGGAGGTAAATCTGGGCAGCAGCAGGATGGAAATGAGGTTGTTCTAAGTGAGGTTGAAGATGAGAAAACTTCAGACATGGAGTCACTTCCAGCATCAGAAAGACATAAACGAATTGCTCATTTGCAAGCTAAACTTTTCCAAGCAGCTGCAGAAGGAGCAGTGAGAGTCAAGCGGAAAAAGGGTCCACGTAGAGGGGAGGATTTCACTTTAACACAGGCATTAATCAAGGCAGATTTTTTGCTTTTGTTTTTCTCTCTCATACTGGCTTCTGGATCTGGTTTGACAGTTATTGACAATCTGGGTCAGATTTGTGAATCTTTAGGATATGAAGATACTAGCATATTTGTATCAATGATCAGCATTTGGAACTTTCTTGGTCGTGTTGGTGGTGGTTACTTTTCAGAAGCTATCATCAGGTGAAACCTACTTTCTCTTGAATTTCCTCTTTCAAAATAACAACTTGGTAGTTATCCTTCAACTAATATTGTCATTCTTTTTGTAAAATTATATCCTTGGTGTTTTTCTCCAGAAAATTTGCCTACCCAAGACCAGTGGCCATGGCTGTTGTTCAGGTTATCATGTCTGTTGGACTTTTCTATTATGCAATAGGATGGCCTGGACAAATTTATGTTGTGAGCATTTTGATAGGACTTGGCTATGGTGCCCATTGGGCAATTGTGCCTGCTGCAGTCTCAGAACTATTTGGATTGAAGAGTTTTGGTGCCTTGTACAATTTTCTCACATTGTCAAGTACTGTTGGTTCTCTAATATTCTCTGGTGTTATTGGTAGTGGCATATATGACTATTATGCAGAGAAACAAGCTGGCATCCGGCTGCTAAATTCAGGATCTGTGCTCACAGTACATCTTCAGGAGGAATCACTTACTTGTACAGGTTCTATATGTTATTCCATTACTTGTGGGATAATGTCAGTTCTTTGCATTATTGCAATGGGGCTGAGTTTGATTGTGGTTCATCGGACTAGGAGTGTATACACTCAGCTCTATGGAAAGACTAATGTTTAGTTGCAAGGAGAAGCGACTATAAATTGCTTTCCATTCACGTATGGGTTTCAGTCGACACCAATTTTGCTGAAGATCTGCTCAGCATAGAAAGACAGCATTTTGTTAACGCATAAAGTAAAATACCAAGCAAATAGGCTTTTCGTTAAATTTTCCTTGAAACAAGTTGCATTCCTTTCATGTTTTGGACGCTCTTTTTCTGCGTAGTTGATTCATCTTTCCCCTATGTTTTCCTTCATACCTGTGGGTTATTTTGTAAGCCAGGATCATGCTTCTGTATTTCATTGTGTCATAGTGAATTCATTGTATACTGAAACCAAACAAGGAATCATTACGTGATAAATAAATTCTCTGTTCTATTATTCTTTTTGTTTATGTATATTTTATGGCATTTCTGGCAAAAGACACATATATAATAAATTATACAGGTGATTCTGACGAATTCTACAAACTTATTAATATCATGCTGATAATTGCTGATTGTGATAGATTTCATCCGTATACTTACAGATAATTGCAGTGTAGGGTCATGGATTTGACGCCCAGACACTTTTCTGGAAATCTTATTCCCAGGAAGAAATGAACATGTATTTTGTACAATGAAATTTGTTTGTTATAACCAATTATTCTGCAGATTAACATTGGCAATGCCACTTGACGCTGAAGTGGACTTTCACAAGTGAATACTAGAAAAAATGGCAAGGAACTAATGTTATGGTAAGGATATCCTCTGGCGGTATATAATTTGTATACTCCTTTTATATTTTACCCTTTTCACTCTAATATTGTTAAAGACAACCAAGTATTAGTTAGCATCCTAATTACCAAATTAGGGGGTCAGAGTTGTACCTTTCATTTTTGGCAAATAATCATTACAGTCCCCCTTCTGCTTTAATTCAAGAATTGGATTCTCTTTGAAGAGCAAATCCTATGAATTCTATCTTAAATGGCAATATAATCAATGTATGGATACAAGTTCAGTCCTTCCACTAAAGTATTAAGGCAGCCACCCAACTGTATAATTTACATTTGGAGAAGCATAAACACACCTTGAAAACAAGTGGACTAAAGGTGTGAAAGAAAAAATTGCAATACTGCCAAAATCCACCAGAACAATTTTTTTAACTTATTTGAAAATGAAAATCCATTGTAACCTTCCAGTTCAGTCAAAACTAGCTACCCTGTTTAGATTATTATTAACCAATACATTCCCAACTTAAAAGAGTTCTTTGGAAAAAAAAAAAAAAAAAAGCACACTAATTAGGGCCAAGTAAATCCATGCATGCTACAATCACTTTATTGCTTATAGATATATAGATTTGAGGATGATTTTGGATTTGGTACAATTAATTAAAACTAGGGTTCATTATATTTTCATATATAATTAACCACATTATTATATTTGTTATATAAAATTTAGAGTATTCAATAGATATTCAATAAAAGTTGGATATACTAAATGTAAAGCCAATAAATAGTGATTAATTAATCTTATTGAAAATAAATTTGTAAAAATTTAGGAAAAATAAATGTAAATAAATAAAAGTTGGTCTTAAAATTTTTATTTATTTATTTTTTGCATAGCCAATTGATAAAATTTTCCATATTTAGGAAATTGGCAGAAATTGGCAAATGTTCCAATCCTGTTAACCAGAGTTAAAAATTAACCATGGTTAGGGTTTTAACCATGCATAAAATGGTTATTTTTTTTGCATATAAAAGGGTAGTAGAATGCAGGCAAAAACCCATTAAATTATCATATTTTAGATTTTACACTATTTTCTCTGTCAATTCTCATTAGGCTTTAAAAAATTAAAAAAAAAAAAGAAGTACTGTGCGAATATATTTTTTTTATTTTTCTCTTTTTGATCTGTGGCTTATAAAAAAGGGCAAAATCAAAATTGAAGAGCTAATTCATCAATGGCGAACCTTTGGTTGAGCTCTATGCAAATGGGTATCTGTTGTATCTCTCTTTTTGTTACATTTTATGCAAATATTATATTTTTACACTTATATTTGCTCTGTTTGGAAATTTTTTATCATCCCTTTTTGCATTATATCGACAACTAATGATAAAGACTAGATAGGGTTCTAGTAAAAATTACTGACAATTGAGAACTTTGGACGTTAAAGCACACTATTTTTACAATTTGATACACTCATTGTCTCTTTATCATTGGTTTCTTTTGTTTGTGCAAAATTCAAGTTAATCTGTGAAGTGGGTTTGCTTTTTTGGTTTTTAAATTTTCTTGGGTGCTTCTGTTGTTCAATAATTGATTAGGGCTTTTTTGCTTTTGGATGCATGATGCTGAATTATACTATTATATGAAGAACAGAGAATTTGGATTTCCTTAGGAGTTTATGAATCAAGGGAAATGCAGAAAAAAAAAAAAACTTTATTACAGTTTTTTTGAATGAAAATTCTTTATGAGATTGAGTTTTTTTTGCTGTATAATCTTTTATTATTTCTTAGTTGGCTCGTGGATCAATGGAAATTTTTTTATTTTATCACATGCTCTTGGTTTATTGGATGATTTTGTTTGTAGTTAGATATGAATAACATGCATGTTATTGTAATGATTTTTGTTGTACAATTTCATGCTCGAAAGTTCGTTACGAAATACTTTGAATTTCATAACTGTTTTCCGGTTATTTGATCCATCATGGGTTTTATATAAAGAGGTGTTAAGTGCTACTTAGTTGACGACAGCATAATCATCTTCATAATTTTGGATTTTGCAATTCTTAATCTGTTATGCTTATTTTGGAAGTTCGTTACCGAATATTTTGGATTTCATAAATGTTTTCCGGTTATTTCGTTTGATCAATTAATAGGATTCTTGATTTACAGGTGTTAACAACTATGAATTCATGACAACTATGAATTCATGGCATTGTTATAGTATTTTCATAATATTGTATTTTCAAACCGTTATGCTTATTGTAGAAGTTCATTACCGAATACTTGGACGTCCATGAATATTTTCTGGATATTTCATTTGATCATTTAATAAGTTTCGGATGGACAGGTGTCAAAAACTTTTTCATTTATGGATCCTGTCATTATTATTCTGGTTATTTTAAGTACTGTCTTTAATGAATCATGCCTGTATTTTTCGACGAGAATTTCAGACTTCATTTACTTTGTCTGTGGAGATATTTCCTTATTCTGAATTCATTACTTTTGGTGTTTTAGGGCTTGCACAATTGAAAGCAGGTTCACGATGATGCATTCAGAAGCTTTGGGTTTTAAATTTAGATATTGGTGATTGATCTCTTGTTACTGGCCTTGGCTCATACTTACAAAGAAAGACAACCATTCGTGAGACGTGACCTTAGCTTATACTTAAAAAGGAGGACAAACATTCGTGAGACTTGGCGAAGATGGAATGTAATAAAGAAGATGCCTTTAGAGCTAAGGAAATGGCAGAGAAGAAGCTTTTTGAGAGGGATCTTTCTGGGGCAAAAAAATTTGCAATTAAGGCTCAAAAGTTGTTTCCTGGGCTTGATGGTCTTTCTCAGTTTGTAGCAACTCTTGATGTGTATATTTCTGCTGATGAAAGAGCAAATGGGGAAATAGATTGGTATAGAGTACTTGGTGTAGAACCGTCAGCTGATGAGGACACAATCCGGAAACATTATCGGAAACTGGCTCTCATCCTGCATCCTGATAAAAATAAATCAGTTGGTGCTGAGGGTGCTTTTAAGGTTCTATCTGAAGCGTGGACTGTGTTGTCTGATAAAGTGAAGAGAAGCGCCTATGACCAGAAACGGAATTTACGGGATATGTATCAGAAAGTTCCAAATTATAAATCCTCAATGCCAACTGGTCAGAATGGTTTCCATTGTTTCTTCAACAATAACAAGTCAAATTCAACTACTCAGAAGAGTGCCATGCATCCAAAGCCGGCTCCACCTCAACATTTTTCTAAACTTGATACCTTTTGGACAATCTGCAATTTTTGTAAGCTACAATTTGAGTACCTTAGAACTTATATCAACCACAACCTTTTTTGTCAGAACTGCCGTCAGCCTTTCTATGCTGTTGAGATGCCACCCCCACCTCTAAATGGCAATAGTCCATCCACTGCATGGGCTTCTTACTTACGAGGACAGAATTCTACTCAGCATACGAGGATTGAGAATGCATATGCTTCAGGAAAGAAGCCAGGTTCTATAACAAATATGGGACCTATGTCTCAGTCAGGCACATTTGCTAAGGTGGGCAGTGTTGGAACTGTGCTGTCAGCAGGTCCAACAACTGCTGTAATAGGGGAGTCCGTTCATAGGAAAATTCACACATTTAAAGAAGCAGGGACCAATTTAGCTACTGGATCCTCTATTGCTGGTGTTTTTACTACAATAAAAGGGGATAGACTAAAGAAGAAAAGGCGCATTGGTGATAGGATGAGTTTTACAGGAAATCAAATGGCAAACAGAAACGGAGTTGGTGCTTCTGGAATTCTGAAGAGTATTTCTGAAACAGGGAGGGGAAGATTTGCTGGAAGCCAAAAATTCAACAGGACAAGAGAGTTGTCACAGCTAGAACTTCGAAGCATGTTGATGGAGAAGGCTAAGAAGAGTATTAGCATGAAGCTTAAGGACTGCAGGGAGATGGAGAAGGAGAAAGGAAAGCAGAAGGCTTCTCTGAATGGCATGAAAGCTAATGGAAACAAATGCCCAGAGTTTGTAGATACCAAGATCAGATCTCACACAGAGTTTTCTCTTGCCAACCCTAATGATGATCGTGATATAAAGGGTGCTGATGCAGTATCAATGATTGTTCCAGATCCAGATTTTCATGATTTCGACAAGGATCGCACAGAAAAATCATTTGGTGATAACCAGGTTTGGGCTGCTTATGATGACGATGATGGGATGCCTCGATATTATGCTATGATTCACAATGTGATATCGTTGAAACCATTCAGAGTGCGGATCAGTTGGCTTAATTCCAAAAACAATCGTGAATTATCCCCGTTGAACTGGATTGGTTCTGGTTTCTTCAAGACGAGTGGAGACTTCTGGATAGGCAAACATGAAGTTAATAACTCTCTGAATTCCTTTTCACACAAGGTTAATAAGTGGGCAAAGGGCGCAAGAGGAACCATTCAAATATATCCTAGGAGGGGAGATATCTGGGCTCTTTATAGGAATTGGTCTCCTGATTGGAATGAGCTTACCCTAGATGAAGTGATACATGAGTATGACATGGTGGAAGTGCTTGAAGACTACAATGAGGAGAGAGGCGTCACTGTTGCTCCTCTTGTTAAAGTTGCTGGTTTCAAAACAGTGTTTCGTCGACATTCTGACTCCAGGAAAACCAAGGCAATTCCAAGAGAAGAGCTGTTTCGGCTTTCTCACCTGGTCCCTTCCTACTTGCTGACAGGCCAAGAAGGTCATAATGCTCCCAAAGGTTGTTGGGAACTTGATCCTGCATCTATGCCCTTGGAACTACTTAAAGTATTAGCAGAAGTTCAGGAGGAAGAAATGGTGAAGAATGTTGATAATGCCAGGGATCCAGTTGGGGATGTGAAGAAATCCCAGGAAGAACAGTTGATGGAAAATGGTGAAACAACCAAGGACAAAGGTGCAGTGAAAGATGCTGCTAAAGAAGATGTAGCAGAAATGAGGAAGGATAAAGGGAAGGAAATCAAAGGAGACGAGTTATTGGTGTACAAAAGGAGGCTAGACCGGAAGTAGGTCATTTAACAGTGATAGCAGAAAAGGAAAAGAGTTAGAAAAGTCTATACAGAAACTGATTCAGCAGTTAATTCTCTTTTAACAAATTGGTGGGCTACAGTTCTGTTTTTGTAGTCATGGAATGCCCTCGAGACTTATCTCAGCTGCATCTGTAACATGAAGGCTGAATTTACATACAGGGTTACTGGGTTAGTTGGTAGCTTAACAACCAATAGGGTAAAGCTCATCATTTTCTGCCCACCATGCTTTTGATTTTGTTTTTGAATACCTTTTACAACTGTTTTTGCAGCTGGTGAATTTTGTGACCCAGGAGCTGTACATGTTTTCAATACACCTTATAGCTTTACAATCTTTAATTCTTGATACAGAGAAGCTTAGACAAATTTTTAGCCTTTGCTGAAACTAGTTTCTTCTTTTCTCTTGTATTTGGGGTGTCAAGTAGAAAATATTCTGTCATTTAATTTCAGGCCTTAATCATCCATCTTTACTGTCATCCCCAAATTAGCAGCTCACATTTAATTATTTACCTCTTATTTACCAAATGCAAAATTTTTATTTCATTACTAGCATGGTTACAGAAGTTGAGAACTAGCAAGGCAACTCGGTATCATATGACAGCCGTTCAAATTTCATTACGGCAAAAGGTAAGTAATCTGAAGCTGATTAAAAAGGATATATGCACTCTTAATTGATTGAGACAGACATAAATCTTTTTTCCTAGGATGTTGTCATTTGCACATGTTAAATGATTGCTGTGTTCTTGATTTCATACTGATAACACCCAGGGAAAAAATGCACCTGTGGTTCAAATAAATTTTGTTGGCAGGGAATGGATGCATGGTTTTAAACCCTTTACACTTGCAGCGCCTTGTTCCTGAAGAACCCAAAAAAAAAAATATGCAATGCAGGGTGTTTAGTATGATTTGTTTGAGGGAAACACCAAGTCTAATGTTGGAAAATTTTGACCGAGCAGTGGCTGTCCTTTTCCTTTCCCTTCTTATTCATTATTATTCATTAATGTCCGAATCTTGATCCTAGTTAGTATTAATGAAAACGCTTCTTTTTTAGAGGCATATTTAGACTTGGAGAATCCGATTAGTCAAAATTCTGTCACGTGAAAGACATTGGAAAAAAAAAAAAAAAAAAAAGAGAAGTGAAAAATGAAAAAAGAAGAAAGAAAATCTTTCAGAGATGCTTATTTCACTGAAAAAAGTGCAGAAATGTATGGTGGTGAGAACATGATTCCATCATTTTGTTTCCAAATTGGCCTAATAAAGAGAATGTTGGAGCAGCCAATGCCTAGTGCTACAATAAAACCGATATTTTCTTAAGATAATAAAGTTCCATTGAAACTAAATTAATTTAAAAAACAAAACAAAAGAGACAAAAAAGAGAGAGAGAGAGAGAGAGAGGGACATCAGAGCCTAGAACAGATTCATCTCAGTTCTTTGTTTCTATCCAATAAAATTTTCTATCAAACTGTTTTGTTCTTAAAAAAAAATAAAAAATGAAAAATGAAAGCACATGGGATAAAACAGAAAATCCAAATTATTCAAACATGGATAACAAGTGCTATAACTTTATGGGATTTTTTTTTTTTAAAGAAAAAAAAAATAGTAATTGATGAAAATGGTTTTATCACAAAGATGATAAAGCATTAAACTTTACCTAACTCGAAACCAAACCTTAAAAAAAAAAGATTTGGGAGTGTTAATTACCGACTTTAAAGCAAATTAAATTTCAATTGGAAATGGTCAAAAAGACAAAGGACATGCAAAGCAAAGAGTATAATTAATAGGAGAATATAAATAATAAATAAAAATAGAATAGAATAGAGGGGGAGGGGTGCACAGGATAAGCAAGTATGGGATTGGGGAATCTGTCTTTCCAAAAAAAGGAGTTTAAATGAACAATATCAGCAAATCAAACGGACTCAAAACTTCCCTTGAAGTCTTCTCCTTCAACCTTATCCCTTCATCTCATCTCTCTCAAACTCTCAAAACCAAATCAAATCCAACACATCTCAGCCATTTGTCAACCAAAACTAATCGATCAAACCAAAATCTTAAAAAAGAGGGAAAATTAATTAAGAAAAACAATTTTTTTTTTTTTGCCCTTTTTAGCCAATCAGATGGACGCCAACAGCCAACAAGCCCAATCCGCCTCTTACCCGCCACAGCCTCCCACCACTGGCGCTCCTGCTCCGCCTGCTCCAACGCCTTTCCACCACCTCCTTCAGCAACAGCAGCAACAACTCCAAATGTTTTGGTCCTATCAGCGACAAGACATCGAACAGGTTAATGATTTCAAAAACCACCAGTTGCCTCTCGCTCGTATCAAGAAGATCATGAAGGCTGATGAGGATGTTCGCATGATCTCCGCTGAGGCGCCCATTCTCTTCGCTAAGGCTTGTGAGCTTTTCATTTTGGAACTTACTATACGTTCTTGGCTTCACGCTGAGGAGAATAGGCGTAGGACTCTTCAGAAAAATGACATCGCTGCTGCCATTACCAGAACTGATATTTTTGATTTCTTGGTCGATATTGTCCCTAGAGATGAGATCAAGGATGAACCTGGCCTGGGAGGGATGGTTGGGGCCACGGCTAGTGGTGTGCCTTATTATTATCCCCCGATGGGGCAGCCCGCCGGTGCTGGCCCTGGAGGAATGATGATTGGGAGGCCTGCCGTGGATCCTACTGGAGTTTATGTCCAGCCACCTTCCCAGGCGTGGCAGTCTGTATGGCAGACGGCTGCCGCGGATGATGGGTCCTATGGAAGCGGAGGTAGCAGTGGGCAGGGCAACCTTGATGGACAAGGGTAAGTATGCATTTTATTTCCTCATTTCTTTCTTTATTTCTATTTTTTTTTTTTTCAAATAATGCATTCGGATTTTGATTATGGACTTTGTTGTATTGGGTTGTTTCTATGAGGATGAGGTTGTGAGTTTTACTCATAAGGGGCTTCTTTTTATATTTTAACTCATATGGACACAATGCTCTATGAAGTGCAGAGAGCACGATTTAGGTGAACTCGGTGGTTTAGGTTGTGTCTTTTGAACTTTATTTCTTGTTTAGTTGTTCTGGGTTTTGATTCATGGCAGCTGCTTTAAACTTTTGGCAGCATAGGGCGATAGAGAATTTGGCATACCAAAGTAGGGATTTTATGGTTCTATGAGCTTTTTTTAGGGATTTTGATAAAAGAGGAATCTTTTCATTTATTAGAATGGATTTCTTCAAGGTTTTATGTGGTTAAGTTGGATTAGGTGTCTACGCTGTTGAAAGGATTTGTTTCTCATGCACATGCTTAGAAGGTTTTATTCATTTATGATGGTTACAATACCTGACATTTGACAATGAACCCAATTCTTGTTACTGGGAAGTACAAGTTAGCCTTTTGGACTAAGGAAGAAGTATCATAGTTGGTTACAGTTCTGTTGGTTCCACTTAAATCCCTTGGACGATTGTGGCAAATGAGTTCTTCCATATGAACTTACATAGTATATTTTCATATTCCCCCTAGAAAATAGAGCTAGTCATATGTTATGATAAACATCTCTATTCTAGTTTTAAATCTGCATATTAAATCAATCAATGGAGATGGTTTCTGTTTGGGAAATATTAAAATTTCAAGAAAAAATAAATAAAGAGTGACATAAAGGAGTAGTTGGATGTAAATAAAACTTGGATTGTTTGGCACAGAATATCTGAATGATATCACCTCATTGATCAAAATGGCCATCTTAGGGTAAGGATTGAAGAATGAGGGGGAACTAGGATTTTGTTAATTATAGAATATCCTAACAAGGTTTTTAACCATGATTAAGTTTTATCAGATTTGTTCGTATTGATGATATTGCTAAACAAGGCTGTCGTTAAGATGGATTTCTTGAAAAGTAGTAGATGTAGAGCCCCTTGGTGACATGTGCATAAGTTACATGTGTATAAGTGTTGGCATGTATTTATTATTCCATTTGGCAGGGAAAACGGAGATCATCTATTCTCTGGCATTTGCAGAGTGGGTGGGTGTTAAAATCCATTGAGGCTTATCTTTGAATTTATTTGATGCTGAACCAGTAAAATTAGCATTTCCTTTAGGGTAAAAATTGGAAATGAGACATGGTTCATTATTCCTGTCTTTCAGCATGGTCTGCCCAAAAATGGATCAGGAAGAGCTCATGTATTTATTATTCCATTGGGCAGGGAAAACAGAGATCATCTATTCTCTGGCATTTGCAGAGTGGGTGGGTGTTAAAATCCATTGAGGCTTATCTTTGAATTTGTTTGATGCTGAACCAGTAATATTAGCATTTCCTTCAGGGTAAAAATTGGAAATGAGACATGGTTGATTATTCCCGTCTTTGAGCATGGTCTGCCCAAAAATGGATCAGGAAGAGCACCAGCTGAGAGCTGAAACTTGTATGATTTAATAGGCTCATGAGCTTTCGCTTTTAGGATACAGCTTTTCCCGACATTTAATAAATTGTCATTGGCCTTTTTGCATTTGAATTCAAAAAATTACAAGTAAAAGCTGGTAAATGATAATAAATGGGGTGAACTTTCAGTCAACCTGAAGCAACATCATAATACTGGCATGCTGCTGAAACCATTTACACCTCAACATTACCATGGTTATTTTTACCCCTTCAAGGGAAAGTCCATATCTGAGTCAAGGTGGACCACTGGAGCCATAATCATTCATGTTTGAGGGTTGCAAGCTAAATTAAATTTTTATATTTTATATTATCATTTTCAATAAAAAAAGTTTTCAGAAATTTTCATTTAATCTGCTGTCTTTAATTATTTTCACCATCAGCCTCATCATCTTTGGTCTTTCCAATCTTTAAGGTTTCGCTTCAAGCCTTTTTTTCTGAGTGTATGTTGGGAACCCACTATTATTTGGGAACATGCCCTTTAATAAATAAGTCTACGTTATGGGATTGAGCATGCTATATTTTGGTGGATAATGAAACCAATCTGAACAGCTAGCCTAAACAACTGGCTTAGTTTCTCACTTTGACATCTTTTTTGTCCCTTTAATTTTTATTAGAAGTAAGCACAATAAATATTAGAAAGTGCAAAGTAAACTAATAATAATTGATGAGCACAAATTGTTGTGAGAGATTTAAAATGCAAATAATATTGAATTATGCACTAGAGTGTTTTCCCTTATTTGTCTCTAGCTCTGAAAGTACCATAAATACAACTATGACTAGTTTTTGCTGAAGATGATATATAGTTTGTTCTTTTGGTATCCATAATTTTTTTTTTATTTTCAAGTGCATCTGGCAGTGTTTGGTGTCCTCAAAAATTTTCAAGTACTTCTTAACTTAGAAATATCTAGAGCTCCTAAAGTCCTAATTCTCACTGGAGCTGAACCAAGGAGTATGTGGAAAAAATATGAATCTCATCCACTTTGGTTTAAAAAGAGTGCTGAACCTCCTTGATTAGAGATTTTCTTGACACTGCCATTTACTTTCTTTATATTTCTATTTCCTTTGTTTACTTGTTATAGTTAAATGTTAGCTGTGAAAATTTTGTGCCAAATAGTGGGTGTGATTTTATGACTGTTAAAAAAGCTGATGAGGTTGATAATTTATATAGAATGGAGGAGACCCAGCCTTCAATGTATGTTTTCTGTCGGTGAGGAATGATGAATGATTCTATGAAACTTATCCAACATGCACCCTTTGTTGTATTGTCAAACCACAAGAAAATCTCACCTCAGTCAACAAGCCAACTAATCGTGGCTTCAAAGAATCTGGCCTCTTGCCTTTGTTTCTCTGCAATTTCACATCTCAGCTTTGCAACTGAGTGAGAAGAAACTACATTACAATTTATGAATATGAATGGTTAGTTGCCATATCAGTTTTAGTTTCCACATCTGGTTGCCCGATTGAGTATGCATGCCTCTTCCTGAATTTCCTTGCCATTCTTCCTGTCTCACCACTTTTTAATTGTTCTTTTTGAGAAGCAAGCAGTTCCCCGACCTTTTCTTGTCCCTCCCTGTTTGTTATTTACATCAAAGCAACTTTGATACTATCAGTTAATGTGATCTCGAATTTGAAATGAAATACTGGATTTATAATAGCATTATCATTATCACATTTCAATGGGTGGATACAAAAAGTGGATAATATTACATGTATGCCAGGTTTGTTGTAGTGATGAACGGCCTTTATATTTACCTCAAAGAAGTTTATTGTTCTATGCACAAAATGCACTCTGTGGGACACTTTGTATTAGTATATATTAAAAAAATTTCTCCGTACGATAAACACCATGCTGTCTTTTACTGCTTGGTACATTGAGTGGAAGCTTGTGTGAGAAACTTAGGAATGTCTTTATTTTTGTTTCTGATTGTTGCCTTTCTTATTATTGGTCGTTGTGTGAAAATTATGTCTTATCAAAACCCCAAGATCGTTGTCATGTCATATCTTGAATAATTGCTCCCTTTCCCACAGCCATAGATCATCCAATGATTTAATATGACTGCAAATATTGGTTTATGAACATCAATGTCTTTGGCATCCTTTTAGATAATGCTGTATTTCTTTCTTTCCTTCCAGTGTTCTCTTTGTATTTCTCATGCACTGGGATGGTACTCTCTTTGTGGATGTTGGTATAATTTAAATTATGTATATTCTCTGTTCCTCGTGTCTTCATAATATGACAATTTATCTCTCTTCTCGAACTTCAATAGAAGTTGATTATCTATTCAGTGTTAATTAGAGGGAGTAGAACCCAAAACTGACTCAACTGCTGCTAAATACTCTGGCCGCTTCTGTATTCTTTGAGAAATCACCTTTCGTGTTATTTGCTGTATTTAAGCCATTCAACATACACTCATCCTTATTAAAAAAAATTGAATGTTGTAGGACTTCTAGAATGCCTCCTCCTAGTAATTTGTTATTTCGCCTTTCTAGGTTATTTGTATCAAATTGAATAGCTGCATTCTAAATCTGCTTATTATCCATCTTCTTCTTCCTTTTGTTTAAATTCTTCCTAGCGAACTGTATATGTTGTTTTGTCATGGTCTTTTGCTTTAACCTTTCTTCCACAATGTTTTCTGCAGTTGAGCAACTCAGATGTGGTAGTGTTCAGTGGTGCTGCAGAGGGCAATGGGCCTTGGCTAATACTACTTGGATTTTTGCTTGCTTATGATCTTTCATGTACTGGTCTGCTATTATTTATGGAAGTTTTCTTTAATTGTAATGGCATACATAACTAGAAAACTCCTTAAAACTTCTTAACTTAATTTTGTAGTAGCCATACAATCGCTGCTCTGGACTTGCCTAATTATAACTAATGTGCAGTTTCTTGATTTATTCATCTTTTTGTTGGTGACGAATGATCTGAATGGTTCTGTTTTATCCTATGCTTACATTAAATATCAAACTTTAGAATTGTAATCCATCTTTATTTTTTCTTAAAATTCCACGCTTTCCTTTAATGAATTTAAAAAAAAAAAAACTGTTAAATTATAAATTGTTTTATCCTATCCTTTAAGGCTAAAATAAAAAAAAATAAAATTATAAATTGTCATTTTCACCAATACTTGCTTTTTTATATGTTTTATTTATTTATTTTATATTTCATACACCGACATCATTATTATATTTCTTTTTCACTTGTTTGTTATTAGGTTTGCCAAAAAATAATTGATTACAATTTTCAATTTTTTTTTAAAATTCATCATTGCTAATAATATTTTTTGTTTACTAATCCAATCAGTATATGTTTTTCCATTCCTAAAAATATATAATATTTTCCTTTTCATTGATAATCTCAAGAATTTCAAACTAAACCCATATAATTAATGATTCAAAATTATGGAAAATAATTAAAAGTTCAATATATTTATAATATTTTTCAAACATTAAATTAATAATAACTCAAAATAAAAATCATTTTCAAATCCATCTACATTAAAACCACAAAATTTTCGATGTCATATCCATTATTAAAAAGAACAACTAAACAAAAAAATAAATAAATAAATAAATAATTTATTTTTCATTTCGAATTCATATTTATTTTCAATTAGATTCAGTTTTTTCATTATTAATGGTAGTAGCCATATCTTAAAATTTTTAAAATTGACATATTTTTCTCATTCATATACAAGTTTATTATTATTATTATTTGATGGAATCGCATTCATATACAAGTTACCAAGCATTTTCATATAATTTTTCATGGAACATTGTATTTTCAAATGATTGTACACCTATTGCCACTCTCCATATATAATCTAAGTATATTCAAAATATTAAAATGTGCAAATATTTTTGTTTTATTAAAATTGAAAAAATAATAAGTGAATTTTTTTTTGGATTGACTTTTCAAAAATAATAAGGATAAGATAATTAACTTAAATGATAAAATGAGTAAAAAAGTTTCAGGTATCTTTTGAGAAGTATCAATTAAACCATTCAAAAAATACCATAATCAACACTTTATTTTTTCCTATTTATGAAATTTAGTCAAATAGAAGTCGAAGAAAATGCTTTTATAATTTATATTTGAAAACTTTTAGAACGCGTTTGATATACCGTAATAAAACGTAATCAAATGTAATCAAATAAATTTTTAATTTAAATTTATATTAAAATTTATTTGATTATATTACATAATATCTCATTACAATTTACAAAACGTATTCTTAAAGTATATTTAGTAGCTAGTAATATACTTAATATAATATAATTAAATATATTTTTATTATAGATATTATGTTAAAAATATATTTAATTATATCATAGTACTGTTTATTAAATGTATATTTTTTTTGCCAAAGTATTAAATATACACTTGCAGTCTTATACAATTATATTATATTAATTAGAGCTAGTTTGAATCTCAGGGGGTTAGATAAATTATATAATTATTTACCTTAAACTTTGGTATAAAAATTTTAATATATAAATATTAAATAATTTTATTTTTGTCTCATATATATACGATACATTAGTGTTTTCAAAATTATCTAATACTATAAAATTAAGAGGCTCCAAGGAACAGTGCAATTGCGGTGGCGATTTTGTAAATAGAATGAAATTGAGTGTTTCTTTTTTTTTTTTTTTTTTTGCCCCTGCTCGTTGTTTGTTTTTGAACGAAACGATGCCGTTTCTATAGGGCTAACTAAGACATTTCATGCCTTTAAATGAAACGACTGCATTTTTGTATTGGCTCCAGCGCAATCTTTGCCTTCGAAACGACGCCGCTTTGTCTTATTACCATCTCGCCCTCGCCTGTTACTGCCTTATGCTCAAATGCTGCCTTTTGGCAGGGATATGTTAGACATTTCGTCAGCTTCGGCCCAAAACGTCACCGTTTGAACGGCGCCGTCTGTATTATTACCTTGTTGCCCCTGTCACTTAATATCTTCAGCCCAAAACGCCGCCGTTTTAAGTGATTATATGGGGATTTCACTGTTCCCTTAGCCTGTTTATTTGCCTTCTTCCCTTTTTTTTCTCTGCTCCCGCTGGTCACCTGTCCAGTTTCTTCCATTTTTTCCCTTTCTTTCTCTCTTCCTCCCTTACATGTTTTGTTCTTTTTTCTTTCTCATTTTTGCACAGCGTGCTGCCTGCACCGTAGCTTTTTAGCCATGGCTGCAGGTGCTGCTGTTTCAGCCCGGACGATCTTGGCTTTATAGCCTTTGTCGTTCGGTTGTCAGTGTCGGGCATGGCTTTGTAGCCATTATCCGCGTGTGGCATTGCTTTGGTATAGCTTCGCTGGTGCTTTGTCCTTTTTTTGTTTCCCTTTTTTAGGCGTGGTGGTGCCTGCACCGTAGCTTTCTAGCCATGGGTGCAGGTGTTGCTGTTTGCCTTTGTCTTCTGGTTGTTTATGCTTTAGTTTTTTTTTTTTCTCGGTTTGTTAATGTTGGCCGTGGCTCTTTAGCCATTGGCCGTGGCGCCGCCCAGCTTGCATGTCCGGTGATTTTGGCTTTCTAGCTTTCTATCACTTGGTTTTTGAATTTCTTGCTTGCCTTTTTTTTTTTTTTTTTTTTTATCATTATTGATGATTGTCATGCATGGCTTTGTAGCCTTAGTTAATGGTCTTCCATCTTGCATTTCTGGCTCTGATGGCATGGCTGATGCGTTTTCTATTTTGGTTAAGGATCTATTCTTTTTTAGCTCAGTCCATTCGTTTCAAATAATTAATCTCAATCCTTGCTTTTTAGCTCTGGGTTGTGATTTGAAACCGTTCTATGACCGCTGATCTAGGCTCCGTAGCCTTTGATTGTTTGGTTTTTTCATGCATGTAAATGATGCCTCACAATCCTTGCTTTTTAGCTTTGGGTTAGCGGGAGTATTATTTATTTAAAATTCATGTTTCAGTTTTATATTATTTAATAATTTAATAATTGCCTGTTTCATTTTATACTTTATTTAAGTTAATGGGTTGTATATTGGACTTTGAATGGGTTTTCCTTATAATCTATATTATAATAATTGCTTCTGGGTTGGTTTTTTTAAAATATTGTGATACCTGTTTTCATTTTAAAAGTTTTTTTTTGTCGTTCAGATTAGATCACTTGGTTTGTGAGATTCATGTTTCGAAACTATGTTTGTAGTGTATCATTTGACTGTTCTATCAAGCACATGCTCTTTCCTCACTGTATGCATGCATACACCTGATAATTTTTAATAATTTTTTATTCATTTATGAGATCTTCACAAATCTTCCATTACGAGCGGCATTAAATGCTGGGGTTGCCCGCTACAATTCTTTGCCTCTTTAGCTCTGCCCCAACAGTATTCTACTTTTGATGGAACTATTCTATAAATACTTTGATTACTGAGGTTGTTCCTATGTCTTCTTCCTTTGCTTCTTTTGTTGAGGTTTGTTTCTGTGTACAGTTTTTTATTAAAGATTTCTTGCCATTAATGAAACTTGCCTTTAATACATGTTTTTTTTTCCTTCTGAACCATACCTTGATTTTTTTTTTTAATGAAAAAATTATGTACTGTCCTATGTACTTTTTTGTGATTATTCTTTCTGCCTTTTCTTTTTTAATACATGTGGATTTTGATTTTGTGTTTATATGTTTTCCATCACTTATGATCTTCATTTTCTTTACTTGGTTTGGAAATTTCTTTTCTTAGTTCACGAATGACTTTATGTTTGTTTTGCTATTCATCTCTTTTTTTTTTTTTTGGAACAGGTTTCTTTTATTCTCTTTGGTCCAGTGTGAGTTTGCTCCCTTTTAATTTGTTTTTTTAAAATGGTGATTGTTAAAATACCTATGGAATGTGTCATGGACTGTGTATTATCTGAACTTGGATTATCTGATTGTAATTATCAAATTGGACAGCATGAGGATAACAATTACTGGTGTAGAGTGGATTATTCTTATCGTGCCTTTGATGGAAATTTGTACTTGACTTTCATGACTGGTATTTCTGTAGTATGCCCTGAGGATGCAAAAAATGCAGCTGCTCATGCAGCTATTGACCATTTAAGGACTGTGTATAATTTT
Organism: Reutealis trisperma; assembly: GCA_947687605.1. Lineage (NCBI taxonomy): Eukaryota > Viridiplantae > Streptophyta > Magnoliopsida > Malpighiales > Euphorbiaceae > Reutealis > Reutealis trisperma. The sequence goes on from CANTUT010000048.1 coordinate 2,750,779, forward strand.
GAAGTGATTGACTACAATTTTAGAGACATGTCTCTGTTTAAAATTAAATCTGAAATATATGAGAGACAATATGTTGGTGTTTTGAAGACCGCCTTTGATAAAATTAGTAATGATTTTAATGCTCTGACCAAAAAATATCAAAAACTAACCAAGATTATAAAGAGGATCAAGGCAAACATCGGAGGAATTAGTCATTTGCTTTGAATATGTATTTTGCAAGTACTTTTTTGGGGACTTATTTTATTGTCTAGAAGTTTGGGCATGGACCTTCCCAACTGCTGTCTATATTTGAAACTTGGTTTTTTTTTTTTTTAATGTTTTTGAGCTCCAGTTAAGATATTATGTAATATTTTAGTTTAGTTTGCATTGATCCTTTTGTTTTGTTGTGCAGCAGTGTTATTATGCACATTTTAAATTGTTGTCTACTAGAAAATAATATATTTTTTTTAAATGTTTCTAAGCTCCAGTTCAAATATCATGTAATATATTTTAACTTTCACTTTCCTTTGTACATGAACTTTTTTTTTTTTTTAATGGTGTTATATTTTTTTAATCCAATTCAATTTGCCATAAGATTATCTATTTTTTAGTTTTATTGATTTTCATCTTTTATATATATATATATATATCTTTGATATATATTATCAACCATGAATTAAATGTTTTAATGATACAGTAAAAAAAACCTATAAAGAAAAAAAATTGTTCATTTCACGAAATTATTAGAGATCAATTTCTTGCCTAAAAATTAAACCGAAATCATTTGTTTTGGTTAAAAGAAATCCAATAAAAATACCACAATAATGGAAAAATGTTAAAATTTTGAAAAAAATAAAGTTGACAGAGATTGCTATATGACATAATAATACCAAAAAATCCTCTTTTTTTATTGGGGTTATTTTGAGGATAGTACATATATCATAGCATTGAAAATTTGTTGATCACAGAAAAAAAAAATAGATAAAACTATTATTAAGTGGTTATTGAACATGTAAGCAATAGAATAATACAAAGATTATTTTGTTTTTATATAAAATATTTTGAAAATAATACAACATATTGATCTCATAATTTTTTTCTTTAACCATATTATAACATTTAGTTTGTTAATCGCAGAAAAAAAAAAAGAGTTTTTTATTAGGTGATTGATGAATGATGCTGTATTATTATTATTTTTTTTATCTTCATGAGATTGATATTTTAACTTGCCCATGAGTAATTTATATTAATTATTAATAAAATCCTCATACGTTTTGATCTGTCGATTTTTTTTACATTTTAATTTCTGCCAATTAATCGTTACTTCTTGCTAGTCAACGCTTTTTTTTTAATAATAAGCTTTATCGTATGATTGATTTAACCGTTTTTGCTTATCTTATTATCAGGTTTCGAACATAAGTATTTTCTCAGCTTTTATGGTATGTATTCCATGCTGTTATTAAATATTTACATTCCATATTTAATTTACGTTTTTTTCCTTAACTTTTTTATTTTTTTCTATTTATTTGCGATCGTGATTTTTTAGATAATTGCACTTCAAATATGGATAATTTAGTAGATATTCCGATTGAATCATTTATTACTAAACTAGGTATTAAATATTTATTTATATTATTATACACATAATAATAATGTTATATTATATTACTTCGGGGCATAACTCTGTTTATTTCAAACAGTAAAAAAAAGACATACAAATTTAAAATTGCATGTTCAAATAATGCGGTTGACGCGCATTTAATTGAAATTCCAGTTGTTCTTACTGATCCATCTGCAGGTATTCCCCACGTTAAATATGTTTGTGCTTAACTTACAATAGAAGAATATTTAAGCCTAACAATTGAAATTATTATAACAGACTCGACTGCATTGCCGAATGATTTACATGCAGAACGAAAGCAAAAGCATTTAGTCCAGGATGAATATTCTTCTTCCCCTAATTTTAAAAGTAAATATTCATTTATTAAAAAATTATATTCAACGTGCGTGTGTCTATATATATATATATATATATATCATGAACTAATGATTATATTAATTTTTAATAGGGCGTTGTCTGCAAAAATTAGACTTAGGCTACCCTGACATCCAATGTGTCCATTGTAGTGCTCTATATTGGTCTAATGAACGAGTATGTGATTACTCTAATAAAGGAAAAAAAAAATATAAGTTACGTTGTAAGAGCGGAAAAATACGTCTACCCCTATTAAACAAAATACCTGAATTTCTTGATAAATTATTAGATTATAATGGGGGGTCTGTTCTTCAAGTTTTAGAGATTTCATACGGCTATATAATGCTATGTTTGCCTTTAGTTCAATGGGTGGTAAAATAGATTATGAAATAAATAAAAGACAAGGGCCTTATGTTTTTAGAATATGTGGTCAGAATCATCATTTGATTGGTTCGTTATTACCCAAAGATGGTCAGAAGCCTAAATTTGCTCAACTATATATATATGACACAGAAAATGAAATTTGCAATAGAATTTCTAATTTTTCTAATGATGGATCTGGCAACTCTGTAAATGAATTGATTGTTTCTGGGCTCATGCAAATGTTTAATGAATATAATGAACTTGCAAAGAGTTTTAGAATGGTTGGTGATAGGTTTAAAGAGAGTGATTACTTGCCTTTAAAATTAAGATTAATTGGAAAAAGAAGTTCAGACAGTTTACAATATAATCTCCCAACATCTTCTGAAATAGCTAGTCTAATAGTTGGAGATTTTGGAACATATGATAAACAAAGGGATCTAATTATAGAGCATAAATCAGGTTTACTAAAATGCATTAGTTTTTTGCATCCAAGTCTAATGGCTATGCAGTATCCTATATTATTTCCTTATGGTGAAGATGGTTATAGAACTGACCTTGAATATGCAACTGATAGAAATAAATCTTCAAAAAATAGAAAATGTATTACGATGCGCGAATATTACGGTTATAGATTACAACAACGTTTAAATGAAGGGAAGACTTTACTGAGAAGTGGTCGTTTATTTCAACAATATATTGTAGACGCATATACATGTGTTGAAGAAGAAAGATTAGATTTTATTCGACGCAATCAAAGAGAATTTAGATCTGAGATATATAGTCAAATTAAATATGTTGTGCGTTATGGTAACACTAATCCTAATGACATTGGAAAACCTACAATTATATTACCTTCTACTTATACAGGTAGTCCAAGATATATGTTAGAGCATTATCATGATGCAATGACTATATGTAAATTTTATGGCCATCCAAATTTTTTTTTAACATTTACCTGCAATCCACTATGGCCTGAGATTCAACGAATGCTAAGTTATATACCTGGCCAAAAGCTTGAAGATCTACCAGAAATTATTTGTAGAGTTTTCAAGCTTAAGGTAGATGAATTAATTAAAGATATTAAAAAAAAATGAACATTTGGCAGAGTGATTGCTTTGTTATATACTGTCGAGTTCCAAAAAAGAGGTTTGCCTCATATTCATTGTTTGATATGGTTACATAAAGATGATATACCAAGAACATCTTCTGACATTGATTCTTTGATCTCTGCAGAAATACCATCAAAAGAAATAGATTTTGATGCATATCAATTAGTTTCAAAATTTATGATACATGGTCCCTGTGGTGCTATTAATCCATTGTCTCCCTGTATGAAAAATAATAAATGCACCAAATTTTTTCCGAAAAAATACCAAGATACTACAACAATCGACTCATATGGATTTACATTTTACAAACGTCGAAACGATGGAAATTTTGTGGTTAAATGTGGTGAAAAAATCGATAATAGTTTTGTTATCCCATACAATAGAGATTTAATTTATAAATACGAAGCACATATATGCATTGAACACTGTTGTCAATCTACATTACTTAAATACTTATTTAAATATATTAACAAAGGAACCGATAGGATACGTGCATTTATTGGAAATCATGAAAAAAATTCTGAAAATCATGGCAATGATGAAGATACGATTTTCGATGAAATAAAAACTTATTTAGACTATAGATATCTTACTGCAAATGAAGCTGCATGGCGATTATATGAGTTTTCGATCCAGTATAGAGAACTGTCTGTAGAAAAACTTACGATACATTTACCAAATATGAACAATATTTTGTTTCAAACAACAGATGATTTAGAGTATATAGCAAATAAAAAAGAATTTGAATGTAGTATGTTAACCGAATGGATGAATGCAAATAATTTGTATGAAGATGCAAAGTCTCTTACATATGTTGAATTTCCAACTAAATGGGTTTGGCAAAGTCAGCAAAAAATATGGACTAGATGAAAACAAGGGTATTCTATTGGTAGAATTGCTTATGTACATCCTAATTCTGGTGAACTTTATTATTTAAGAATGCTTTTAAATATTGTTAAAGGACCTAGAACATTTGAAGAAATATGAATTGTAAATAATATTCTCTACCCAACGTTTCAATCTGCATGTAATGCATATAGTTTGTTAGGAAATGACGTAGAATGGGTAAATGCCATTGAAGAAGCAATTTTGTCTGCAACATCTTCTCAGCTTTGTCATTTATTTGCAATAATTATATTATTTTGTGAAGTGAAAATCCAAATAAATTGTTTGATTCATTTTGGAAACATTTTTCTGATGATATTAAACATGATTTACAGTATACATTAGAGATATCAGATGCATCTATATTAGATAATTATTTAAGAAATAGAGTGTTATTAGAATTAGAAAAATTTTTTAATAAAAATTCTACGTCTTTAACTGATCATGATTTGCCTTTGCCTGATTGCTCATTTATTTGTGATATAAACAATAGATTATTAGCAGAGGAATTAAATTATGATATATTACAATTAAAATCTAAACATGATCAATTAATTAAAACTCTTAATAATGAACAACTTATTATTTATAATAGCATCGTTTCTGCTGTTGACTTGAATAAAGGGGGATTATTTTTTATATATGGATATGATGGAACAGGTAAAACATATTTATATGAAGTGATTATTTCAAAGCTTAGGTTTGAGGGAAAAATTGTATTGGTTGTTGCTTCGTCTGGAATTGCTGCATTACTATTATCCAGAGGTCGCACTGCTCATTCAAGATTTAAAATACCACTAAATTTAAATGATAATTCAACATGTGAAATAAAAAAAGGCAGTCAATTAGCGAGGTTAATAGAAGAAACGCGTCTCATAATTTGGGATGAAGCTCCCATGAGCCATAAACATCGTTTTGAAGCGCTCGATAGATCTTTCAGAGATATTTTATGTGATTCAGATGAAGAAAAGCTTAATAATCCTTTTGGTGGAAAAATAGTGTTACTTGGAGGAGATTTTAGGCAAATACTCCCTATAGTTATTAATGGTACAAAAGAAGATATTATAAGTTCATCAATAACAAATTCTTATTTATGGGATTTTTTTAAAGTTTTTAAACTAACTATTAACATGCGATTATCTTCCAATTCAAACGATGATAATTGCAATAGAAAATTATTAGTCTTTTCTAAGTGGATTTTATCTGTTGGTGATGGTACTGCACCCAAAATAAAATTAAATGCGAATGAGATTGAAAATGATTAGATAAAACTTCCTGAAAATCTTTTGGTTGCTGATCATGAAGATCCATTAGAACAAATAATTAAAGAAACTTATCCTAATTTTTTAGCCAATTATGATAATTATGACTATATAAAAGATCGATCTATAATTACACCTACAAATGAAATTGTTGACATTGTTAATAATAAAATCATGAATTTGAACCCCAATAACGAAGAAATTTACTATAGTTCTGATTCTATTTGTAAAGCAACAAATAATGTTACTGAATTAGAAATTCTTTATCCAGTTGAATTTTTAAATTCTTTAAAATTCAATAGGTTTCCTCAGCATGAACTAAAACTAAAGAAAAATACTCCTGTTATGTTACTAAGAAATATAAATCCTAGCATTGGTTTATGTAATGGTACAAGATTAATAATACTTAATTTAGGAATAAAAGTTATAGAAGCTATAATAATATCTAGATCACACCATGGCAAAAAAGTATTTATACTGAGAATTATTCTTTCTTATCAAGAAAATAAATTCCCTTTTATACTAAAAAGAAGACAATTTCCATTAAGGGTTTGTTATTGTATGATTATTAATAAAAGCCAAGGTCAAACATTAAATCAAGTAGGTTTATATTTACATGATAATGTATTTTGCCATGGACAATTATATGTTGCATTATCTAGAGTCACTTCTCATAAGAACTTACGAGTCGCAATAAATAAAAAAAATGACAATAATGCTTCTATTGAAAAAATGAATTACACAAAAAACATTGTATATTCTGAAATATTCAATAATTTATAAAATAATATACTATTACATATAATTTTTTTTTATTCATTGAACCAGTATTGAGTTTCATTTATTAACAACAGATTTTTTAAATAATTATGTTGTATATGCTACTGTCTGATATTGATAATGAAAAGAAGAACATTCGCATTAAAGTGCGTGTTGTGAGGATTTGGGACTTTGTTAATATTAACAATCCTGATGAGCTATTTAGCGTCGACTTATTAATGGTTGATGAAAAGGTATTATTTATATTGTATTTGGCTTTCAAATTATAATTTTATGACTCATTCTCTAAATTTTATTCTAATTAAATTTTTTTCCCAGGGTGACACAATTTAGGCCATTATACCTAAATATTTTGCAGACCAATTTCGTCAGCTGTTAATTGAAGGGAGTATTTATCATATCTCTAGTTTTATTCTATTGCATGCCCAAGCAAATTACAAAATTAGTCCTCATGCTTATCACATCAAGATAATAAAGAATACCTTTGTAAAGCTCCTTCCTTATGATGAGACCCTGATACCTTTTGAAAGATTTGATTTCCTTGAATTGAAGAAATTAATCATCGAGCTGGGGACAAAACAAAGCTAATAGGTTTTTTAAATCTTTAATTTACAGTTATGGTAAAATAAAAAAATATGTTTTGCATTTTATATATTTTAACTTCTTTATTTTTTTATAGATGTTTATGGACAAATCATCTCTTTTGGCGATGCCCAATATCTAAATATTCGTAATAGAATTGTGAAGCGTCGTCCAATACAAATTAAAAATTCCAGGTTTTTTTATTGAACACTTGGTTATGTGATTATATTTATTTCTTTTATTTTATTGTTGTTATTATGATATTATAATTCTTTAACTTTTTTGTCAAATGTAGCAATAAAACCTTGGAGATGGTTTTATGGGATAAAATGGCCACTGATTTTCAAGAAACAGAAATTATGGAACAAGAACGCGATGGTGCTGTGATTGTTATTTTCCTGTCCATGATCATTAAGAAATATGATGGTGACCTTTTTTTTTTTATCTATTATTTTACTTTTAAATTCGTTATTATTATATTTATTTTCTGTTAAATAAATTTAATGTTAGCAAAAAAAAATGTATTAAATTCTAGATAAAGCTGTTCTGTACAATTCATCAACAACAAAAATTTTCGTCAAGTTGGACATTACTGGGATACATGATTTTAGGAAAACGTAAGTGAGATAATTTTGTGTCAATTAATATAGGCATTCGTTGAATGATATCATCCTTATATTGATTGTTTACATTTTTTTTAGCCTTATTCCACCAATTGAAAGGATAGCAAGGCTTGAAATTCAAACTCCATTGGTACATGACAAAGAGATGGAAAAAAACATCAACAAGAAAAAAATTGTTGAATTCCGTTCTCTAGACATCCATGCAGACAAGGTACTTATAAAAAAAAATCAAAGGGAATAAAATTTTGTATATTATTAATTTTTTTTTTCATTTTGTAGGATATCAAGTTTACATGTGTAGCATCTATAAAAACTATTGATTTTTCTAATGGATGGTGGTATCGAGCATGCCCTAAATGCAAAACTGGTATTAAGAGTTATGGTAATGAAGTTTGGTATGATAACTGCAAGAAAATCAGTGAGCCTCCAATTCCATGGTATTTTATGTACCATCAATTTTTATAGAAGTTTGCAAATCTAATTAATTTGTGAATTAATTGATTATTATTATCATGATGGGTACAAAGTCAATGCCACCGTTATTGACGATACTGGAGAAACTACTTTCTTCATCTTCGGGCGGATTGCTGCTGATCTTATAGGATTATTAGCAAGTAATTTAGTACAGACTGCTAAGAATAAATTTGCTCTTCCGGTTGTGATGACACGAATTTATGGAATGATAAAATTATTTCAGGTTGTCATTAATAATCATTCTGAAAATCCATATGATTTAACCTTTAAAGTGGTTCACATTTTTAATGATGAATTTGATTTGCATTTACCTTTGCCGCTTTCTGTATCAACACCATCTTTGCGATCAACTGTTATTCGAGCTCCATTTTCGCCAATCATCCACAAAAAAATTAAACGAGCTCTCGATTTTACTAATCCTGATGTAAGTCAATCAACAGATGTTCCAGTTGATTTACCCTATGACTTATCTCCATCAGATATATCTAAGAAAAAAAAATTGCATAAGGTAAGATGTATATTCTATACTTTTTAAAACAAAAAATAGATATATACTTTAAAATAATAATTTTTCTTTTTTTTGTGCAGGCCAACTTCCTATTCATCTCATTCTCAATTATAAATTTTGCTATTTAATATTTGTATTAGATTGTTTTCTGCTATTTATAAAATGATATATACTTTAAAAAAATAATATTTGTGCTAATTAATATTCTGCTATTTTGTTTGATATTTTTCACTTAAATATTAATTATTATACCCGCGGCAACGCGTGGGTTTTAGTCTAGTATATATATATATATATAGGATAGATTAGTAAGGAACACTATAGCTTAAACAATCCTATGCCAAACGCAAGTAACGAACTACAGGTTCTTTATGCCAAGTGCAGACTTCAGAGAGACAAATTCCTAGTTGCGGAGCTGAAATCTGCGAATCTATGTAAAGTTAAGGAATGAAAATTTACAGATTCAGAAAGCTAAACCTAAACCTAATCCCAAAATCAACGCCATGAACCAGAAGATCGATAATAATAATACGAAGAAGAAGAAGAGTGAATTCGAGTTTTGCAAGGTTTGCAATCTGAATCACGACCAAGGGCAGCGCCACAAGTACTTTCCAAACCACAACAAGTCCCTCTCTGCTTTCCTCTCTCGATTTCAGAGAAAGCTATCCGACATTCGGTTCTTTCTCAAAAACCCTAACGTCCTTCGCCCCGAACACGCGTCTCGCAATCGCTTCTGGTGTGTGTTTTGCGATATTGATATCGACGAGATAAGCAGCTCCTTTGCTTGGTGAGGATTGAATTTCTCTGCATCAATCTAGAATTTCAATTCATTAGTTTTTTTTCCCCTTAAATTACTTGTTTGGAGTTTCTAATTTTCCAGTTGTTCGATAACGCTTTGCTTAATTTGGTGTGCTAATTGAGCTGTGGATAGTTTAACGGAGCTCTCACAATTTCTATTTTTTTTTCCTGAATCGCTTTGATGTTGTTTTCTACGTGGTAATCCAATTACTCTTTTTCTTTTCAAAACGCAGTGCTAATGCAATAAATCATCTGGCAAGTGCGGATCATGTGAAGAATTTAAAGCACTTCCTGTGGAAATATGGTGGTGGGATGGATCGAATTGATACTTTTCGATTTTTAGAAGCTGATTTAGTTAAGGTATGATCATATTTTTATTTGGTTCGAAGATCAAACGGCTGTTGAATTATGGTTGCAGGGATTTCTATGGTTTTAGTATTAAGGTTTGGTTGTTGAAAGGAATTATAAGTGGAAAAAGTATTACTTGATACTTTTTCTTTTTCCAAAATAAGAGGCAATAGATAAAGGACGAAGTTAAAAGACACAAAATTCTTTATTGATTTGTGGTTATTTTTGGAAATGCAGTGGAATAGGAAGTGTGAATCACTGGAAAATGAAGCTGCATCATCCAGTGATGAATCTCATGTGCTGCAAGTTGGACCTTCAAATGATATCCAAAATGAACTCAAAGATAAAAATATAATTAACTCTGAAAACAATAGTTATGAACCTCTTAAATTAAATCTTTCAAACATTGTTATGCCTTTACAGTATTATACGAATAAGAATCAGATATCCCATTCAGGACTGTCAGCAGTTGCAAATGTTGGGGCATTTGCACATGATGCTGTCTCTTCTATGCCTGCGAATGCATGTTCTTATGCATGTTTGTGGAATTCAAATGATTTAACAGGTATGGATAATCTGTTTCTTTGACATCTATTTTGTTCAATAAACTAATTTGTTTGCTTTATATCTAGCTTTTTGGCATGAGGATTATACTCAATACTATTCTTGTGGAATCTATATGTGTTTGGATTATGCAGTTAACTGCAATAGCGAGCAGTCTCTCTCTTATAAGAATGTAATATCCTCCTGTGATCTCAGTGATATAGGGGTGAGTAGGTCTTTTACACCTTCTATTATTTTGTATACAGAGGCCGAGGATATAATCTTTAAGAATAAATTTTCCTTTCCTATTGTTTGAAGTGTGATTAGGTAAATAGAGAGCTGTATGATTTAAATCCTTGTTTAGCATTTTCGTATTGAACTTGTCATTAGTTTGTTTACTACTTTGGTTTATGGTCCTGGTACTAATCTTCTTATCATTCAAATGATGGATAGGTGCATGCTTGGAGATGTTACGTTCTATGCATACTATAATATTTAGAGTGATTGATTTTTATATAGATTAACTAGCTACTGTTATTTTTTGACTTGTGCAAACAATTACATTCATATATCTTAGCCTGCTTTTCATATTGTGGTTCTGGTGTATGGTTTTACATTACTTATTTTAGGTATGTCTGTTCTCCGTAAACAGTCTATAGATGTTATGTCAATGGCATCTGGTGTTTGGATGTGTGATATATTTGTATCTCATTTCATGTTTTTGAGCAATATAACATGTGCCTTCTTATTATGACAAGTTGGTTGTTCTAGATGCCTCTTGACATCTCTCTGTCGCATGTTCTGTTTTGGTTTGAAGCTAAGTTACATTGTGGGCTTCCCAAAAATATTTCTTCTATATGTGTATTTGGAATTTAAAAAAAAAATGCTTGAATTTTCTTTTGGTATAGCTGTGCCAGGGTTATCAAGGTGGAGGAATGGTAAACGGAGTGAAAATTTCACAGGGTAATCATCTTTGACTATGTTTCATTTCCTATATCTTCTCATCCTTCACATCTATGTGATCTCTCTCTCTCTCTGAACTCCCCCTCCTCCTCTCTGCTTTCTTAAGCTAATCATTAATGTGCATTATATCATTTGAATGACATATTTCTGGAAGAAATTGTTCATGAACTTTGAAGAGTTATCAACTTGTTGTTTCGTGAAGGCAATCCTCATCTTCTAATTATCTTGTCAGGTTCACACAATATCACTCAAATTGCTGCCATACCTCCTGAAAAGGCTGGAGGAAATGTGCATACTGGAGCAACTCCTCCTTGGTTTGATGTAAAAGAAAATCAGCTAAATGATCAATTAAAATCAATATCATCTAGCTTCCTCTCCCCTTCAAATAAGCCTGGGAAAAAATTAAATCCAAAAAGGGTGGGAGCTGCTTGGGCAGAAAGGAGAAAAATTGAGTTGGAGATGGAGAAGAGAGGAGAAATTGTCAAGAGTGATTGTGATGCTAACTGGCTTCCCAATTTTGGTAGAGTTTGGCAATCAGGCAGTAGAAAGGAATCCAGAAAAGAATTTGAGGAGGAGAAACAAAAATTACCAAAGGTTGAAAATCATTCTGAGATGCCTATTACCATACAACCTTATATCAGTAAAAGAATGGTATGCACCAAGTTCTTATATACTATGTTCTATGAAATTCCAATTTTTCCTTTTCCATGCTAGTGTCACTTGGAGTAAAATTATTGAAATAAATACTGGTTTCATGTTGCCAACTACATTGCATTGCTTACTTTCCATCACATTACTGTCTACATCTGTAGATAGTTATACCTTTTTTTTTTTTTTTTTTCTTTTGCTTAACCTGCTAAAAGCAACTTGAAATTGCCATGTCCTCACCTTATTTTGAGTGTTGAAATGGAATGGATTGGATTCTTTGAGAGGTATCCTCTGGCAGAACCAGCAAATTTGATCAGAGGAAAATTATAACCAAGCATTAGATTGTATGCTTTGTTACTGATAGGGTGGCTGCTACAGATTTGGTTAATGGTTCCCCCAAAAGCATAGTTTTAGTTTGCAGGAAAACATGCAGTGTTAGTTTGTATGTATAATCTCAGAAGGAAAAGTAATCCACCTCTGTAAGAGTCCCACTAGTTTGAGGTGGTAAGTCTTTTGCTTCTTAGATTGACAATTGTATTCAGGTTTGGCATAATTGTAGTTGATTTGTGAATTTCTGTTTCATGTTGGGTTTATGGAAATAACCTCCTTAGTCTTACGAATTTAAATTTTTCGTTAAACACAGCGAAGGGATGCAAGTGAATGATGTTCCAGGACCGTTATCATGCAGATGAATGTTTGAGCAGTTAATAGATATGGTGAAACATTGCTGGGCTTCCAGTTAAACAATGCTTCATGTGTGTTGCAGAGTTGAAGAGAAGTTGGCAACCGCTTCTCGTTTTTGTATTGAAACTTGCTTGAGGTTCCTGTTGTGCTTTATTGCCAAAGTTGATGTTCATGCCCTCGAAACATTACCTGCCTGTTACAAATTTTCTGGGATATGCTTTACATATGCATGATATTTATGCTATTAGTTGTTAAACGTATACTATGCCATTTAAGATTGGCTTAAAATGTCCGCTAAAATGAGCAAGCAAGGGTGGAAAACATTCTCTGTTTTCATTTTCCATTTTTTTTTTTTTCCAATTCTCAATTTTCCTAATTTTTCATTTTCCAAATTCTCTATTCTCTGCTTTTTATTTTGTAATATAATTTATTATGCTTTTTTTATTAAATAACTTTTATTTTACTAAAAGTGCAAATTACTAGATGAGATCACTTGGACATTTTTTAATTTAAATATAAATCTTAAAAAATGGTGAAAATTATTTAGTAATATTTTAAAATTATGAAAAATTTATATTTGAAAATACAAATGTTGTGAAGAAAAACATTGAAAAGTAATAGTATTATTTTGTCATTTCATATATTACTAAATTCTTATTAATATAATTTTTTATATTCATCTATTTTAATTTCCCGTTTTGTATTTTTTGTTAACAATGATATGCTTATTACTTAATACACTAATATAATAATAATTATAGTAATGTTTATAGTACATATAAATCTGGTAACATATTTAGTACTAAATTTTCGGTAATCATGGATCTTTAGATTAATGGTATTTAGAGTCACGTAACTAAAATTCATAATACTCAAAATTAGCAGAGTGACTAAAAAAAAATTAAACAACTAAGAAATAAGATCTATGCGAGTACATGATAATATGATATAAGTATATGAGTCATTATTAGGATAGACTTATTGTAACAATGGAGTAATACTAATCAAAATTGTCATTATGAATCAATTTCTCATTTAAGATGAGAATAATATTTTCAGCAAAAATAATAAATTCTTAAAAGCAGTATGCTTTTTATATATAAATAAAATAGTGGCGGTTTAAGTCTTGCTCACTCAAAACATATCACATTACGTAAGACTGAGCAAGTTCAGTCTTACGGCTAGACATTCCCCTATAACAGAGGTTAGATACTATTATCGTACTCGCAAATTATATCAAATAAATAAGGTCTAATATATTACTCTAAATTATAAGGTATTTCTGTTTAACAATAGGTATCAATAAAAGGGCACATGTAAAATTTATATTAGGAATGCAATAGAAAATATAACTAAATATCAATGGTTTTTATCATTGATCATAATATGGAACCAATATAGGTGGCTTACAATGGCTAAATGCCATACAAAAAAAGCGTTGTATCCCAATGGTTCAAAATCAATAGGCAACACATGTTCAATATCAATTCAAAGTGCATTTCAATGGGTGATAGTTCGAATAATGGTTGCATATAAGTATGACACAGTCATATCATTTTATTAAGTGCTTATCTTGTATTCCTTTACTCCTAATAATGTATAATTTTAGTGCTAATAGTGCTCCTTGCACTCTTAGACAATGTCCTTACACTTAATTCAAAGTGCATTTCAATGGGTGGTAATTTGAATAATGGTTGCATACAAGTATGACACAATTATATCATTTTATTAAGTACTCATATTGTATTCCTTTACTCTTAATAACGTATAATCTTAGTGCTAATAGTGCTCCTTGTACTATTGGACATTGTCCTTGTTTTTATTTTAAATTCTACATATTTTGAATTTCATTGCACATTAATCACTACTTTGTTATCTCATTAGTTTAAATTTAGCTCAACTTTATTAACACTTTTTATCTTGTCTATTATAGTACTAACTTATTAATTTAAGGTCAAGACACACTTTATATATATATATATATATATATATATATATATATATATATATATATATATATATATATATATATATATATATATATATATATATATATATATATTATTAATTTTAATATTTTCTCTTAGTTGTCATCTAAATAGTAAAATATATTCACTTTAAAAAGCCTTGGTTTTGAATTCCTATGGTATAGGCCAAAAATTTAGAGTGTATTTCCTATAAGAATTATGTTTTGTATTAAGTTTCACAAAATGGAGAAATTATGCTCATCATAATGCTTATACATGAAAGTTGAATGGTGGTAATTTAATCACACCCATTTCAATAGCTATAATTTTATTAACATGGATGGCCATGATTAAATTGAATTAGATGGCTATGATCTCCTCTAAATGAATTGTGTGGAAAAAACAAAAATAAATGTAGACTTTGGTGTAGTAAAAGTGAAAATTCAACTTGAAAAATGATTTGACTAGTAAAAACTAGTAGCCTTCAAGTCAAATTTAATAGTTATTCACCCATTCACCATAGTTAATCTTAGATAACTATTTTTAATATTAGTAAATTTTGATTTTTACACCTAGTAAGCCTTCATGGGCCAGCCATTTATTGGATTGGTCTTAGAGTTTAAAAATTCATTAACAAATTCATATATGCACACTTAATATTTAATAACTTAATAAAATTTTCATTTCTTTAAATTCATTTTAGTATACATATTTTTAATTTTTAATTTTACTACATACTCTAAACATTGCTAAATAAATTTTATTCACTTTATAATGCATATTTACTAGCACTTTAGCGTCACATCACAAGAAAATAATTAACTTAGTCACGTTAAGTCAAACTCGGTTTGACTTTCATTTTACTATTGAAATATTTATCAAATTGATTTTATTTTTTATTCATTGTCATATTTTTAATTAAAATCACTTCTTATGATATTTTTATGGTTCTTAATATACTATAAAAGCCTTGGATAGTATAGTATATGAATATTTTAGTGTCAAAATTTGAGCAACTAGGTCACTTAGTCACATTGAATTCCTTTTTATTTCAATTTAATTTCATTATCACAATACTTATTGAAATAGATCTCCTATAGCACCCTTGCTACCTCTAATGAGTTAGGTTATATATATATATATATATATATATATATATATATATATATATATATATATATATATATGGTTTAAAAAAAAAAAGGTAAAGCATGATAATGTAAAACTATTGTTAGCATATGTATATCTAAAACAATTAATAAATATATGAAAAAAAATAGCAAGAATTCTAGAAAAAAGAAAAGGATATAAAGAGATAATTTATATGAAAAAAAAAAACAAAAATTTGAGGTTAAAAGAATAAAAAATGATGTTGCTGGTGAATATGTAATATGACGCCAAATTTGGAATCAAGGAATTTTTGCCAAATGAACTCTGAACGATTGCATTAAACCAAAGCATCATAACATAACAATTGAGAAAGCTTTGGTGGAAAAACCACAGTCCAAGCAGGTGAATACAATCCATAAGAGCCCATTTAGCTATCCAATCCACTGCTTGGTTAGCTTTCCTATCAATCCAATTAAATACAACGGAATCAAAGCAAATAGAAAGACTTCGAACAACAGAGATCTTTCAACTGAAAAGTAGAAAACTACTTTAACAAGTTTTCCAAACAATAGTTATGAATTGGAAAAATTAGAAAACTCAACTCTAATTTTCTATTTGGAAAATTTTTATAACTAAATAATAAATTTAATTTTCCAATTTTCTAAGAATTATTTTATGAAAAACACAAGTAAACAACACCAAATATTTGTATTAATTATGGAAGACTACAGTTTTTAAAAACTTTTCTTCGAAACATGTAATATGCCATCCCCAAGATTTTCTCATATTTGATTATTGAAAATGGAATTGAAAGAAAACAAAGGATTTTTTTGTATGAATTTCCATTGAATAGAAGCAAACTATTTTCTAAAGAAGCCACATTCGTTCATGGAAAATTCTTGGCTAATCAGCCATATCTTGCACACCCAACCCAGATATGCTTATTTACCCTTTTTTTTTTTTTTAAATTATTTGATTTAGAAAATGATGAAGTTGTCGTTTGATTGTTTCATATATTTTTGTCTTTATAAATGAGTTGTCGTTTGATTGTTTCGCTAGATGACCTGTCGTATACAAATGGGACATTCCACTATGGTCTATGATCTTTGAGTATGACGTGTAATCTGAAAAATGATTGGTCATTTAGTCCAGCGAGGATGTTGTGGTATTTTCGTCCAATGGGAAAAAAAAATATCGTCTTCCATTTTTGACCTGAAGAAGTCTGCCTAGCATTAGCCACTCGCAATAAAATCGTCTTTTGTCGTTCTACTCCATTTCATAAATTTTCTCCGAGCTAAACATATCAGATCTAGGGTTTCTCTTAGCAATTGAGAGAAATGGATGCCTTGGACTCCGTCTTCGATCCACTCAGAGACTTCGCCAAGGACAGCGTACGCCTTGTTAAGAGATGCCACAAGCCTGATCGCAAAGGTATCCATCCGCGTTTGCTTATTTATAATCTGACTGTTATTTTACTTAGATCTGTCTAGAGCGAGTTATGAAATATAGAGAGATCTAACTTCCGGTTTGTGGTTTAGAATTCACCAAGGTCGCTTTCCGTACTGCAATCGGGTTCGTGGTGATGGGATTCGTGGGGTTCTTCGTGAAGTTGATCTTCATTCCGATTAACAACATAATCGTCGGTTCTAGTTAGGTAATGCTACGAATTTCTTTTAGATGTAGGATAGTGGTGATTATTTGCTAAATGGATGTGCACAATGTGAATTTTTGTTATTCTAATTCCTACGAAGAACAGTATCTATTGCGTGCTGTTATGTAGCAATTATAAATTTGGTATTTGCGTTTAAGATGCCGATATAGTCTGAATTCTGCACTAATTGGATCAACCTTTATAAACTGCTATTGGATTATTTGATTTGTTGAATAAGAATTAATGAACCTATGTATGGATAAGGAAAATTTGAAGCATAGTAACTATAATTCTGTGTTCCTTGGAGATCTAATACCTGCTTGAATATATATATTTTAAAATTATTTCCTGTGTGGGTGCCTTTTTATATAAGATGTTATAATCCATTCCACAACAGGAATATTACTTTCGTCTTTATGCAATTGAATTTGCTATGATGTATGGATAGCATTGTTAGACAACAAGAATATTTAGGGCATATAGGCATATATGTGCACTTTCTTAATTTTGACTGGTGATATTTGTATTTTTTTCCACGATTACATCTCCGGCTACATTTAGGGTATTAAAAGAAAAAAAACAAAAAAAAAAAAAAGAAGGAAGATGAAAGTGCTGGCCAAATTTTGCACATTGTGTGTGGGTGAATGAAAGCAATGTGTTGTATGACTAGTCAAGCAAAGTGTTAGAAACAGCTGAATCCACGAGATTTGTCTCTAAAGTGGTCAGTGTGCCTGTTTTTGTATTTTTATTTGAAAGGCGTCAAAAAAATCCTGTGACATTTACATCTTTTGTTTTGAGCTCATCAGCATCTGTGGCATGAATGACAACCATCCAATGCTAGTGGTAACACGTGGTTGGTTTATCTTGTCCTTATCAAATGATGCAGCAATTGATATACTATTTTTTTGTTCTGTCCTATGTAAATTTGAAGATCAATTCTATTTGCCTAGAGCTGCAACATGAAGTTAGAGATTTCCACAATAAGTTGAAAATAGGATGATTTTCTTTTCTCCTGTAGTGGTTCGTTTTTGGAGGGTGTATTATTTTTTAGCTGCTTGTTACTGAACATAGATCTCCGAATTAGTTGTCTGATTAGCTCGGAGACTGATTTTATTTTCATCTACAATTGCAGGCCTCATGGATTAATTACAATGCTAAAGATGAAAGTGGTTCAGTTGGAATGTGCTTAGCATTTAGTTATTGTGGGTTCTTTTTTGATATGTAATGAATACTTGAGTAAACCAGAAAATTATGAATTTAAACCTTCAGCTTTTTTCTTTTGGTTTTATTTGTTGATCTATGCTATGTTATGTTTTGTTTTCCCTCATAGGATTTGTTTGCTGGTATGTTAGCTTTTGTAAGCATCTTGAGAATATCGTTCTTTGCCAAGTGGAAAAATATTAGCATGAAGAAATGTGAGGTTATGCAACTTGCATCTGTGGTTTTCGCATCTGGTAGCATGTGGAGGCAGTTTTTGCATAGAAATGTTCCTTCTTAACTGCCCACCACAAGAACTTGGACTGTGTTCTAAGCGAATAGCTAAGGTAGTGCTTATCAAAGAGGTTAGTAACCGCTCAAGCACTAGGGCACAACCTTGATTATATTTCCTTGTTACACCTTGTCTTGTAATCGTAGTTCCTTCTATATTGGTATGTTACTCTATTCAAGCTAAAAAGCTTGGATCTCCTAGGTATTGGCGTGAGCCTCAGGGACAAAGTAATGTGCTTGTTCTTCAGATTAAGGTCCATTTTTTTAGTAATCTAATAACAGAGGCTTTTTTGGATAGTGAATGGCTCAGTTATGTTCCTACTGTACTATATCCTTTACGGAATTGAACAATTATACGAAATATGTTAAACTTCAAAAGGACTACAGAATCTATTGAATCCAAGCTCCTTTCATGTACAGGTAGCCAGATACGAATAGGAACTTATTTCAGGGTACGATTAAATACTTGGAAGCGTCACATTCCAGATGACTTGCAGAAGGGGAAAAAACTCATGGGACAAGCTGGAATTAGAAGTACTTTGAATATACAAGGTGTGGGATTGCATTAAATGGATAGGCGTATATTCAGAATTTTCAGTGGTGCTTGATGACCATTGCACGTGGACATGTTAATCTCTGTACTAATCTCAGAATCGCACGTGTCCCAACCCACTTTTGAAGATCATCTCAATCTTTAAGGCCAAACAGAAGCTCGACAAATGAGCGGCAGTAGAAAAAGGCAGAACGACTTAACTACCAAATACAAGGGGATAAGCATAGAACGTGTTCCATTTGGCAAAAAAATAAAAAAAGCGCAGAATGTGTTCCGCGAGTCTCCTAAGTAATAATTTACAATTTTGTCTACAAAACGAAACAGGAAAATAATACAAGGGTCGCTCGAATTTGCATCATACTAAATATACATTAATATTTGATTGGATTTTATATATATATATATATATATGTTACACTAATTAGTTGAGGCTGAAACTAAGAAAATAAGAGTATTTTACAAGTATTTAGGCTAACTAAGCAACATTGTATTTTTCCATTTTCTATAATTTTGAGATTTTTATCTTATTTAAATTAATTAATTAATGGAATCATTAATTTAATTTAAGATTTGAGTTAAAGTATGAGAGTTGAAAAGTCAATTAAATATTTGAGTCACTCAATTCATTTAAGTTATTTTATTTCTTTCATACCTCAATAATCATTAAATAGAAAATCTCCGATCTTTTTTCTGTTTATCGGATGATGGTGCAGGCAAATAGAGGTAGGTTTGCTCCCTTTATCTTTCATCTACTATTCCTCTTTAATTAACAATTAATAATGTAAAAAATCATAGATCACCTCTATCCTAATAATGGTGAGATTATATTTTACTCTTTTGAGATTTTTAATATTTTAGTTTTGCATTTTAATTCTCAATGTGATAACTAAAATGTCATAGTTTTATTTTTCTTTTTAGTTTTTGGGATTTTTGGAATGCCTTTCTAATGTGAGTTTTTTTTTTCTTTTATCTGTGGATTATTTGCAATTTGCTTTTAATTAATATATGAAATATAATATTGGTTTGTTATAAATAAAAAGATATTGTTATTGGATTTAAGAATTTATTAAGGATTAATGATTTTTTTTTATTAGGGGTATTCTAGAGTTTTTTACTTATTGAGGTAAGCGTCTTTAATTTGTTATGTTTTTCTAAATATTTTCTAATATCCTATATATGATTATTATTCTAATTAATCTCAAGCATTATTGAAAACTCACAATATATATTTTTATTTGTATGAATATAATGTTATCCCATAATATTACTGTTAACAAGTATTTTCCATGATTTTGAAGTTACAAAGAGAAACATAATGTTCTAAGTAGCGAAATTTGATGATTGTTCTATGAATTTTACTATCAAACACATTTTTTTTTTTTAATTCTTGCGGTATTTATTCAGTTCTGTTGCTTGCATAATCAATTTCTCATATATATCACCATACTTTTTTTGAGATGATGGAAGTGTGGGCATTTGGTGATTATTGCAATTTGCGAGAAATAATAGATTGAGTAAAATTATTAACTTTCATCATTTTTTGGTTTGTAATTTTTCAGTTTTCTTTTTAGTTATATGAATTAATATTAAAATATATTATCATAAATAATCTTTTAAAAATATTATAATATATAATTAAATATCTTTTAATGCTTACTAAATATTTTAAACAAAAATGATTAAGAGAGAAAATATTTTTTTTTTATAAAATACATTATTTTCTTAAAAATAACAATTATTTCCAATAATTGTTAATAATATATTAGAAAATAATAATTAATAATATAAATTAACATTAAACACAATCTTATATAATATCTAAAAAAATCGAAATCTAAAAACAACAAACAATAAAACCATCTAATAGGAAAGTAAAAATGAAAAAGAAAAAAACCGCGGGAAACGCGGGTCACAAGACAAGTATAAATTATGTGCTTGAACAATTTAAGATAATTAATTGCCGTTAGGTTACGATGCAACCTTTATACACAAAATATAAAGCAGCAATAAATCAATAAATAAAATCAAACAAACCACAGGTTTTTTTTTTTTTTTTTGGCCAAAGAACAAACAACATAAGTTTTATTTTTTTTTCGTCAAAACACCATAAGTTGAGGATACAAAATAGCAAAATACTAATAAAATAACAATGTAATTTACATTCTTATCCCAAAAGGGACCAAAACTACAGAAATAAAGAGGGGTTATATAGGTAATTCTAGGGTGGTCCTTCAAATTTAAAGAATTCTGAGCCACGCGTAGGACTCCCTCTTCTGCCACAGACCACAATCTGTAAACTGATTTGTTGCTCGAGTTTGGCATCCTCGATCATGGCGGCGGCTACCTCTGCAGCCACCACCATCTCTAAACCCGCTGCTCCTCCTTTCTCCTCCAGATCGCCAATCTCCATTTCCAGATTCAACCTTCCATTTTCTCTGAATCCTCCAAAGTCCACTTCCCAACGCTCTCTCCACATTTCCAACTCTATTTCTAAACCCACTTCCCCTGCCCCCTCTACCACTCCCATCCCTGAAACTTCTCCTCATAGATTTTCCCCTGATGAACCTCGAAAAGGGGCTGACATTCTTGTCGAAGCGCTTGAGCGACAAGGAGTCACAGATGTGTTTGCTTATCCTGGCGGCGCATCCATGGAGATCCACCAAGCCCTAACTCGCTCTCCAGTAATCCGTAATGTCCTCCCGCGCCATGAGCAAGGAGGGGTCTTTGCAGCTGAAGGATACGCACGCGCTTCTGGCAAGCCTGGCGTCTGCATCGCGACTTCTGGACCTGGCGCCACCAATCTCGTCAGTGGCTTAGCAGACGCGCTCCTTGACAGCGTTCCCATTGTGGCTATCACTGGTCAAGTCCCTCGCCGGATGATCGGAACCGACGCATTCCAGGAAACTCCGATTGTTGAGGTAACTCGTTCAATAACCAAGCACAATTACCTGGTTCTTGATGTTGATGATATTCCTAGAATTGTAAGTGAAGCTTTCTATTTAGCCACCTCTGGACGTCCTGGTCCAGTGCTAATTGATGTACCAAAAGATATACAACAACAATTAGCGGTTCCCAATTGGGATACACCTATTAAATTGCCAGGTTATCTATCAAGGTTGCCTAAAGAGCCCTGTGAATCACATTTGGAGCAGATTGTGAGGTTAATTTCCGAGTCGAAGAAACCAGTGTTATATGTGGGAGGAGGGTGTTTGAATTCAAGTGAGGAGTTGAGGAAATTTGTAGAGTTAACAGGGATCCCAGTGGCAAGTACTTTGATGGGGCTCGGGGCATTCCCAGCTGACCATGATTTATCATTGCAAATGCTTGGAATGCATGGGACCGTTTATGCAAACTATTCAGTGGATAAGAGTGATTTATTGCTTGCTTTTGGAGTGAGGTTTGATGACCGTGTGACAGGGAAGCTTGAGGCTTTTGCAAGCAGAGCTAAAATTGTTCACATTGATATTGATTCTGCTGAGATTGGAAAGAATAAGCAGCCCCATGTGTCTGTTTGTGCAGATGTCAAGTTGTCCTTACAAGGGATGAACAATATTTTGGAGAGCAAGAGTGCTAAGAGTAATCTAGATTTTAGTGCATGGAGGGAGGAATTGAATGAGCAAAAAGGAAAGTATCCATTGAGTTTTAAGACTTTTGGAGAAGCAATCCCACCTCAGTATGCGATACAAGTTCTTGATGAATTGACGGATGGGAATGCCATTGTAAGTACTGGTGTTGGGCAACATCAGATGTGGGCTGCTCAATTTTACAAGTACAAGAGGCCACGGCAATGGTTGACATCAGGGGGGTTAGGGGCCATGGGTTTTGGATTGCCTGCTGCTATTGGAGCTGCTGTTGCTAATCCTGGCGCGTTGGTTGTAGATATTGATGGCGATGGAAGTTTTATCATGAATGTCCAGGAGTTGGCGACTATTCGGGTGGAGAATCTGCCCATCAAAATAATGCTTTTGAACAATCAGCATCTGGGAATGGTGATGCAATGGGAAGATCGGTTCTACAAGGCTAATAGAGCTCATACTTATTTAGGGGATCCATCAAAACAGTCTGAGATTTTCCCAAATATGTTGAAATTTGCTGAAGCTTGTGGAATACCTGCTGCCAGGGTGACAAGGAAAGAGGATCTTAGAGCAGCAATTCAAACAATGTTGGATACGCCTGGGCCATACTTGTTGGATGTGATTGTGCCTCATCAAGAACATGTTCTGCCCATGATCCCAAGTGGTGGAGCTTTTAAAGATGTGATAACAGAAGGTGATGGAAGAACTAAGTACTAATTTTCCTTACCAGCAAAAATATGTTCATGTATGTTATATGTTGAATTTCATGTTTAAATGTGTGGCAGGTCTTTTCTGTTCAGTAGTTAGTTTTTAATGGTGCTTTGATGGTTCTTTCGTCGTTTGGACGAAACCTAATATATTTGCTATGCTCTTGTTAGTTTTGCAAATGTGATCAAGTAGTTTGTTTTTGTACTTGCATTTTTAGGTAATAAACTATAATCAGTTGATGGAAATCGTTTTGGCTGTGGATTTACTGAATTGAGTAATGCTGCGGCCCATGGATCTAGAAATGGTGAAATGCTATTTTTAGATGAATGTACTGCAAATCTGATTTGATTTCATATTGTTATTTTGTGGTTAGGTAACAGGAATAAGCCAAAAAAACTTTTTGTAACCAAAAAGCCTCTGTTGCCTTATGCCCTTGTCATTAATTAATAATATTATTTTTAGGAAAATTATTGTGGTAGGGAATAATTAACTGCTGAGTCCTGATAAAGGCACAAAAACACGTGTATTTTTTTTTTCCTTCTCATCTCGTGCTTAACCTAACACAACCTGCAAAAAAATAACAAATTGCAATTACCAAATTAGCAACAAGTCAATGAAGCATTCCAGTAAGTTTTTATATTTTGGGTGTGGACTATAATTGGGCTAGTCTTTCAATTGATGAAGCCCAAGTATCTTCTACCCACAACAACACTGTGTAGATTTTTGCTGGTTATTATATAATAAACACATGCCTCAAATAAATACAACACATGTCAACTGTTCTTTAACGCGGTGCACATGATATACACACAGGCTTTAAATTATTTTTATGACGAAATATCTATCATAAAGCTATATATTCATATGTTAAAAATAAAAACCAAAAGTTGATAAGAAGTTCTTTTCACGTATACTTTATATTTGTAGATTATAGTGTAAAAATTCATAAATTAAAAGATAGATTCATGTATTATAAATAGGTTTATTGGTAAAAATTATATATTTTATTATTCATAAATTAAAAATTTATCACTATTAAATTATAATTAATTATTTTTTAAATTACTTTATTATTCTTCAATAAACTTATTATTATTATTATTATTAAATAAATCTATCACTTCTCAAAAATAAATATGTACATTGTGTAAAAATAATGAATCTATCATTATATTTAATGAATTTGCAGATTATATATAATAAAGTTGCTACTCTTATAATGATATTTATATCTGATTTTTTTTTTTTGTTGATCACAAAATATCAGTCTCATAATAATACTTGAATACAAAAGTTATGTACCTACAGAATAATTCATATTTAAAATATTTAAAATGTAAATAAGATTTTACCAAATTTTATATGGTTGTTTAGGGGCTATTGAAAGTCATTTAAAACAAGGAAATTGATTATAAAAAAACAAAAAAAAGAGCCATTCGAACAGAGAAAAGACGTTGAAAAATTTGAAGAGAAAATAATTTGATAATGCTTGAATATAGATCTAATGATGAGAAGTTAAAGAGACTGAAACAACAGTGAAAAGTTAGAAGAGAAGAAGAAAAAATCATTTTGATGCATTCATAATTTTTTTTTTTAATAACTTCATGGCTATTTTTATTTTTTTTCAGTGAAAAAATTGTGAGTGTTTTTAAAATTAAAGATGGATATTAACGGCGGCGGAAGAGGAGAATAATTCGAAGAAGAAGAAAAAAATCAGCAGAAACGATGAGACAATTTAAATAAAAAAAAAAAAAAAAAGAAAGGAAATGTGCTGATTATGCGCCTGGTCCACAACGTTACGTGGACCAGGTCCACCATATAATTTGCCGATTTTTGCTGAACGACAGAAAACTGTTCCGTTGTCCCCAAAATATTTTCCCTGGCCTTTCTTCAATGGATTCTATTATTGCAAAACATTTCTTCTTAATCATTTGGTCCTGTCAGAGAGATTGCATACTCTTTGTTGGGTTCATGGTAACATATAGCAGATCTCACTCTCCTTCGAATTCACCCTATTAAAGAGATTATTTTGGGTCTGATAAATGTATGAAAGTTTGCGGAGCTAGAAACTGCTGATGAGGTAAACCTTCTGCCTTCTAAAGCCAACTTTCTTTCTATATATATCTGTTTTTAAGTTAAATAATGCATTGGATTAGCGACGTGTTTCTTTAATTCGAAAAATTACAACAGGAAAGTCTTTTTTTTCATTATAATCCCATCGAAATTCTACCAATGCAAAAGATTATCCACTATCTGGTTATAATTAACCAAATTCAATTACTGCTTTTTATAAATCTAAGGTGCAAAACCAATCTACACATGATTCAATATTCACATACCGATCAACTCTTCTCACTCAATAGATTAAGATGAAGCTGTTGAAGTATCAAAAGATTTCTTCCTAAGAAGAAGACAAGTTATGTTTGAAGGATTAGCCTCTGCATTGTCAGGGCGGCACAGCACAAAGTCAGGCCTATGAAGTGCAAGGTTCATTCGATCCTTCCCCACGACTAGGGCAGTTGCATCTAGCAGAACATGCCATGAGTTCCTATGAGCTTCTGAAACCCAATGCATCGAATAGCGGATCCCATTCACATCAGCTGGATAAGAGAATAGTCCTTTTGGGCTGTGCTTGCACTTCCTCCTGAAATACTGGCTAAGCTGTGATCCTTTGATCCTCAAATCCAACCAAGTCACTGGTGTTAATATCACTTTTGATTCCTTGTAAGTAGCAAATTCCCTTATGTAATCCATTTCTTCTGCAATTATAGTCATGTAAAAGTTTCCCCTAAAAAAGGGGTAGCTCTCACCTACTAACATCATTGCATCCTTGTAGTTTGGAGTGAAAAGAACAAGATACTCATCATTAGGTAATCCACAGTGCTTTAAGACTTTGTTTTGAGCTTGGATTTCAGGTATCGAGATAAAACTCCCTGGAAATGAGGATTTCTTGGTGAGGATATCAAGAAGCCTTG
This sequence comes from Reutealis trisperma, assembly GCA_947687605.1. Lineage (NCBI taxonomy): Eukaryota > Viridiplantae > Streptophyta > Magnoliopsida > Malpighiales > Euphorbiaceae > Reutealis > Reutealis trisperma. Next base: position 2,777,330 of record CANTUT010000048.1, read on the forward strand.
ATGGCTCTAACTGGGTCCTATCCAAATCAGGGAGGTTGCTCCCAAGGGATGGTGAGGAGGCCTCTTTGAAACCACTCCTAGGTGATTTTCTCTTGTCATCAGGTACAGCCTCTGAAGCCTCTTCATTGATACAAAGAGTTGAAAGATCTATCTTTTCTCCAACAACAAGACCAGCATATTGAGGGTACTTTGCCAAGACATACTGCTCAACATATTGCATTTCTGTTGGTGTTATAGGACCTGACCATCTGAGGTCAAGACCGCGGATCGTTGATATGGCTTCTGCTACAATATGTGCAGGAATTACAGTATGTGCTTTCTGTTTTAGTCTCACATTTATTCAAAAAATCATAATTTTAGTTAGATTCTTATGTGTTAAGACGCTACAAAAAACGTAGGAAAGATGGTTTACAGTCCGAAATTCTTACCTTCACAACCATACTGCTTGGTCTGCCACTATCTGTTGAGGGTTTGGCTATAGATGCAAAAAGGGATTTTTTGTGTTGACCTTCCATCTTGGCCTAATTTTTTTTATCAATGTTTGAATCAACAAATAAGATTTCTAAATTTGATTGCTGCGAAACAACATATCATTGAGTTGAAATTTCTCACCTTAATGACAGCTTGTGAAACAATCTCTTCTGCTGTATTTGTCCCCATAGTAGCAGTTCTCTACACCGATCTTGGGAACATGGAAAAAGGATTCACTTACACGTCAAAGAGCAATGGCTTAGATACTGATGCAGACGGGGAGAAAATCTGGGGGGAAAAATAGAGGTATATCTGTACAGAACTATTGCAGAACACCACCACACCCGTGTTACTGCAAAACCTGATTCAAGACTAATATCAAAATATAGAAAAAAATAAATGCATAGGAGAACTGATAGAATGGAGAATCTGATGATGAAGTTAATATGTGAAGGAGTATTAAAGAAACTGAAGGTTGACCACCAGGAAGAGTAAGAAATGGGAAAATTTGGAGGAAGAAATGGAGGCAGGTGTGAAGGGAAGACTAGGCCAAACCGAACAAAAAAAATTCTTGTTGCAGAGTTGGATCTGATGGTAAAGTTATTAATTAAAGAAATTAAGTCACTATGATGAAAGGCACGCGAAAATTAAAACAAATCAACGTTCTAAAATTCAGGACCATGAATAGTTATTTCGATTTGTTAGTCTAACAATGGTGTAGATGATTATGCATGATTAGTATAAGTAATCTGATTATTGGTTAGGTTTAGGTTCTGGAATAAACCTTGATTATACTATTTTTTTTTTTTGGCTTAAGTCTTGACCTCTATCAATCTGACTCAACGGTAGATTGGAAAAAAAAATTGAATTCTTAATTGGAACTATTAAATAACAACAAAATTGGATATATATTTATATATATATTCAATTGGGATGAATATCAATCAAGGGATTTAAAAAATTTAAATTGAAAATGACCATGTAGGAACCTCTTTACAAGGTAGATTTATTTAATTGGAAATGTTCGATTTCTAATTTTCTATTCCCTTCGGTGGGATTGCCAACCTTGATTCTAAAGGCACTTGGCTAGTTGGCTTGGAGAGAGTCAAACCAATTGGAAAAGGCTTTGCTTGCTAGACATAAAAGAGAGGCTTTATTAGCAACTGCAACGAAGATTCATTTCTATTTAAATTAAATTTAATTGGAATTCAGTAATTGGATTGGTGGCAAGAGAATTGAGTAAAGTCTGCAATATTAGAATATTTATGCAAAGAGAAAAATTTCAGAGGCAAGATGAAATAATGTTGCGTAAGGACTAATATTATAGTAGACGTAGTAGTTACTGTTGTCTGTCGGTCTTCAAGACAATCTAGACTTTTCTGCTGAATATGCTTTCTAGAGATGCTCCAAGCACACGACCTTACATAGAGACAAATTTACAAGAAAAAATTATTATAATGTGCAAGTTGACATTGATTTTAATGTATGAATCTATTCTCATTATATGATTGAATGAAACTAATGGAAAATGTTTGTGCTCCTAGGCTAGCAAAAAGCAGCTGCCGTACCCTCCATCCTCCATTTCAGTTAAACCTAACTTAACTGCATTATTCTTACCGTCACTGTCAATTACTTTAGCTCTTCTTTGAGAAATATTATCGTTGTAGTTTTATTATACTGCATATTATACCAGGCTTTAACAGTTGCAGCTCCTTCTCTCGGATTTTACGCAATATGTGACTTTCTACGAAGCTCAACTTGAAAAGGACTACCAAGGTTAAACAATTCTTCTCTCTTGCTCTTTCATTGGCCATTCTCTTTAAAATTTTTCTATAATTTATTAGGAAAATCATCATTATTTTCTCTCTAGACAATGATGTGCTAAACTTGGACGAGTTTTTGATGCACAAGGTGAAAAGAAACAATTATCTGAATTGCAGAAATTATAAATTCACATTGCAAAACCAGGTTGCTAGTACCAGACTATCACAGATGGTGATATACAATACCATTCCAATTTTTCTATATGGGATTTGCATACAATGTTAGAACTGTTGAGAGTTTTGCTTAAAATCAAAGCAAAATCAAGAAAGAAATGGTTGTCCTTATTTGTAGCAAGATTTTTGTAGGAATGTGTCTTTTGTTAGGTAATTTGCTAATTGAGTGAAAAATGTATCTTTTTTACCTATAAAAAAGCTGCTGGAACAAAAGAATGGAGTAGAGAAAGAGGGAGTGCGAAAGTGTAAGAAAAGTTTGTAGAAAATGAAGAAAAAGAAAAGGTAGAAAATCTCTCTTTTATTGTTCTTTCACACTATGTTTTGCCGTATTTATTTACGTGTATTTTGTTTGTGTTTTATGTGAGAAAAAATGAAAACCAACATACCAAACTAAACAAAAGGATGCATCTTTCCTATTCATGAACCTCCAAAATAGTTTCAAGTTTTTTTTATAGGCACTTTGTTAAATTTTTAATATAAATTTGGAAGAAATAACTTTAAAAATTAGCTTTTCTATATTAATCACTTAACATTTTTGTATTTAATAAATGTAGAATGAATTGGGTTTAATGAATTTGGGTTAATTATTACTAAAAAATTAGACCTAACCAATTAGGTAGTGAAGCTCAAATCATTATATACTTATATATTTTTGGTGTATTTATTCGATGTGGGATTTTAATTCTTAACAGTTGGAAATTTGGGAGGGAAGAAAAGAAACAAATACAAACTCACAATATATATATATATAGAGAGAGAGAGAAAGAGAGAGAGACAGAGAATTTCTCACTTACTAAACACACACGAAATGAGATTGGAAATTTCATTACTAGAAAACAAAGTATAAAACAAGAACAAAACTGAGATAACAGAGATTTCTTTTTCTTCTTCATTTTCAGAAAATTACATCAATTTCTTTTCTCTTTCTTTCACTATTTTTCTCACAATTTACAGCATCAGCAGTCTCTCTTTTATAGGAAAAGAATGGCTTTTTTAGTCAACAACTAATCTACCTAACACTAGACAAACTTCCTTCAAATCTTGCCAGGAGAGCCATTGCTTTCTTGATATGCTTTGATTTTAACCAAAAATCTAAACAACTCCAACAGTGGCAGGTTATAGTTGCCCACACTCAGATCCTCCAAAATGCAGACTAGTACAGATAGGACCTGACCATCTGAGATTAAGACCCTGCACTGTGGATATGGCTTCTGCTACAATATGTGAAGGAATCAAGGTACGTGGTTTCTGGTTGAGTCCCAAATTTATTGAAAAAAAAAAAATCAAAACTATGGTTAGATTCTATCTTTTAAGACCCTAAAAAGCATATCAGAGATGTTTTAGAGTATGAAATTTTACCTTCAGAACCATACTGCTTGGTCTACCTTTTCCCGTAGGGGGTTTTTGGGGTTGAACTTTCATTATGTCCTAATTTGTTTTCAATATTTCAATCAGGTCTTTGAACATGATTACTAACAAACAAAATATCATTGAGGTGAAATTACTTACCTTAGATCCTACATTAGAAAGAGACTCTCGTTCCAGTTTTCATCTCCACAACAGCGGTTGTCTATGCCAATCTTCTGGGGGGAAATAACCAGAGTTGAAGCATGTGAAAACCTATGGTAACATAGTAAAATCCAGGAATTAGGGGTATTAAAGACAGTGAAGAAGAGAAAAAGAAGTTGGAAATTTGAAGGTAGAAATGGAGTTAAGACTGAAGGGGAGACCAGGCCAAACAGAACAAGACATATTTTTGCAGAACTTGATCTGAATATTGGGGGGTTTTTATTAAAGAAATTAAAAGAAGTCACTAAGAATGATCGGCAATGAAGAAAATTGTTCTAAAATCAGAAACTGTGAAACTGTTACTCTTAAAAAAATTTTCTTCGAAGGGATCAGTATGGCTTACATTCTTAAATGAAACTATGTAGCAACAAATTCTAATTTTTAATATGGATTAATTATATTGTATGATTTGATAATTTGGGGAAAACTGTTATTCACTTGTTTTCCCCAAATTAGAGGTATGGTGGATTTTATTTTTCCTTTTTAAGTTTTTGAAAGAACTGTTTGTTAACTTGATTGGGATGTAGACCATGGGATTTGCAGTATAGAAAGATGAGAGAATGAGCATATTTTTCAGTAATTTGGCAAAAAAAAAAAGAGCATATTTTTCAGTGTCAAAATTTGGGCTATTTTTGATATCCGTTGTTTCTTGAATTTTTTCGTTCAACACAGAACCACTATTTCAGAATATTACAAGAAAAATATGAATTTAATTAAATATGTATTTAAACCAGGTTTCTACTTTCTAGCACTTTGTTAAGGCACTCATTATGTGGCTTTCTGCTGTTTTTTCTCTTATCATGAATTTGGGGAGATCATTATTATTTTCTTAAGATCGTCAACATTTCTTGATCTCTGGTATTTAAAAGTGAGGCCTCAACTCGTGAGAAAATCGATTGAACCAAAAAAAAAAAAAAAGAAGAAGAAAAAGGTTCTATACAGATTCCATTTCATACAAATATTATTCAACAATGACAGGTTATAGTCGGCCAAATTCAGATCCTCTAGGGGTGCAGACATGCATAGCTTTGCTGAAGCATCAAATTAACCATATTCAATGGGAGCTGCTGTTGTGGTACTGAAGGATTTCTTCCTAATGAGAAGGCAAGTGATGTTTGAAGGTTGACACTGAGCATATAAATTGTTAAGGCTGCACAATACAAAGTCAGGCCGGTAACTTCCAAGATTCAACTTATCCTTCCCCATCAAAAAACTTGTTGCATCTAGCAGAACATGCCATGAGTACCGCCGGGCTTCAGAAATCCAATGTATTTTGTAACCAGCACCATTCACTGTGACTGGATAAGAGAATAGTCCCTTTGGACTGTGCCTCCACTTCCTTCTGAGATACTGGCTAAGCTGAGAGCCCTTGATCCTCAAATCCAACCAAGTCTCTGGTGCCAAGATCACTTTTGATTCCTTGTAACTGGCAAATTCTCGTATGTGATCAATTTGTTCTGCAATTAGTGTCATATAGAAGTTCCCCTTGAAGAAAGGGTAACTCTCACCTACTAACATCATTGCTTCCTTGTAGTTAGGAGCGAATAGAACAATATAGTCATTATCAGTTAATCCACAGTGCTTCAGAAATTTGTTTTGAGCTTGGATTTCGGGTATTGAGATGAAACACCCTGGAAATGAGGTTTTCTTGGCGAGAATATCAAGCAATCTTGATGGCTCTAACTGGGTTCTATCCAAATCTGGGAGATTCCTTCCAAAAAAGGGTGTTAATAACTCTCTAGGACTATACCTAGCTGACTTTGGCGTGTCAGGTGATGCAATCCCCAATCTATCTTCTTTAATACAAAGAGCAGAGAAATCTATTTTTCCTCCAACACCAAGATTAAGGTATTGAGGGTATTTTGCCAAGACATACTGTTCAACATGTTGCCTTTCTGTTGGTGTTATTGGACCTGACCATCTGAGGTCAAGACCCTTCAATGTGGAGAAATCTATCTTTTCTCCAATAACAAGACCAAGGTATTGAATTTGAGGGTACTTTGCCAATAGATACTGTTCAGCATATTGTGTTTCTGATTGTGTTATTGGACCTGACCGTCTGGAGTTAATGCTGGAGAATCTTGACATGGCTTCTGCAATGATATGTGGAACAATTATGGCATGTGCTTTCTGTATTGAGCTCCAAATTTAGTCCAAAAAAACCACTAGTCTAGTTACATTCCTCTCCATCAATAACTAGTAAAAAATATCAGAGATGATTTTGGAGTTCAATAGTTTACCTTTACAACCATGCTACTGGTCTGTCTCTTTGTGATTTGGCTATATATTCAGAAAGTGAATTTTTATGTTGAACTTCCATTATGGCTTAATTTGCTGTCAATATTTCAATAAGGATGTCAAAATATGATAAAATCAAACAACATATCATTGAGATAAAATTACTTACCTTAGGTCCTGCATTTTGAAAATATTTCTTTCTTCTGTCTTGATCCCATGGTAGTTGTTCTCTATACCAATGTTGTAAACATGGAAAGGATTATTTGCTTTTGTGTAAATAAGCATATTCTTGAATGCTTGAGGAAGATAGAGACAAAATCTGAGCGGAAAAATTGAGGTATGCCAGTACAAAAACACTTGAGGAGCACCGCCAAACCTGTCTTGCTGCAAAGTTGGGTTCATGTCCGTCTAGATCAAAAAGTTTAGCAAACAAATAAAAAAAAAAATACATATCGCACAGATTATTAAAAAGATTTGGACTGGAATAGAAGACTGGCCAAACTGAACAAAGTATTTCTTGTCTTACATAAAAAGAAGTTACTATTAAAAAAAAAAAAAAAAAACCAATGACAACCGTAATGTTCTCACCATGATTTTTCATTTTATTGCAATATTAATTAATGCAATCTGATCATTTGTTGTGTTGAGGATGTGGAATTAATAAACCCTTTAGTATATAGTTAGTTTTTTTATTCAAATTATAATTTCTATCCATATGACAATCAAATTCTTGATGAAACTATGAAGTATAAACAATATGTGAAAAAGTATATTCTGTTAGGATGAGACCAGAGTCAAGCCTTTTGGAAATCACGCTTATAATTAGCAGACACAAAGGCATAGCTTTGTTAGCAGCTTATGAAGAATGAATTTCAATAGAAGGTAAATGGATGGTGAAAATTTGATTGGAAATCAAATATTCTAGAGCTACATAGGATTAAAAATTTATCAGTAGAAGTTACCATTGTCACTGGTCTTGTATTCTTAGTTCTTATCATTTGATCTAGTTAGGTAAAGGTACGTCCTTGTGCACATGAATAGATGAATTATTAATGCATACTAGAGAAAGTTGTAGGTTGTTTGATACATTAAGACTTTTCTGCAGAAGAAAATGATAATAGTTAATTTTGGTCCAGCGCATACCATGCACATATAGAGGTTGAGGAAAACTGAATATAGATGTTTCATTATTATATACATGCCTTTCTTCTCATTACATGATTAACTGAAATTAATGGTAAGGCAAGAAAGAACTCAGCCAGTCCTTCACTGCAGTTGAACCTAACCACAACAGGCAGTTGTATCTCTCTCTCTCTCTCTCTCTCTCTCTCTCTATATATATATATATATATATATTATCATATTGAGAAAATTTTGTCTAAGTCTCTTTTTATTATTTGTTTATTTGATAAGAGTCTTAGTCTCATTTGTCAAGGTATTCAATATGCGTGTTCTGTGAAGCTTACCTTGCAAAGTACTACAAATCTTAAACTGCTGCACACATTCAATAACTGTTGTATTTTTCCTTACCATAAATTAAGGAAATTTATTTCATTTTGTCACCAGAAGATGAAATGTGTGTTTTCTTTTTAATTTATTATTATTGTTTTTGGTATGAAAACAGTTGGATCTTGTTAAGCTAATTACAAATAGACAGTCAAGGCTATGGTTGAATTCCTGTGTTAGCTTAGGAATCCAGGCATTTCTTAGAGATGATAACGATACAAATTCTAATAATGAGCGAATATTTTTGGTGTTTCACATTTGATTATCCGTTCATATGATCAATCACTTGCCTTTTGATTGTTGTTTTAAGTTCAAACGATCAGTCTATGAAACTTGTTTAGCGCATATGATTAAAACGACCGGTTAAAATGGACCCGCCGTTTTATTGCAGCGGCATTATGAGAATAAACGCGAAAATGGCCTATTATTTTATTTTAACGTTTAAATGAATGGAAAGTCGGAAACCGACATTAATCGTTAAAAAGAATTTTCGTGTAAACGACAAACGACCTGTAGAAAGGACTAGTCGTTTGTACAAAGTGCATATATTTCGGGAAAAAAAAAAATTTCACTCAATGAAACGACTGCCGCTTTTCCAATAAGAAAACCGGGTTTTATTATACTACTTTGCCTATATTCGTGATGGAAGGTATTGGATTTATCTAAGCTTTAAATTATTTCATTTATTTTAATCAAAATTTCAAAGAAAACAGAAATAATTTCAAGTTCTTCTGTGGCTCCTTTTCTTTTCCCTAAACTTATTCTTCATCAGTACAGCAGGTTGTTTACATTGACAAATGATTAATTCATGATCTGTGCAGGTACAATAGATCATACATACATTATCAACAAAATGATATATCATACTTGTTATTAAGGAAACAAAATTTTGTTTTTAGTTATACATGCGGATTTTTTCTTTCAGGTGTTAGAGCACAATCAATTTCAACATATAGAAATTGGATAGCCTAGAGTATAAGATGCATATAAATAGATAATTATATTAGAACCCGAATGCAATTCGAATGTTTAAACTCTTACAGTCCGTTTGATATATAATTGCTTAACTAGTCTATAGTATTAGTAAATAACGCTATGTTTGGTACATATAATTTTAGTTAGACTTAATAATTTCAAAAGTTTAGTTAACCTATAAAATAGGTTTATCTAGTACTTAACTCCCCTTCTTTTTAGTAATCCCTATTTAACGGGATTACTAATCCTATTATTTATGATGTTTTATTTTTTAAAATATCCTTACTTTTTTTTCTATGTACTAATATATCCTGCTAAACGTGAGATTACAAAAGTATGATTATTTAATATTATAGATTAATTTTTTATATCAAATAAGATTTAAAATAAATAATTTTATGGTTTAACTAAGTTTATAATTCAAACTAATCTTAAAAATTATGAATTCATATACCAAATGGACTGTTAAATATTTACTTGCACTTTAACTTCAAAAATTAGCTTATGATGAATCACAAGAACTCATCTATGCACGAGATTAAGAACATAACAATCAATTACCAGTGTCGGACATTTTCATGGCACCTACACGGCTAGGATATCACTTCCAGGTCTCTTTTGAAAGAGTACCTAGAAAAGTTGCCATTTGTCTGCAACTAGGTGAGAAATTTAGCTCAGAGAACGATACTTTTTTTTCGAATTCTGACAAAGTGGTGTAATTTCTTTATCCGTGTTCTTTTTTTTTTTATTTTTTTTATTTTTTTTATTTTTTTTTATCTTTATCCATGTTCAGAAACATAATATGTTTAATTGCAATCTATCCATTTTTTAAGGCAAAATTTGCTGATTAAGTTTTCGTCTTTGCTTTTATTGAAGATGTCGCCTTCTTCTATTCTATGCCTTGTGTTATAGGGCCAGTTTGCCAATAAGGCATTAAATTTATTATTAATAAAAAATGAATTAGACATAACAATTAGAATGACTAATGAGTAAGATTAAGTCAAAAATTATTGAAAGCAACCTCACAACTACACACATTAGCCTTCTTCACCTTCCCTCATATGTACCAAACAAGCCTAAAAGGGAGCAAAATGATAACTACAAACCAACGAACCAATGTCCCACAAGTTTCAAGACCAAGTCACCATCTTCAGAAAATGATTGAAAGACAAATCTCTTTTCACAATTCTTTTAATAACTGATACACATGGACAGCATTGATTTGTAAAATGGTAACCACAACAATTAGGCAACAAGCTGAGAGCTCCATGAAAGATGATAACACTTGAAAGAAAAGCAAAATCACTTCCCTTCTTCCTTACTTAACACAATATTAAAGGAGAAAAAGCTATTATCATAAAAAATAAAAATAAAAATAAAAATAAAAATAAAAAACCCACCAATACCTAGTAAGGAGAAGACGTGATCTTACAAGTGGTTGCTGAAAGAAAGAGGCAAGGGACAGAAGATGCCCCCAGATTTACCACATTACCGTTCCTTTGCAGCTCCTCTAGTTAAGTTTTCACCTCCAAGTTCACCGGAAGCGCATATCATTCCGCCTGTTTGCTGCAAATATCTCAAAGGACATAAAAAAATGAAAATTCCTGGGAGAAAAATTATACCTCTGCTTGTCTTCATTTTATCAATCATCTCCATCTTTAGATTTCTTAGACTAGCAACCAATACATCATCTTCTGCTCCTCTGCGGCCTGCATTCCCTCTGACTCTGCAACACACATGTAATACTGGGTCTCCAATATGCAGCAATGTTTCGTCGCATATACCTAGCAGCTCAACAACTCAACATAAAACCTCTTACAATTCAACCAGTCTCACAAAAAAGGAATTTAAGCTTCTTTCTAGTCTCATTGAGCGTAAAGCCCCCTGCAACCTGCTTATCTTTGGACTGGAGCCACAGTACCTGAAACTCTCCTCAATCAACTCAGGTGGCATCACCGTCTTTCTAGAAGACAATCCTGACAGGATAAGAGCAATCAGAGTCAGATCCAACAGCACTCGAATCTACAAGTTGGATTACCATGTACCAGCAAAGAAAGCTTACAAGCTGCTCAAGCATGCAAGGAAAAGTCCATCTTGTGCACCCAGTTCAGGAGAGCTTCAAAATTCATCCTGCAAACTTGCATTAACAAATTTACCAAGACAAGTATATAAGAAGAACTGGGATGTAGTGGTGGTCGATGGACCAAGTGGACACTCACCAGATGCCCCAGGCAGGATGGCTGCAATCTACACGGCTAGTATGATTGCCAGAACTGGAAATACAACAGATGTAGTGGTACATGATGTGGATCGAACAATTGAGAAGTGGTTTTCATGGGAGTTCCTGTGTGAAGAGAACTTGGTTTCATCTAAAGGTAAGCTCTGGAATTTTAGGATCACAAGTAAATCAAATTCTACAAGATTTTGCACAGAAAAAACCGTTTTGCTATGATAGCTTACTTTTCTGAGGTGATTGCACAAAGAATCAAGTCTCATCATTTCATGAACATTCTTCGCTATGAACAAGAGCATCAAAAAAGGCATGTGCTCAGATGTCACAATTTGTTCACATACCAGCCAAATGCTTGCCAGTCGAGGGACAAGATACACACAGTATAGACTCACTGCCATGAATTGGAGACGAATTCCAAGAACAAAGACAGGAAGTATGCATAGACAGTCGTGTAAATACATACAGAAAATGCTTTCACAGTCCTGTAAATACATACAGAAAATGCTTTCATCCTAAACCCCTATGTTGCTTCTTCTATTTTTTAGTAAGTTGATTTATTCACAGGGTAGGAGCACTAAGAATTGAACATTGATTACAGGGTTGTCAAAATGAAAGAACAATTGAACAAAAAATGCAATTCATTTTAACTCTCATCCCAACTAATTTTAAATCTTAAAATTGAATCATCTGTTCCACTTAATTTGTAAGAAATATCTAGCCCTAGTGGTAGCATACAAAAGTTTAGCCAGATTAATTTTTATATACATAGAATGTTTATGTCATGGCATTTAACATCTGAAAATAGAGAAATATATTGCCATAAAATTTCACAAGATAGACCTAATGCAGTAACTGCAATTATATCCTACTTGGGTAAATTGCAACATTAAACAATACTAAAAAAAAGAAATCAATCATTTCTTCTCCGACATGAGACATGGGATATTTTCATTTCATCATATTGAACGAATATCTCTCAACCCCCATATCAAATGATATATGGTACATCAATGAGTAGCTTAAGAAAGTGGAGCTAGAGAGAGGAGCACAAGGAGGTGAAGGAAAAGAAGAGCAAATGAATCATAATCAAAGATGATCACCCAATGAACTGTTCACTCAGTTTATCATTCCTCCACCTTGATAACCTTGGAAAACTATACACAAAAAAAAATTAGAACATTTTTTCTGAATTCCAAATACACATTCAGAAAATAAATATTTTCAGGAAGACCACGATGCAACTAAGCCTGAAATCAAATCAGAACATGCAACAGCATACAGAACTCAAGAGGCATCTAGAAGAACCAACTGTGTGATAAGGCACTTATTATATTCATCAAACACATAATGAGCTATCAATATGTCATATATTCAAACACTAAATGCCATTGAGATAATGCCTATAGAATCTCAGGAAAACTGCGTTGCATAAAATAAGCGAAGCCAGACCATACAGCAGAACCACAATATGAGAACCGGGGCCAAGAAATATACCTATAATTGTTTCTACCAAGTCAACAAATAACAGTAGATAGTAAATCAATATAAACATCAACAACTCTATGGTATAATATGCACAAAACGTAACATTTCCGTGTACATGTCCACACACTAACCCCCTCATGTGAATGGTCAGAAAATTAGTACCAGGGTCATAAACCAAAGTAGTTAACAAACTACTGGCAACATCCATAGGAAAATTCTAAACAAAGATTCATATTATATAGATCTATTTACCTAAGCCACACTTCAAACAACAGGAAAAGGAAAATCTGGTCTTAGCTGCCCTTAGCCTCTGTAATGTGGTCGAAAAACCTGGAGGCCCCTATATCACCTTGTCAGATAATATTATTTATCAAAACTGTGGCACTTACGGATAGAAATAAATTTAAAAAAAAAATACATACATACATACATACATACATACATACATACATATATATATATATATATATATATATATATTAAAAGTTGTTCGTGATGTATCATATAAGCTGCAAATTACATTCTGATAACCCAAGTGTTAATCTTGAATAATGTTACCAAAGTAATGGAAACATAGACATGCTGCACAGAAATAATTAAAAAACCAAGGAAAGAAAAAATAATATGCATTAAAACAGAAAGCACTTTGAAATTTTAGCCACCCAGCAAAAAGGTTGCAAAAGTTAGTCCAATTCTGGAAGAAAACAAAATCCATGAAGGAAGAAGTGAAAGACCCAAATCACCCCTCCATCACTGAGAACACAGGAGGATATTATGGTCTTATAAGGGAGATGCTGTTGGCTATTGCAGTTAACTGCACAATCCAAGCACATAAATATAACGCGAGAATAGTATTGAGTATAAACTCCATGCAAAAAAGCTCGACATAAAGGAAACAAATTAGTTCCTTGAACAAAAGAGAAATCAAATAAACAGATTTACCATACCTGTTATATCATTGAATTCCATAAATTTGCACCAGAACAAGTATCGGCAGGCATAAAAGAGACAACATCATGTACAGATGGCCAAACATTTGTAACTGCTGAGAGTCAAAATTATTGTTTTCAAAGTTAATTATGTCTCTATTATTCATTTCATTTCGGATATCTTTTGAAGGATCAGCTTGCAGCATATGAGAATTTGAGATCCATCACAGGATCACGCAAGCTTTATGCTCCAATCATTTGCACTTGAGCTCCAACTGCAATTCCACTAGTGACCCCGAGTCAATAAACCATTCTTTGTCTTTGAACTTCAGGTTATCATATACTATTCTATTTCTTTTCTGTCAATTTGGAACCAGAAAAAACAATGCTACAAAAATTCTTTCAACAACCAGACCATCGTATTTAAAAAACAGACAATTCATTAATAGGCATTTGATCATTGAACAATGTGAAATCCTCACCAAGAAAAGAATCTGCCTATCTCGTACATATCAGTATCGCAGAAGAGGCACCAGAAGCGATTGAGAGAAGCGTGTTCGATTCAGGACCCTAGGGATTTTGAGAAAGAACCAAATGTCAAACATCGAGGGACTTTTTGTGTTTTGGAAAGTGCTTGTGGTATTTTTCTTTGCTAAGATCATGGCGTTGATTTTGGGATTACGGTTAGGGTTTGCTTTCTGAATTTATCAATGATCATTCGTTTTGCAGATTTCAGCTCTGCAACTCCGAATTGGTCTCTGTGAAATCCGAGCATGCTGTAAAAGAGCAGATAACAACGGCAAGTCGTATAGGCTAAATTGATTTGCTTAAAAGACACATGTATTAGGCCCGAGCAGTCGTCACCTTGAGCCATCGAACACGTGGAGACGACAAGTCGTATATGCTAACGACTTACACCAAGGGATAGATCGGTTTCTGGCCAACTATTTATTAAACGGTAGATCCTACGGTCTACGAAAAAGTGTTGAGACGACATACCGTACGAGCTAAACGACTTAGGGAGACTGGTTTCTGCTAAAGGCGCTCGTGTTCGTGGCACTGATGTCGAATATATTATAAACAAAATGGAGTATAGTATAATTAGTTTAGTGAAAAAAAAATGGAGTATAACTAAAAAAAAAAACAATGAATTAATGAAATAGACCAAGGTTGGCTCAATTCGTAAAGTGATTTTGCCATTTGTTTTATTAACTAAGTTTCAATTTTTTATTACAATCACTCAGAAAACTAATTTTTAGATACATAATCCATTATGCCCGTAGATCATAGATGCAAGTTGGTCCAAAAATAACTCTTTACATGTTAGTGATCAAATCAATAGAAAATATATATATAGGTATATGGCATGAACAAAATTATTACACTACTCTGTGATATCTTCATGTACTGAAGAGTGAAGGATTCTAAGCTATTATCTGCTAGTTGGTAATATAGTTGGAAACCATTTACTGGCTAATGTTATTTCAGATGGTAAAATATTACTAGTATTGACTAGATGAACATAGTATGTCGTCACCAGTTCTTTTTTTTTTTTTTTTTTCCTGATGTACTACAAACTTAAAAAAGAGCATTATTGGGCAAATCATTCCTTTAAAATTTTCATTATTGAAAAAGCTAAAGTTCCTCATCCCCTTCTGCAAGCCAGTGTAGTAATGCAATAGTGTGACTCACATTCCCACACATGGTGTGAATGTAAGAGCTTGAGTCCCACCATTAACCATTCTTTCCTAACATATAAAGTGAGTTGCCTTTTTTTCTTTTCATCGGTTTGACATGACTTGAGTGAATAATATATATCTTCATTTCCTGATATTTTTTTGGGTTTTGTTTTGCAATGAAAAAGATTGGGAACAGGGCTTGTTTGAGGAAATTTACCTTACTTGTGTACTCTCACATGAAAAGATATTAACTCCACCATTTCTTGTCCCCCCTATTAATTCTAATACTTCTTTTTTGCTTCCTTCCAAAATTTTAACTGTAAATGATTGGCACTGTCTTTTTGTAGCAACTCAGATTATATATTTTCTTCTCTGCTTATAGTTGTTATTAAGATTCATGTTTCATCTATAGACAGGCCCTTTCTTTTGGTACATGCTTAAGGGAATATTAAGAATTTTTAATTTTGAACGTAACCTGCTACACGATGATACAGATAGACAAACACTTGACTACTGAGTTATTAGTGTGATGAATTGAATACACATCTAAACGTGTCAAAATGAAAAATTATGCAAGTAATTTAAACTATGGATTTATACATACAAGTAACAAAGAGCTGTCAGCTTCAGGAACAGGTAACTTGAGAAAAAACCTGGTATGGGGGACATATGTAGACACTAATGTATGGCAATGGGGATAAGGGTGAGTTCTCTTCAAAATTGAATTTATAGGTGCTGGATCTATGATTCTGACAAATCTACATCAATATTTTTGAAGTAGAAATACAGTATCGGTTCATTATAATATGTGGACAATCTGAAAAGACAAATGTTAAGGTTTTGTCATAATGACTGGTTTGATGGCACAGCAACTATGTCCTACAGCTTTATCTTTGGTTATCAACTTTATGGAAGAGTTGATTGCTCTTGAATACTTTCTCTGATTGTATCCAAATAAAAGATACAAGACAAGACCCTCCCCCCCATAATGCAAGTGGCCATATGTCGGAGTACGGTCTCTGATTAGTATGATTATCATTTAATTATGCAACTCAATTAGGATATAGTCAATAAATAGTTTTTTTGTTAGTTTCCAGCCCAAATTTATATATATATATATATATGTACTGTACACACTTTCATAATTGGCAACATCTCAAAATTTTTATACCAAAGATCAATTAATCACAAGCAAGACATCTCATTTTACAATAAATTTTATTTTTTTGTTGTTGATTTGGCTTCTACTGAAATTCAAACTCGCAACCTTTTAATATATGTATTTAATATATGTAGTAGAGGGAAGAGCAGTATTGATGAAAGTTTAAGCATTAAAAAGCTTAAAAGTGGACTTAATGTATTTTTCAAGTAATGGCGATACATATATAAAGGTTTAACACTTTTTCTTTTTTTTTGCTTTTTGAATTCTTTAATTAATTAATTAGATTAAGCTTAATGATAAAGATTCTGTAACCAAATTAAGAATGCGGCTGATAATAGATTAGGATTAGCTTTATTTGTTCTCAAAGTCGAGTAATTTGGTGCTGTTGGCAAATGTAGTTTTCAGAAAGGGCCTAATATTTTGAAACTTGAAGATAGTCTGCCCCCACTAGATTATGTGATGACCTAAGCAAAAGAATCAAAGGTGGAAATGTATTATTGGAGACAAGCCCAATGACAGATTAACTGTATTTGAGCTACATGTTTGGAGGTTGCTGACAAATCAAGCTAATAAAATGGTTCTTTGAGACATGATGAAAGGGAGCACTGTTCCCCTTGTATGACTGCTACTGCTGATGCTTTCATGATCATCATCCTATCCAAAAAAAAAATGCCTCTTTTTTGTTGGATCCCAGACATGGATAGTGGGTGTTTGGTTTCTCATTAGCAAAAGTTAACAACTTGAATACAAGTGGATGCAGCTATCCTTTGCTGTCTTCTTCTTGATGAATTTTCTTGCTTTTTGTTCTGATTCATTTGCCTTTCTATCAATATCAAGGTTCTGAACTTGACTCTGCTTCCCTTCATGTTTGACTCATTTTACATATACGTATATGTTCCAAGTTCTATAGTACTATTTAAAAATAAAATATAAAACAAAATAAAATTGACAGATCATGATCACCGGTTCAGTGAATTAATTATACATGAATTAATAACAAATCCATTGCAGTGAATTAACAAGCCGAAAGTTGTTGGTATTAAAAGAAATAAAGAACTATAAGTACTTGATAAAAGTGGAATATCAAATTTATAAATAAGGAAGGCTGCATTGGCCACCTTTTTAACTTTTTAGCAGTTCAATTATACTTTATATATATATAATATCTATGAACAAAATTTTAATCATTTTTGTCATTCTTGTTTCAGCTTTTGATTGTCCAATTAGGATAAAATCTTTGGGTTATTTTGATTATTGATAGATATGGCAGCTTATCTACCTCAGTACTAGCTGGGTTATTTTCTTTCTTGTGTCTCAGCATTCCCCTGCCGACTCATGAAGATTAGCCCATTAAATTTTTTTTTTCTTTACTTTTATCCCATCATTCATATCAATCATGTATGTAGACCTTTCATTTTAACGGATGAGTTTTTTTGTATAGTTTTATTATAATTATTTTCATTTTTGGAATGGTAATTAAGTTATCGAAAATCAATTTTTCGCGGATGAAAAATTCCCAATGTATATATGTGGTGAGGATTAACTATCCAAATAGCTAGTTGTAGTATTTTTGGTTATAATTGGTCCAGTATTCCTAAATTAATATGGTGTCAAAATTAAAAAAAAAAATCTAATTTCATTTTATTTTGCCAAATTTTTAATTTAATGGCAATATTATAAAATAATGTGCTTTTTTCTTTTTGTAAATCCTACTTCTAATGTATTTAATTTATCTTCCATTGCAAATAATCAGCCTTATTAATATTATACAAGAAAATTGATTATATATACCTCTCAAAAATAATAACAATAAAAACATTAATAATTCCAAAGAAAATACTACAGCAGCATGTACAAGATCTGAAGATTGCATACTCTACAATATTGAAGTTATCACCGCCATTAAGATTTTCAATTATGTGTATTAGCCAGATTCAATATTTTCATTGTCCAATCATTTAATAAAAGAAAGACTCAATGTCTAAAGAAAGTCTAAAACTTTAATCAATTCAATTTGTAATTACAGCAAATTCCTTTTAATTTTATCAATTATAAACATAAAATTTCCCTTATTATAAGGATAAAACTTCCCTTTATTGTCAATTGTACCTAATGCAAAGGTTCTTCAAAAAGTTCATAATAGTTGATCTCTGAAATAATGACTAAATCAATTAGAGTGTTATATGATGAAGAGACTTCAATAGTCAAGATAATAAATTGAGAAAATTGTAAATAAGTATGATTAAAAATAAAAATGAGAGTATATGACTGTGTAGTTGCCGTCAGTTTGTAGTGGAGGTCTGTCTGGTTCTACCAGAGCGAATTTGTATAAACAATTAGCTCGACTATGATCTAACAAGGATTATTCCATGTGTCCTATCATTATGGTATTCTAGTATCAATGGTGGTGGAGGAGATCCTACATTACTTGATGGAATTATGGAGATGAGAGATAAATTAAAATGTTGGTAGGACTATAATTTAAAATTTAATTTGGTAAATTATCTTACTTATTAAGAATTATATATATATATATATTTGCTCAAGAATAAAACGATCAATCAAAATTTAAAAAGTAAAAAAGTAAAAAAGATATTTATTTTATAAAATGTAAAAACGAAATTTTATTTTAATGTTCATATAAAAACTCTATATTTAATAAATATATTTTTAAAAAATATGTATAAATGTCTTTTTTATGCAATAAAAGAACACAAATAAAAAAAATAGAAGTAAATAAAATTTAAATTTTCATTTCTTTTCTTTTAGTACATAAGTCTTCCTTTCTTATGAGAACTAAAAATAAAAATTTTACTTAAATATTCCTTTATATATATAAAAAAAAAAAATATTTTCTTGTATACAAATTATATATTTATTTAATATATTTTTATTATCAACATTATATGTGTTTGCACGCTTGAGCGTGAGAATTAAAAATAATAAATAAAAAAAAATTTAATTAAATATTATTTTCTTATGAAAGTTATTATCTAAACAAGGCAATAAAGGTATTATAATTGAAGTACCAAAAATCAAAAAGAGAGTGTGAATATCTCCTCTCTTAATAAAATGTTTGAAATTTGTGAGTTTCTTTTTCTGAATTTTTTTTTTTCCTTTCTATCCGTATCCTCAATGTAAACCAAAATTTTCTTTCTTCTTTCCTATTTTAACAAATTCAAAAAAGAATGTTAAATCTTGAGTGAATAGTTATAATTATCAAATTTTAAACTTTTACATAAGTGAATTTTAATATGATTAATCTTATAGCCATATATATAGTTTAATTAAGATTATTTTATAATTTATAAAGAAAATTAATTAGAATTTTCATTAATTTAATAATTTTAATTTTAATTTATCATTAGAAACATGTAATTTTCATTTAGAAAGGAAAAAATTTGAATCAGAATTTGAGAAAGGTCTAAGAGGGTAAGAATACTAATGGGTGAAAATTAAAATTTTAATAACCTATGATATGTATAAAGGATGTCGAAATTATTATTATTGTGGGCAATAGCTACCCCGCCATCTAGGATTTGTCAACCTCCAATTTGATTTCCTTTTTCCGCAAAATCATCTGTAGTTAAGCCGGATTGAAATCATTTAAAAAATGGCAAAATGATCATCAATTCAAATATTTATGCAGTTTATATATACACACGCTCGATCATTTGCCATTTATTATCTGTAATCTAAACCAGAAGATATTGAGAATAATTACATCGCGAGCTAAAATCGCTGCAAATTAAATCAAATGGTAACCGGAATGTAATTTTCCACTCTTTTTTCAAAATTTCATCAGATTCTCCAATATTTTGAATTTGAAGGTGCAGTAATTATTTCATCATCTGGGCTTAAAATAAATAAATAATTATTGAGTTATAAAATTATTATTAATAATCACACATATCATCATAAATGATGAAAATTGGAAAAACAAAATATGGGCATTGTATTGTGCTTATTCCATGCCCACTTATGGTTATATATGTCCTTTTTTTATTTTTTTTAATCTTTATCCCTTCTTTCTCTCTGTTCTATTGATGAGGGAAAAATAAAGAAAGGAATCCAATACCCAAATATTCAATAAAACTCAATAAACAACTTGGCCCTATAGCCACCTTGTCTTTAATTAATGGTTTTCAAATCTCTCATATCAATCTTTTTTTTTTTTTTTTTTTAAATTTAGTTTAAGGCTTGAACCTTTGCCTGCAAGATTGGCAAGTGATCTCCATGCACGTAGAATCTATCTGCCTTGTAGCTCTTTCTTTCATTCTTTCTGCTTTTTCCACTTCTTCTCTAGCTCTTTGCCACATATGTCTTGCCTTTGCAAATTCTGATTGAGCTAACTCCATCTCTCTTCTAGTCAGTTCTCTTACTCTTTCTGCATAAGCTTTTTCAATCGCAGCCAATCGAATTTGCTCCGCCGCTTGCCATTTCAACGCCTCCACGCAGCTGTTTTCCGCTTTCCCACCGTGATCACTGAAATCACAAATGGGACCAGCTGTTAAAACACAGTTAGCAGATGCTGCTTGTATTGGACTTAGACTGATTGATAATTGCAGGTCTAGTGATGGAGCCCCTCCATATTGATTTTGATTATGATTTCGTTGATCCGACACCGTATTAGTAGTTGTCGCCGACGATGATGATGATCGATACCTCAAAGAAGAAGAATCCGGCTGCCGAGATGCCATGTGTGAATATGAACAAGAAGCTAAATTGTGTTGTGAAGGGAGTAGCTGTAACTCTTTCTGATCATCATCTTCCATTTAAAGAGAAAGAAGAAGAAGAAGAAGAAAAGGAGGCTTCTATATAAGCTCTTTTTGCAGGGGAACTGTTAAGGTGGCAGGGA
The DNA here is from genome assembly GCA_947687605.1 of Reutealis trisperma. NCBI lineage: Eukaryota > Viridiplantae > Streptophyta > Magnoliopsida > Malpighiales > Euphorbiaceae > Reutealis > Reutealis trisperma. Next base: position 2,798,432 of record CANTUT010000048.1, read on the forward strand.
CTTGTGCCTATATATAAAACTCATACAAACTCTAAATTACCATTAAACCCATGGTTCGGCTTTGTAAAATGACTTGACTATCTTCAACCAAGATGAAATGCCAATAACACCCTTGCTCGCATTTATCCGAAAGTTTGTTTGATATATTGAGATTTAATTGGAACTGCTTTCAACGCAAACACCACTTTCAGAATGTCTCACATTACTATTGCAAGCAGTAATTTTAGACTAAAAATGATAAGAAATTCTTTTGATATAAAAATTATAATTACTTATAATTTTTTTATTCTATCAATCAAAAGTATCATCACATCAATTTATATTTCAATTGATATTAAATTTTTTCTTATAATTAAATTTTCATGATCTTAAAATTAAATTTAATTAGACATAACTTATATTTGAAAATTTAAAATTCATAAAAACAATATAGCAATAATTAAGTTATTATTCATCGTGCATTGATTAAAAAAAATTTCCTTATTTTTAGCCAAAATTTATCATTTGCAATAGTGTCCTAAATGTTTTTTATTGGAAAAAGAAGTGTTTTTTAACTAATTTTAAAGACAAAATTCTTTTGCAAAATTAATAATCTCTAATCATTATTTTTAATGTATAGCTTTTCCAACAGCAGAAATTGCAAGATAAAACAAAGTAATAATTGCCTCAGCAGTCAGCATAACAAGCAAGGTAAAAAAAAGGGTAAAAAGGGTGTTTTGGGCACAGTGAGAATTCCGTTATAGAAAGAGCCAAAAGGACGGCCAAAAAAATAACGGATCACGTTATTGAGCTATGAGTAGCTTTTTTGTGTTGTAGCGAAGTGTTTGTCTCTCCTTTTTCATCGTCTTTTCAATTTTTACTATTTTATTATTGACTTGATAATCTATTTTTTATTCTTATTATTAAGAGGGGGAGATGAGGATGGACGGAGAGGGTGTGTGTGGGTGTGTAATAATAATTAGACTCGCACGTGCGCTAAGTGTTGTTTATAAACTAGGCTTTATTAAATTTTTTCTATACAGTATAATTAATTTAATAGAGGGGAAAAAAAAAAGGAAAAAGGGAGGAAAATTTGGGTGCTTTGGACATGGATTTTAGCTTTATGGTAGGGCTAAGGTTGTCGGGCCCTCAATGGAAAAAAGTTATCTACTTTCTAACTCAGCAACTCACGCTCCGGGCAGAGTCGGCACGTGGGATGGCCACACTGTTGTGAAAGACCATGATTGTAAGTACTGACTCTGCATCTTGAACCGTTCATCTATTCGCACTTTGCAAGAGGCTTTTCCTAATCGCTCATCATGTGCAATGTGCGGTATGGATGCCAATTGCCAAGAGACAAAATTTCTATGCCTTGGAATCTCCATTCTTTAATTATGAAAATATAATAACTCAAATTTAAAGTTTTCTATTATGTGTTAAGCAAATTTTTTTTTTTGTAATTGATTTATAAATAATTTACCTCCTTATATATATATATATATATATATGCTCAATTGTAGAGTTAAATATATGAATCTTGAGTGTTTTTATATTTATAAAAAATTTTCAAAATAATTTTCACAAAATATAAATAAATATTATATAATTTTATGAAATTCATTCATGCTAATAATTTTAATAGTTTTAAATACTAAATAATGATTTCATTTTTAATTATCACTTATTTTAGTAATTTTTTTTTTATCGGTGAACATTTAAATACCTAATTGGGAGCTAAAAAATTTGGGATGTTGATTTTTTTTTTTATCACCAATTTAATTAAGATGTTCAATAAATTTAATGTCTGGAATAAAAATTGAAAATTATAATTAAAAAGTTAAAAAAAGAAATATAAATTAATGTATTTAGTAATATTTTAAAGAGCATGGGGATGGTCGAATAGGAAGATAAATATTACAAAAAGAAAGTAAATGGGGACGAGATGGTGCTGCAAATGAAGATTCTCTATAGACTTTATGCATGTGCTAGCTTGATTTTATCAACTACATGTGTTGTTATGGACAAGATTGCATTCATAAAAGGTTAAATATTATTTTAAGATAGCAACAATAATTTTTATATTTATTTTGTGAAATAGATATCAAAGAAAGAAGAGTAGTTGGGCCTTTAAAAGAAGTCAAACGAAACTGAGAATGACAAATGAAAATAAAAGTTTTTTTTTTTTTTTTTTTGCACTTTTCAGAATATTTGTACAGGCACAGCTGTGAAAAATACAACTATAGAAACAATTGTTTGATTAATTTGCTAGCTACTGGCTTTTAACTTTATATAAGTTTTATGGATGAGATTAATATTTTTTCTTTAGATTAATTAATTTGGACGCTCATAATTTTATATTGGATTTTTAAAAATAATTTTTCATTGCATTTATTTTGTGTCTTAATAAAATTTGGGAGCCCCATAATTGAGAAGTTGTGTTGTGAATAATTATTATTATTCTTAGGTCTAACTTTTTTTTTTTTTTATTTTGTACTCAATAAAAATTTCAAAATTAAAAACCAAAATTAATGTTTAAAACTTTCGTTAATAATAAGCTGTAAACTCGCATTGCACATTGTTGGTGTATATTTTCTAAAATTATTTTTTTATAAATAAAAAATAAGAAAAATATAAAAATTAAAATAATTAAAATGCGTCAAAAATATTATCCTATTATATCAGCCAAATAGCTTCTTATATTTATTATTATTTCTTCTTTTTTCTTGTTGTCACGTCCTGAACCCGAGGGCACGTGACTGGCACTAGGACACGGGACATGCACGTGGCTACCAGTGCCCGTAGTAAGCCTAACCCAAACCACAAGACAAAACCCACAACACATAACTGAAAAGCCCAACTGAAAAGAGCTATGGGCCCAAACAAGATAAGCAGAACCAAAAGAAATCACAACATAACGCAATATCAAATTGGCCCAACATCACTTATTCCTTATATTCCAGAAAGATAATAAATTATAGAAAGATTCTGCTTAACCCCAAGGATTACATAACTGAAATAATATATAAAGCTCAATTACAAAGTGTAACATTGCGGAGTTATAGAGTTACAATTACAAATGTACTTCTATTATATACATTTCTGAATATTCAACAATACAAACTACTGCCGAAAAGAGACTGGCAGTTTACTCAATTACAATTCCTTCCCAGCTCATTCCCTGACTTGAAAACAACAAAATGAACAGGAATGAGCGTTCGACTCAGTGAATGATACCAGCTAATATATTAAACTGGTATCTAACAGATAGAATCTAATGCACATGATATGCACCGTGTCATAGAGACAGACAAATCATCAAATCAAGCAAGGATGGGGTATGGTCCACAGTACCACACTGATACTCAGTACTCCATATGGGGAGCCGATCCCCCTACTCTGGCTCTCTGAATCCAATTAATCTGTCTCTTATATCAAAGGGGCCCGGCCGTCACTGGTCTGTACCATGTAGCCCTGACCCGACTAACAGCAGCCCTGGCGATGAGCAGGTCCGGCCGGCATCCATCAGTCATAGCTCATCTTCTGAATCTCATCATAATCCAATCATAATCATAACAAATCAATAATCCTAGGTGGTACTGTATCCTCCCAACCTCCATCCATCAATCACAACCATAATATGGCACATAATATAGAATATCAATTCATCACTCACAGTCAAATGTCACATGCTTATAGATGCAATAGTAGTGCATAATATACGTATATATATACACACAGCAATGCATATGAAATGGAAATAGGATAATATATTAGTGAGTATCACTCACCTAACTGTCGATGTTTTCGACCGGCTTCCCTCAGAAGAGTAGCCTGGGAACCAGGAAGATGCCAGACACCGACACCTCGCAACAGAGAATATGAACATGATAAGAATTATACTCAACCCCAGAACAGACCCGATAACCTAACAAATACTCTAAAAACCACTAAACATAGATTAACTCATAAACCAACTGAAATATAAGGGTTCCGGGTTAACATTCATAAATTTCGAACATACGGACGTCGAGGATCGTGCCAGAACGTCGAAACATAATTACTGCACCTCCCCACGCGCCGGCACCACGCGCCGCCGCCGGTGGTTGCGGATCAGGGGAAACTCCATACCAACAGATTCACCTCAACCCCAGGAGCACAAAAACAGTCACCACTCGCCGGCACTCGCCCTCCAGCCACCGGAAAATGCCTCCAAAGTCATGGTTTGGTATTTTTCGATCTCCTCCTCCGGTGGTCCTCAGGGGGCAAGGCAGGTACCAAAATGAAACTCTCATCTCCAGGAGTAAAACGACACCAAGATCGCCGGATTCCGCTGCCGGAATCGGCCGAAAAATTGATTTGAAGTCACGGTGGCCGGCGGTCCTTCTCTCCTCGCGCACGCCGCCGTGTCGCCGCCGATCGTCGCGCTGCCACCTCCCTCGAGGTCGCCGGTCCTCCCTCTACCCAGCGGTGGTGGCGGTGCTTGCCACCGCCCGCCGGAACACCTCCAGCATCGACTCTCTCTCTCTCGGCCTCTCCCTTTCTCTCTCCTCTCTCTCCTGCCCATTTTCCTCTTCCTCAAAACGCACCGTTTCACTCCTTTGGGCCAATCACAAACCTCCTTTCCTTTTTCTTTTTCATTAACTTAAGCACAGATTTGTTATATATATATATACACTAAACCATATAATATATACATATATTTATATACACATAATCCTATATATATAATAATAATAATACTAATAATAAGAATAATAATAACAATAATAATAATAACAATAATAATAATAATAATACCAATAATAATAATAATAATAATAATAATTAACAATAATTCATAATTTTCATATTAATAATAATTTACAACATATACTCATGAATATATATATCAATAACATTATTAATGATAATTATAGTAATTATATCGGAAATCCAAACTTTCGATAAAATACTATAATCACACTTATAATATAATTAATACCTTTATTAATACTCAAATATCAAAATATAATCAAAAATACAATTCTCCAAAAATCCACATTAACATTATCATAATAATATAATACTGTAATATTATATCAAAATTGTCATTAATAACACATATTCAAATAATATGAATATTTATAATTTAATAAAATATAATTCAAATCTTATTTTAATAAGGAAAATGATAAAATAATATATTTCTGTATGAAAATAGAATTTTATAAAATAATTAAAAATTCGGGGTATTTCACTTGTAGTGTTCGTTTTTTCTCCACTTAATTTGTGCTATTTAAAAAAAGTTATTACTAAAAAACAACAAACAAAAAGTTCGAAAGATAAATTCTTAAACTTTTATGTTAAATAATTTATTAATTACGTATACTAAAACATAATCTAATGCTAAATTTATATACAATTTAAAAAATAAATTTATATTCGATTTTCTCCCTTCTTATTAAAAAAAAAGTTTAGTAATTACCTTAACCTAACTTTTTTTTTATCATTTTAAATACTTAAAATTATATTAAAATTTCAAGAATTCATAATAAAAATATAAAATATAAATAGAATGATGAGCATAAAGATAGTGTTAAATATAAGTTCATTTTTAAGTTAAGCTACAAGTGATCTATGAAGAAAATTTCGGATTAGACGAACTAGACTTTTGAAAATTTAACACTTTTCAAATTAAGACTCTCCTTAGACTTTCAGACTTTTTCTATACTAGCATAAGTTATATATGAATTTTTCATTGCCAATTGTCTTTCACTTTTTTTTTATTTTTTCATCAAGGTCATAATTCCAAAAACCAAAAATTGTCAATTTTTATGTTTAATGTGAAATATATCTGCTATTTTTTCCAATAAAACATTATTAAGAATTAATTTTTATGTATTATATTAAATTTAATTTTCTAATTAAGTAAAAATAATTTATAGTCACCGAAATTAGAATATTCATACGCACGGAATTTTTTTTTTTTTTTTTTGTGTAATTTGATATAAAAAATGAATAATGATTAATAAAGTGGACAGACTTTGATTATAAGATTCAATATTTAATAAATTGTCAAATTTTTTTTAGCTAACAAAAAAAAAAAGCTGAAATTAGTTTATTTAGCTAAATAACCCTTAGAAAAACGATTGTGGAGAGTGGGATTTGAACCCACGCCCTTTCGGACCAGAACCTTAATCTGGCGCCTTAGACCAACTCGGCCATCTCCACATTATTGATCACTTTTTGCATTTTTAAAATAATAGAGTGTCACATGCTTACCCCTGGCCCACCTAGGATAGGTTACCCATAACTCAGCACAAAAATTCATGGTTGCAAAATATTGTATTTATTCATGCATATAATTTACCATTTAGCCGTACTCTGTTAACTAGCAACAATGAATGTAATAGTGTTAGTTCTATATATATAGTATATAGAAAATGTATTAAAAATATAAAAGAAAACACGTGAATCTAGTAATCTACCGGCGGGCAACAAGAAAGGGCTAAAAAGAGGGTACGGTTTCTGATTTGTCGACTTAGAGACCAAGATGCTGTCACCTAAAATAATCATGGGAAACGTTACATTTAGAGGGCAGGGCTCTGTAGCAATGAAGCATGGGGCATGTGAAAAGTGTTAGAAGGCTTTGGAAGTTTATGTATGTATATGCTCTATTACAAGCTTCAATGGCTGCCTAAATAATCCTCCATTGGTAGTGTTAATGAAGGTCACTTCAGAACAATGATTTTATATCATGGACTCCAACTAAGCCTTGAGCAAATTTTGGTTCTTTTAGGGTCCCATGCTTTTAGCTAAAAAGCTCCCTTCCAAAGTCCCACTGATAACCCCCATTTTCTTTCAAATTAAAAAAAAAAAAAAGGTAATCTATCCATGCAGGCCTTATCTGGTCCATGCAAACACCTAACATAATTCCTCCCAAATTTGTGACATACAATGTATTGCCAATTGTCTGCATTATTATTTCCCTGTAATAATTAATATTATAACTCCAATTTTCTCATTCATCATCATCTAATTAAAAGAGTACTGATTTACATATTTCACAATTGACAATTGAAGTTGTGTTTTCTTGTAAAATTAAATTATGTCAATTTAACCTTTTATTCAATTTTTATGATTTAGTTAGTAGTAATTTAGTGGCAAGTATATTTTTTAAAATATGAATAGTTATAAGTTAATACTCTTAACTTCAGATCAAATTTATCATTTTAATTTTTTTTTTTAATTTTCTTTCTATATTTGGAACTGCATTTTGCCTATGGTTGGGCTGGAGAGAATTCATAGTGTCAATAATAGGGGAAAAAAGTATAAAGTAGTTGTAGGGTCCTGATTCCTGAAATAAGCAACCACCAGGAATCTAAGGACGGAGGGAGGAGAAAATAGGGCCCAGATAGCTCATGGGCCCATGGGCCTGATTGAAACGTAAAGACATTTGATCCTTACCCAATTTTATCACACCCCAACTCGAGCCTGAACTCTTTGTTCTACACGCGCCGGCAATGTAATATCTTCCCTCCTTTTTTTTTTCCCCCTAATTTCCCGCTATTTTTCTTTTTCATTTATTTCCGCGGCTTTTGATTAGACAGCGGTGGCAAATTTTCCTCTGAAAAAGGAAGCGATATTCTCGGGTTTTTCCCGCATTTTCTCAGTTGCCAAACTTTATGAATTCTCGAGATTTTGTTCTTGTTTCTACAGCGACGATCTTCGGCGCTCTAGCATCTACACTTGTAGCTCGCTTCTTTTTCTTCAGCCAGAAAAAGCAGTTCTCCCAAATCGGTTCGTCTGAAAACGGTGTCGTTTCAAAGAAACGCTCTTCTCCGAGCCCGTTTGATCCGTCCAAACGGAAAGAGTTAGTCAAATTTCTCTATCATTTTATTAATTATTGCTCTTTGCTAGTAATTACATGAAGCTAAAATAATTTCATTAGAGATACCAAGTTCTAATGTTTAAGAACTTTCCGGTTTTTTATTTGGTTTTACTGAAGATATTTGTCATGGGACGATTATTTTATGGCAATTGCATTTTTATCTGCTGAACGATCCAAGGATCCAAACAGGCAGGTCATGTTCTGATTCTCTTATTTATTTGTAAGATCAATCTTTATTAAAAAAAAAAAAAAAGTAATTGTAATTATAAATGAATTAGACATTAATAGTTTGAAAAGTTGAGATAACTGATTTTTTCTTTGACTGTGCATTGGAGTTGCAGGTCGGTGCATGCTTAGTTAGTCAAAATGGCGTAATTCTTGGTAAGGTCATCTGGATGTGAAATGAGCATCCAATTGATAAGCTTGTCTTTCTTTTATAATATGAATCTCTCTGCCTTTGCATTGTTAAATTACTAATTTAAGTACCAAACTCATACTTTGTTTACTTGTCAACTATTGCTTTTGCTTAATCCGTTGTGGTCTTATTTAGTTCCACAGCAAGGAGTACTTAAATTAAATGTTACTGATCCGTTGCTTAAACTATATTTCTGATTATGCTTAGTAGTATTATTCGTTGTAGTATTCATGAACTTGGTGCTTTCATTGATAAATATAGTGATGTATTTGACTTGTACTAATTTGTTTATTTAGGCATTGGTTATAATGGATTTCCAAGAGGTTGCTCGGATGACAAACTTCCCTGGGCAAAGGTCGGTATTTCACAGATTTTTCATATCATAATTTATAAACGAATGGCTACTACTTAACCTCTGTTCTGCTATTATATTTCAGAAATCTAGAACTGGGAATCCTTTGGAGACAAAGTATCCGTAAGTTTTATGCTTTTATTGATTTCATTTCTCAATTTGGCAACAAGTTGGTTAACATATGTTTTTCGGTCATTAATAGTTGATATCCAATCTCTAGCATCATTTTGTAGTGCTTTGATCATGTTCATGCTTCACTTGATAAAATCATACTCTCCACTGGCTATGTTTTGTTTAAACTTTGACTAAATCACTTTGTCTAGTCTATATTATCTTGTGAATATATCTGCCTTATCCCTCATATATTTATCCATTTGCTGTTGTAGCTATGTCTGTCATGCTGAAGTTAACGCTATCCTGAATACAAATCATGCTTCTGCTTCTGGGCAGGTAACTAATAGTTGCATTTTCATTGATTTTCTGTTTCTGCTCTCTCTCTCTCTCTGTGCTCCTGTCATTATACAGATCTTCTAGAATTCAATATATATGATGGATTTTCATAACCAAAATAACTGAGAAATGCCTCTTCTCATAATCTTTGCAGAAGCTTTATGTTACCATGTTCCCCTGCAATGAATGTGCCAAGATAATCATTCAGGTTTCACAATCATGCTGCTTTAATGCTACATATGTCAATTTAAATTTGAAGCATGAGATACAACTCGCTGTGATTTCTGTTTCTGATTCCCTTGTTGTTGGGGAATTAGATCAAATTTCTTCACTCATTTTGTTTAATCAGTAATCAAACATTGATTACTGATTAGCACATCATTTACTATTAGCACATCATTTTTATACCAATAATGTTAATTTGTTACTAAAACTATAATTTGATTTGTTAGAAATCGATCTATTATTTAATTTTATTATTTTCTATAGGAAGTTAAATGGCACATTCGGTTGTCACCTACTCAATTTGAGATCTAGTAACTACCCTTATGCTATATTATCATATATAGTGGACATAAATGCTTAGAAGAAACCTTAAAACTACAACTTCCAATTGAAAATATATTCAATTACAAGTACTGTCAGATAAATAAATTCAAACTTTCAGTGGTGTCTCTTTTGCCAGCTAGAAGGCATTTGTTCCTTGTATTGAAATGAGCCAAAATACTTCAATTGTCTCTGTTTCTTTGTAATCCTTCTCTCACATTTTATGGGTATTTTCCATATGTATTTACCTTATTCTCACCTTCTTACTTGTAGTCAGGTGTATCTGAAGTTATATATTTTGTGGAGAAGAACTTAAGTAATTCTGACACAGCATACATTGCTTCACACAAGCTACTATCTATGGCTGGTATCAAAGTAAGCTTTCCTATTTCTTGGAACAGCTCTACTGAAACTCAGTATTCATTTCTCAGTTAGTTGAACTATCCTGGAGCTCATTATGGGCTTGACTAATTAGCTAGATCATTAACTTCAGTACAATATATAACCAGCTAACATCAGCTTTTTGTGTGCACATGTACTTTGTAATTGCAGGTCAGGAAACATCAGCCCCAAATGAACCAGATTTTAATTAACTTTGAAGATCCCTAGACTGATAACTTTAATTTTGTTTTATTTATTAACTCGCATACATACTGTTAAATGGAAGCTACACTCACGCAGTATTTACTTCTGTATCCTGGATTGGTTCACAGCCAAGTAGTTGGATGGTATCTGAAAAATATATTATTTGCATTAATGAGTTTATGATATGGAGTAGGTTTTTTAAGATATGAAGCTGGTTGGATCATTCATCAATGGCTCGAAAAGAAATTGGCTGCGTTATCAGGCGTATGTGCTCTACTAACACAAGAGGCAGGTTACTTTTAGAATTTCGATTGTAGGACTCGCTACATGGAAATAGTTGAAATTCTTATTTAGACCTGGTCCACGTGGATCTCTTTCACTTGGAGATAGTCTCACCATAAAAAATCTCTAATATGATAGGAGACTATTCTCATGTTTGGTGAGATTTCATTCCACAGGAGAGGTTCACATAAACCAGATCTAAACAACAATTTTAAACTCGGCTAACCAAATTTTCGCCTTTTTTTATTTTTATTTTTATTTGAGTGGTTGTCCTCCAGGTGTTGTAACCAACATTTACGATAGTTATAATGCGATATGTACTTGCACCTTTTAAGATCCTTCCTCTCAATTGTTTGTTTGCAGATTCACCTCTGGGTATTATGGTGGAGGAAAGCAGGGGGAAATGGGAATGGTTTAGGAGAAACACATTAAATAAAAAAAAATTGACTTACTTTTAAACAGGCAGGAATGGGAATGGGAGTGACCCAATGGACAAATCACTTTTACCATCTCCAAAGCCTGAAAAAGCCTAATTTTCCAGCTTGATATATTCATTCACGAAGAGTATAGTAACAATATATGGAGCATCTAAATCCAAGAATGAAATCAGTTATATCTTTGCTGAAAGGCTAATGCTGAAACCTAGTCCCTCAAGGGGGCAAAAATTGGAACCTAGTCCTTAAGGAGAATTAAGAGCATCAAGTTGCTTTCTGAGTTCTTCAAGATCATCCATTGTAGTTGTAGCTGTTTCAGCAACTGGGAACTTGTGAAACTCATCTGCGCTTGGGAGCTCATGAGCTAGACCTTCTGGAAGAGCATCTGCACGAATTGCAGGAGGATTTTAAAAAAAAAAAAAAAGTGACCAAAGCAAAATAAGGCATTTAATATTCAGATGCAAGGTAGGCGTAAAGCCATTAGAACCACTATGGGAATTTTATACCTGTGTTCAACAATTAAATGTAAGAAAGATGTAATAAAAATAAAATAAAAAATATTACTATATTAGTTTAGGAGGGAGGAATATTCTTCTCTAATAGTTTTCAATCCAGTTTTGAGCAGAGACATGAAAAGCCTTAGAATGAATCATAAGAGTTATTACCATTCCTGTTTAGTACTGCTTGACAGATTCTCATCTCAATGTCAAAAAATATGCATCTAATTTTTTGCATTGACTATGTTTGTGAACAAAATTTTGGCATATGCATTTGTAAATGTTGCAGAAAGTGTGCAATTTGAATAATAATGTTTTAATTTTGAAAGTTCGCTTTCACCAAACAATCATTGTTAAAACTTAGGGCTAGTTTAGTTCACATTAGATGATATAGCCATTCTTCACTTCTTATAAAATTTGTATTTCACATTTGGAAAATATTTATTACATATTTAGATATTCAACCACAAAATAATTATTCCACATCTAAATTTGAAACAAAGTTCTAAGAAAAGCTATTCTACACATAATAAAACAAGGCATTAGCGAAGAGATAAAGTTTAGCAACTGTGGATCAGCAAGGCATCAATAATCATTGAAATGGAAGACAAACTTTAAAGATCACCTGAACTTCGGGCATCAGTCCTTTCTGGCTCGCTATCATCCACAACACTGAAGGAATGGCAAGAAAATTTTCAATGAAACTTGGACCCAAGTTCCCAGAAAGAAGCATTACAAAAGAATAGGAGCAAAGAATTAATGTGATGTATACTTGTGTCTTTAATCGGCACTACCTTATGTTCCATTCATTATCAGCATGAAGTGGGACTTCTGTAACTGATAATGCTTCTGCCTCCATCTTGGCTTTAGCTGCAGCATCCCTAGCTGGCTTTGCAAGGATGTATTCTTTCTGTAATCACAGGTCATACTATCAGGGAAAAAAAATAAATACGCCAAATAAACAGATTTCAAGAAAGCAATTGTTTCTGAATGAAAACACATCTGAATTTGATACCTGGCGCTCCAAACAAGCTGCATTTGAACATTGAGGATTTGGCCTCATTTCCATGGTTGGGAAAAAATCTTTAAGAGAATTGTATCCCTGCAACCAATAAATAAAGCCAGAACATGTCAAAAACCAGACAGCCTAAGGAGCATCAACTACTAATTTGCCTAACAAAATTGGGTAATGAAGAAATGAACTTTCATAAATTTAGGAGATTCAGCGTCTAAGTAACGCAAGAACGGGAGAATACAGTGAGAGAAGGGTTAACTTGAATTACCAAGTATGGGGATACATGTCCAAATTGTAACAAGAGCTTCAGTGTATTTTGTACCAAAAGCCCTGCAACAACTCCCTGAATTTTAATTCATGTCAATGGATATTAGAACATTAACAATAAACTGCATAGTTCAACACATTTTGTAGACAGAACATCAGTAAAATAATGTCATATTCAAATGGTTACATAATTCCATACCACAGTCCACATAAAATTGTAAGATTTTTTTTTTTTGGCTGCTCAATATTCCTATTCTGGCAGGGTATTTTAGTGAACAATATAGTTCTAGAAATGAAATGCATCGTTTAACACATTTTGTAGATAGAACATCAGCAAAATAATGTCATATTCAAATGGTTATATAATTAATACTACAGTCCACATAAAATTATAACTTTTTTTTTTGGCTGCTCAATATTCCAAGAAATGACTGAGCAGTTTAAAAAGACACAAAAAATATTACCATTGTAGTAGGCAAAGATGCTGCACAAACTCCCTCTCGCTTGAGAGTACGCTCATCTACACCAGATGCTACAACCTAAGAAGTGCAATGCCATCCCCAAAAATCATTACACAACCATATATGATCTTACAGGAAGCCAGAACATAACACAACAGAAAAAGGTGATTATGTAGAAAAACAATTCACATCGTCCAAAAACTCCTTCAGAAATTTACAGGCCACATTGCAGTCAATCCTTCTAGATTAAGCTCCTTCTGTATTGTCAAAATCACTAAAAGTAAATGAACATACTAGAGGAGGTGCACATGCAAAACAGGCAGTTTCTCCAGGAATCAATAGTTGTATATGACCAGAGACAGCATCTTCAGATACACCTGCCAAAAGACATCTTCTTTTAAATTTAACAACAGATGCCACGAAGGTAAGGTCAATACACACAAGAATTCAAACTCTAAACAAAATTCCTTAAGGATCCAAAAAGTAATGCAGACATTATTGGGTCTTGCAAATCTAGCTACCAAGCATGAATCAAGCACATGTCTCAAACAAATTAGATAAGAACTATATGTTCCATTTGAACATATTATATCATCAAATACAATTGCCAAAGACACTGGAGAACAGTAGGCTTGTTGATGGAGTGGGTCAAGCTATATCCAATAACCATCCAATTCTCTCACTGTTTTCTTTTAAATATATATATATTTTTTAATCCAGTAGATTTGTCAGACCATAATATGTAAAGAAGCACAGATCTAAAACCTTTTTATATAACATGACTGTGAACATTTAATAATAAACTACAGCAAGTTCACATAATTTGTCATAATAAAATAAAATAACAAGCAAGAATAATGTTCTTACCAGACTCCATCCATGTTTGATTCAACTCATTACAGGCCTGCATATTCACAACAAATGCATTCCGAGACATTTAGAATATTTTAAAAGAATTTTAATGTCCTTAAAAAAAAATTACATGAGTCCTAATTTTAAATATCAACAGATCATGCAGCACAAGGGTGAAATAATAAATATCAGAATGAAAGCATTAACATCAGGATAATGATATAGGGCTTGCATCTGTCATCAAAACCAGATGAAAAGGGAATAATTACCATGTTACAACAGCCTTCTTTACCTGGTTAACGGCCATCCTTGCTTCATAGTTATCCACGCAGCTTACAACGAGATCTACTCCACTACCTTCTTTACTTGGGCAAAAGGATTTATTTTTTAAACTTGACGTGAAGGTATCGAACCCTTTCACTGTTGTGATGTTCAGCGTATAGCTCTGAAAAGAGAAAGAGCCAATCAACATGAAGAAGTAATCAAAATTCAGTCAATAAACCAATTTTCTTTCCAACTTTTAGATTAGTTAGTAAGGCAGAAACTAACCCAGATAAATGATATAGGAGCCCAAAGTGTTAACTATAAGAAGAAATTCAGTAAAATGGAACCAAACTACAAACAAGCAGCCTTCTTCCTAGATGATTAGTAATAGAGGTTTACCCTAAGCAAACAGAAGCATACAGAAGAGTGGGTTTATCCTTCTTCACCAACCATTCAATAAAAATGGGTTTGATGGAAATTGTTTGAGCATGAATGTGCAAGCTAGCATAAAAATAATTGTCTGGGCAAACTGTTGTCAGTAATAGCACAACATTTTCAGAAAACTTGCCTCAAGCACAACGTCAGGATTTATGTCAGAAAGGGTCTGAACAGCAGCATCGGTCTTTGTCATGCCAACCTATATATAAACATAAAAATTTGTAACTGAACAAGGAAGATATTAGCTTTTCTTATCATACAAATACAGAAATATCTACATGGATTCAACCTGGCAGTAAAGAAAAAGAGCTTCCTAGAATTACTAAACAATGCCAAGTTTTAGATGCATATTGTATCAAGGATGTTCATAAGAAAGAAGTATAGAACGCTAAGAAAACCTGTTCTGGACGAAAAAATAGTCTGTTCATGTTAGCCAACTCCACTTTGTCATAATCATACAACAATAGCCGACCTATGCCACATCTTGTTAACATCTCAGCCGCAACACTGCCAACACCACCAATTCCCTGTTATCAAATAAAGATAATCAATTAAAAGAAAATCAGAATCCATTAGCATAATGACAAATTATTGAGAATGGTAATGTGTCTGCGCCTAGTTTTGATAGGTTTAATGGGTAAAGACACTAAGATCATGGAAACCCAAAGTTGAGGTTACTTCCCTGATGATATACCTTGCTCTAGACACTGAACAGTGCATCACCCAAAACATGGATTATAATTGACATCATATTTCACGTTTTTTTTTTTTTTTTTTTTTTTGGTAATCTGAAAAATTAAAACTTGATGCTTTCTTCAAAAATTGCATGATTGTCATTTACAACAAACTATTCAGTTCATCCAATAAAATGTTTGCAAATGCACAGAAAAAGTGTTATGTAACTCATCAAATTAATCATAGAACAGCAAAATAAAAAAGGAAAGAGGATATAAATACAGACAACAATGGCAACAGAGAATTCCCGTATTCTCTCATAGTTCTCCACAATACCCATCCTTTGAAGAGCCATGAGCCTACTATAAGGATTGCTGTCCACCACCTCAGCACTCATATCCTGTGACCGGGAATAAATTACACATGCACCAGCATTACACTCACATACTTCAACTACAAACACAAATGCATTAATAAATTGATAAAAAAGTGGGGAAAAAAAAAAAAGACCTTGACTTTTGAACGCCGAACAGGTGCAGACTTTGCCAGGTTTGTGAGGTGTTCAACACGCGATTGCAGCTGCAAAACACATAAAATTCAAATCCAAATTCACTGAATAGAATCCATAGACAGGATGGATCCAAATAAATCACACATCACACATGGAAATGAATTATATGTGTTTGTAGACATACCTTATCGATTGAGGCGAGATGTGAAGGATCAGGCAATGAACGCTTCAGAGAATCGAGATCATTAAGCATCTCTTTCAATTCCGCCTCCATTGCTACTACTGAGCTAAAGCTAAATCAGCTTCTGTATCCTAAACTAACAACGCCTTGCTATATCACTGCGATCGTGTCTCTCTCTTCCCTCAAAATTCGTTACCATTACAGCAATTTGTTGTCTGTGCGGATTTGGCAGAATTGAAAGCTCTGGATATGCAAGTGGATTTTGATGGCCCACAATGTGGGCCCCTTTAAGCCCATTATGAAGTTTAGAAGACGTGTTGATCACGGCCCAAACTACCGTTCGACTTTTGGATCCCTAGGCCCGGATGCGAAATCAAATTGGGCAGACTTTCAGATATACTTTAATAAAAACTATAACTGTTTGGAAACAAAGGCTACGTTTGGTTGGTATAATATTTATATTAAACATACATTTAATTATTTTATATTCCAGGTTTTTAAATAATAATTTTTTTTATTTTTTTTGCCAAAGATAAATAAATTTATTAAAATGTCAAAAACATTATTATTTATTGGCTCGTTTAATGAGCTCGTTATGAAGGCAATCCTGAAAATGTAAATGGTTACTATTAACAGAACCATAGCCATGATGAAGACAGACCTTTAGCATTAAAGTTAAATATGTGAATTTTGATTAAAAATAGAGTATAAGAATATAATTAAAACAAGAAATTAACTTTCATTTTTTAAAATAGAATTTTAAGTTTTGGTATTTATTTACGTAGGATTTTATCTTTTTAATTTAAAAAATTCAGATGTAATTTTATCAATATAAATAAAAAATTCATTTTTTTCTCTAAAAAATAATTTTATTTTATAATCCAATAGATATAGTTAAAATTTGTCATGTTTACCCAAATTCCACTTTCAAAACATTTGAGAACTAGGTAATAATAGCTTGAAAGAAAGAAAGAAGAAGGAAAAAAAAAGACTTGACTACCAGAAGAGACGTTAGAACAAAATGTGAGGCCTCAAATTTTAAAACTCTGACCAATTGATGCTTTTACCTAGAGGTAGGAGTAGAGGTTAAGAAATAAGCCATCTAACTTTTCTAAGCCAAGACCAAGTCTTTGACAAAGATAATCCAAAAGCAAGAGGCAGACAGACGAATAATGCGGGCAAGAACCAAGAAAGCTATGGATAAGGTTGAAACTCGAAACCATCACACTATCAAAAGAAGAAAAAGGCCCACTGACAAGTATTGTTGATGGCCCATGTGGAGCCCCATGGATATCTACCACCATACCAAACTTTATGAACAATTTGCACCCACGACTCTACTTGCATTCGTAACTTTTGTTTTTTTC
The DNA here is from genome assembly GCA_947687605.1 of Reutealis trisperma. NCBI lineage: Eukaryota > Viridiplantae > Streptophyta > Magnoliopsida > Malpighiales > Euphorbiaceae > Reutealis > Reutealis trisperma. Next base: position 2,815,873 of record CANTUT010000048.1, read on the forward strand.
TAAAGATTTTATAAGCACATTATTATATTGATATTAATTTGATATACTACTAAACATAATTCTAAAGCAAATAAACTTGAGGAAATTATTCTAATTGTCACTTTTTTTGAAAAATATCTCTTTATTTTTAACATTATATACAAATGTTCATCTTTTTTTAGATTTTTAAAAATACCCATTTTTTATATATATACACTTATGATATATATATAATATACATTTGATACATATTTGATGTCATAATTTTCTATGAAAATAATATATTTTATTTTTAATATACATCTAATATACTAAAAACATAACAACGATATATAAATTTCTGATACCATATTTTTTTATAAAAATAATATGTTTATTTGTTGCCATATTTTTCTATAAAAATAATATGTTTTTGATATATATCTGATATACTAACGATATATAAATATCTGATTTAATTTTTTTATATATAAAAAATATAAATCTGGTATATAAAAAATATGCATTCGATATATAAAAATATACATCTGATATACTAAATTTTTGAAAAAAAATTTCCGTCGTCATTGACCAATGTAAACGGTGTCCAATGGATTAAATTTTCATATCAGATGACGCTTTCAGTTTCAGAAATCTAAAAATGTCATCGAAATACTATAATTCCCTCTAATTTGACCGGATGAATACAGAAAAAATTTATAATACCGATTTTTCGGCAAATTTTGTTCTCTTTCTACTTGCGATGAAACTAGGAGGTTATTGTTTTAAGGAGTTGATTGCAACTTATATCACTCTCATTAATCATTGGAGTTAGCTGAAAAAAATAAGAGAAGTTTTGGCCAAAATTTTTATTCTCCAAACATCAATATATAACCACCAAATGCTAAAAATAACATCATTATTATATTTCTTGGATCTAAAAACCTCATAAAAAAATATATTTATTCCATTTAATGATCATAAAAATAGGTCACCAGAATTTTGCTATAATTTTCTCTTCTATTAATATTAATAAAAAATTAGATATTTTTGAAAATGAAAATTTTAAAAAATGCATTTATGAGATGGGGTGTATATGTGAGAATTTTTTTTTTTTTTAAAGGTAGTTGTGTAGAAAGCAGATAAACTTATCAATAATCAAGTAACAATTATATTAAATATTATAAGGGAAACTCTTATCCTGATATCCAACATGAATAAAAATCCAACTTGAACTTTTAGATTTTAAAGTCTCAATTTTTTATATTCTAAAATCTCAATTTGTGATTTTTTCATTAGATCAAAAGTCTCTTATTATTTACTAAAAAACATATCGCTATTTTATTATTAATTATTTTATGAAATATTATATATCTTATAGATATCAATTACATTTTTTTTTATACTAATAAGGGGAACACCTCACAATAATACTGTAGACTACACAAAATATTTGTAATTTGGGAGACTTAAATATAAAATTTCACACTTTTCATTCCATTTAAAAAAAATGAGAAAATCAACCATATCACAATTAATTGGCTATATTAATTATATTAATAATTATATCAAATATTATAAATAAATAAATTCAAATTCAACATAAACATGAATTTAAATATAAAATCTTCTAAAACCTAATTTTAATCATATTGATAAAGCAAAATCTCATTCACATTTTACAACTAATTGCTTTGTATACAATCTTTTAGAGTCTTCAATTCAAAAAAATCCGTTAAAATATGTTGAATGGAGCCCACAAGCCAAAGTAATTCAAATTCAAGCATATTATTAATATGTAAATGTTGCAACTTGCATAAAAAGGGTGCAACAAATGTTGGGGAAGAGTTTGATTCGCCACCTACCATCTCCCCACGATGTATACATAGGGCTACAATTAAGAGGCCGTTTGACCATATATATATATATATAGAGTTAGATGAATATTACTCAGGGGAAAAAAAAAGTGAGATGAATATTAAACAATTATTGTCTACACAAGTGTACGGCTTGGTTGATATACATAAATTAATTAGTGATAAAATATTTTAATAAATATAATTTTTTTATCCAAAAAAAAATTATTGATATTATTTTTTTCTCTTTATATTTTTATTTTATTATGTTTGCGCATATAATAGATACTAAATGTAAATAAAATTACTCACGTCATTTGTCAATCTTGCTATCTAATATTGGGAAATGGATCCCATATTAAATAATAATAAAATATATAAAAAAATATATAAATAAGTGAGTATTTAATTTAGCACAAATCAATTAATTTTATACAATTAGATTTCAACACTTATCTATTTATAAGTTTGCACATATATAAACCCATGAACTTCAACATCTCACATGTGTCCATGTCAATGACTATTTCCAATTCTTGCATTTCGCATTCATGGTTTAGGATTTTCTTTCCTTAATAATTGTATAGGAGAAGTTAATTTGCTTTTATAAATTATAATTCAAGGTTTTTTTTTTTAAAATAGTTTGTAGAATTTCTTAAATTTAACGATGAAATAGACTAAAAAAGGAAAGCAATACGTAAAAATTCTAGCATATGCAATTAAAATGACGACTGAGATTATTGAATTTGCACAATCTTCATGATTAAGTTTTTTTTTTTTTTTTTTTTTTAATTTATATGAAGTATAATGTCATAATTTAAAAATTGACCCTTCAAATTTTTTTAAATGTTTTCTTTATATAATTAAAAATTTGAATTTGCATACGTCAACATTTTTTTTAAGCATGAGGAAAACAATGATTTAAAATAATATATACATATATATTTATCATCTCTGATGATTTGTAATATATATAAAAGTCAGGATGAGTGAGGAAAACATTTCAACCACAAAAAATAACATATTTAAATTTATTATTTATAATTACAAGTGAAAAGAAATAAAAGGACATATATAAAAATTATTATTGGATAAATGCTAACAAGTGAATCAAATAGTTATTAATTATTACTAGATAATATTAAAAAAATAATACTAATAATTAATTAAAATAATATTATGAATTCAATTTTTTTTTCTTCAATATTGGTGAGAGGGACTTTAATACCAGTAAAATTCGAATCTTGACAACTACTTCTAATGTAATATCACCTTATCACTATATTAAGACACTAGTTAATAAATTCAATTTATTATTAGATAATACTAACAAATAATATTAGATATTGATAAGTAAATCAAATAATATATTAATTATTATTATATAATATCGATATGTATTTATAATAATTATTTATTATCAAATAATTTTTAAAAAAACAATTAGTATTATTTATTATTATTAAATAGTACTAATAAATAATTAAAACAATATTATGAATTTAATATATTATTAGATAATATAAAAAATTAAAATTTTTTATTTAGAATAAGTAATTAATTTCTTAAATTGTGATAATAATGCTACAAATAATTATAATAATATATTAATTTTTGATAGCTTCCTTGATAAAGGAAAGATTTATACTATCATAAATAATATAGTAAAAAAATTAATACTAATTACTTAAATATGCAAGATAAATTTGTGGTTCATTAACTATTTTTATTAGTGTAATTAATTACATAAATTTTTATTTAATATATAGTTTTCATCAATTTTAATTTTTTAATTTTTTTTCCCAAAAAAGAAAATTGGCTATCATTAACAAGGGTATAAAACCTAAGTTAGTACATTAACTAAAGAACATGGGAAGGACTCAACTATTACAATTAAATTTTTAAAACTACCAATTATAGGATTTAAACTTATAGGCTTCAAACCCAAGACAAACATAGTCTTAGCTATGAGGAAATTCCACAAATGCCCCTAGTATACCTGCTTTCTTCTAGAATTTTCCACCGACACAGCACCTACTATCACTGCTTGAAGTCCGAGATGCAGGATAACTGCCACCAGAAGGGGCATTGTATCTGAGCCAACTTTGAAAATAATGCACCAACAAGCGTTAAGAAATATTTTTCCTTACTTGAACACATTAGGAATAGGAATCTCTTGACAAATCTCCAAAATCCTCCCATACATCGGCCGTCACCTCAAGGCTGAAGACCTTTGGCAAGGGCCATGGCACACAATCTAACAAGCATAACAGTGAGAGGCATTGATCGCAATGTCCCAATGCCAACCTTTCATCCTTCCTCCTGTCACCACACCCAAACACACCAACGATGTTGATGAAGCAAGGGAAGAGTCAGATAGAGTCACTAGAGTTTAGAGCATTAGTTCCTATAGAAAACAACCATACTCATAAATTTAACCTTATACTAGTGACCTCACATAATATCTCTAAAAACTTTAAGTAGAACATGTTAAGGGTAAGGATTTCATTCAATTTGGAGAAAAGAAAGAAATCACAATAGATATAGAATTTCAATTGCTTTAAGGTTTTTTTTTTTTTTTTTTTTTTTTTTTAATTTTTTATTTGGGGCAATTAAGAAAGGAAGATATCATAGAAGAGAAATTGAGAAGTAAAAAAATGACAAAGGGAATGAAATCATTAATGCGCTTTTGACATGCTTATAGCTCGATTACCAATCATTTAAAAATTCTTTAATATGTGAAAAAAAAAGTTTAAGAATTTGGCGTGGATAAATAAATTTTTAAACGCATTATAAGTATAAAATTCAAAAATTTAAAGGTACAGTTTGTCTAAATTAAATTATTCGCTTGAATTAATTATACCTATCAAAAGCACCCTCATGCATGTAAGGCATGGTCATGTCATACTCTTTTATAGGGAAAGATAAGATTTTCCACAGTAATAGTGAGGCAATATAAATTTTTTTTTTTCACCGTGCATGAATGACATTAATTGTTTAGTGATGGTCTCATGCCTAGCAACAAATCACAAATTAAAGCTGATTGGATTTACTTGGTAATTTAGTTCTCACGCTTTCCCCTTTTCACTATCCATAAGCTTATGTGAATATTAATATATATATTAGTGTTGTAGCAATCATGCCTCTGTAATCACTTGTACACATGCACTACTTGTGATATAATTAACTTATGACATCTTCTTATTCTACTTCTTCTTCAATTAATTCTCTAATTAATTAAGGTGGTAAGTCCCTCTCTCTTTTCTCTGTTTATACTTTTTTATATATATGTTCATAAGCACACCACAGACAGACGTGGGAATCACTATAGTTTTCCACAATTATGGTCATTTTCACTCTTTTGCTTCAGTTGCGAGGTCAACAAGCCATGTTCGTGACATTTTTTGCATTATTGACTACTTCTCCCATCTCTAGATCAATTACAATTGCAAAAGAATCACTAAGTCAAGTATTGAATAGACAATTTAGCCTTTTTTTTAAAAAAAAAAGAAAAAGAAAAAAGAAAAAATCTGTTTGATTATTAACCTACTAATTAAAAAAAAAAAAAAAAAAAAACTTACACTAAATGCGATTATTCACCCAATACAATGCAATAATAATATATAGAGAAAATGCGAGAAAAAAAAATGATATAAAAGTAATTTGTGGATTGTATTTGAAAGAAATTCTTTTATATGGCCTTTTTTTTTTTTTTTTTTACAATTAAGAAAGTTTTAAAAAGAAATTGAGATGTTAATAGTTGAATTTTTAATTTTTTTTTACTAGATGTGGACTGTAATTTAATTAAATTCATATCCCTCTATACATATCTATGATTGCATATATTATATTTAATAAGAGGATGACGAAACTATGTAAGATTTATAAGTTAATTATACACAAAAGTAAAATTATTTTCCACCCCATGTTGATGCAACCTTTGCTTGTGATAATGGCTAATTAATATCCAGTTAGTAGCTAACTCATTGACAAAATAACAATAACAATAATAATGGCAATTATACCATGTGTCTCTTGTAGAACATGGATTGTCATAATTTTCTTCACGTCTTATGGAAGATATTTTTCATTATTAGTATATATAAATAATCGGTCAAAATCATGCAATTAATTAAATATATAAACCTGGCAGACATTGATCTTATAATTAACGTTAATTAAGGACGTAATAATTAAATATACATGGTTTTTAGTTGAAGAATTACAGCGGGAACTAAAAGTTATATTATTAAGGTTTTATTTAAGTAATTAACACGCAACAACAACATATAATCACAAATTAATTAGTAGTAGTAGTATATACTATAATCTATAATTAACACAAGAAATGCTTGTATTTGGCTGATCAACTTTATGAGGAATCAAATGGCTAGAAATGTATTGTTGTGGGTGTCCTTTGGAACCTGTTAAATGGAAATTGACTTTTTTTTTTTTTTTTTATTAAATTGTAATTATTGACACGAAATAATTAACAAAGAATATTAGGAGAGTACAATTTAAGTATAGAGAATTCGTTGCATTCAGGGACAAGTTTAGAGGTTGTCATGATAAAAATTATAAAAATGTATATATAATTACCCTGTAAATAATTAAAATTGCCTTCTACCCCTCAAAATAATAAAAAACGTTTACTAAAAAAATTTAAAAAAAATTAAACGTGTTTTATAAAATATGTTAAACCCTCTCGATAAAATAGTCTTACATCCATTTCTGATTGCATTTCCACTTAAGGGTGTATTTGATAAACTATAATAAGATATAATATAATATAATCAAATGATTATATTATATTACGTGTTATTATAATCTACTAAATCTACTCTAAAATAATAAAAATATGGTGAAATAAATTAGGTTGGGCAGTAAAATCATTTTCTCTTAATATTGGCATTTGGCCAACCTTTTGAAATAATAGAATGGAAAATAATTATATATAATTCAAACTTCATCATATGCACTTGGCTAATGGCTAATATGATAGTGGCATAAAGTGTGTTAATTATAGTTTGATTAATAGTTTGTTGAGACATGCCACCTCTTTTCTAGCTTCTTTTTTTTTTTTAGTCAAATCACATATATTTTAAAAAAAAAAAAAAAACTGACATGCACTGATTAAGGTGGAATTCATGTTTAACATGGGAACTCATATGTCTATTCTAAAACTTCAAAATCTAAATTTATTGGTACATAAAATCAAAATTCAAAATAGTAATATAGTCAGCACCATTGTTGAATTCCAATCCATAATGGAAGTCGTTATTAGCTAAATTTATAAGTATATTTGGTCCTTAATTGGTTGAATTTAGAATTTTAATTAATCTCTTGAATTCAAAATATACAAAAGGATATTTTATATATTTGTAAATCTCTTTCATATTTGGCTTATTATTATAGTTTAATCCTGAATTTCAAACATTATTAGTGTTTTGACACAAATAATTTATTTTTTAACTAAAAATAAAGAATCACCATTTGCAATATATAGGTGGCAAATGCTTCATGCTTGCTTGTGGCATTTGAAGAGATAAGCAAATTATTCACACAACCTATTTTGTCTTATAGCTATGAGAAAGTGTATCTTAGACTACCAGGAAAGGAATAGCTTCACATCATTATTTTTTATCTCTTTATCGGCTGCTTTCTTTCTAAATCCAGAACTATCACCACTTTAATTATACAAGGGGAAAAAAAAAAAGGAGTGATGAATGAATGAAACTTATTTCAGGTGTGTGTGGTCTATAGCACACATATGGCACAATGAGAACAAGCAACACATTACTCATTTCTTACCAAACCCAAATTAACGATAATTCTTTTATTATTTTTAATTAATTTCTCTTTCTTTTATGGTAATGAAAATGATTTGTGTTCTACCAACTCCCACATCTCTCTTTAAACCTTATCCATATAAACCTATTACATTTTTTGATTTTGAATCCCTGATGGTCTTATCCAATTCAAGAAGTGGGGAATTTTCTTTAATATTTTTATTAAAATAATGTCTCTACTTCCCAAAAAAAAAATCTATAGAAGCTAACTTCATTTACAAAACTTGGTAGATGACTCACAGCTTGCACTTGCAACTTGTATTTGTGTTCTTCTCTACTTGCACTATGCGTGGAGATATTAGATCAGATGAAGAGCATGCCTTGCCGCACTTGTCATGGTCACCTAACTGGTTACAACCTTGAATATTAAACCATTTTAATTTAACCAAAAGGTAGATGAAAAAAAAAAATAATTTTCATTCCTGTGTGCAATACAAGTTAGTTTTGCCTACCTTTCCAAGCACAAATACAGATTAGCTTTGCGAAATATATACACGAAAATATTATTATTGTTGTTGTCCAAATTAAATTAATTATTATCTTGAATTTTATTTACCAAAAAAAAATTTATTATTTTGTTATGAATTGTGTTATATATACAACATGATTAAATTAAATTGCATCTTTCACAAATCAATTATTCTATTAAAAATCACTAAGCATATAAAACCCAAGAAATTAAATTATTCAATATGTATATATGGTGCATTAATTAACATACACTCTATCTATACTCACAACTCACAAGTATATATATGTATAGGATTATTTAAATTTATCTGGCAGATTTAATTTATATGAGTGATGATCATACATTATTAAACTTCGTTTATTTAAAAAAAATTTTATGTGGTGTATTGAATGATTTCCAATAAAATTTACTTTTATAAAATAAAGAATTTATTTTTGTGATTTATTATACCCTATTTTATAATATGGTATATCAGAAATTCAAATCTCATCCTATTTTTAGGGGTTGTAACAATTACTCAATATTTTGATATTGTGCTAACATGAGCGTGAAATATCAGAACTCTTGAAAATATACACTGTAGACATGAGAAAAACATTAATACCGCCATCGATATGCTGAACGTTTTTCATGTTTTTCTGGGCTAACAAAGCAAATTTTAGTTACGGAATTCAAACAAAGAACCTTAGTTGAGTTTATAAATTTGTTTTTTTGTTTTTTCTTTAAGCAAAACCACAAATTTAGTTGTGGCTTAATTAATTAATTGTTTACGAGTCACGGGTAGATACACATACTTTTCATGTTCAAAATATGCAACCCATCAAATACATATAAAACTGGCAAAAAAAAGAAAAAAAAAATCAAAGGCATATAAAACAGTAATTCAGTACTAAATTATAAAATCAATTATATTCGAGGAGAGTACTAAGATTATTCATCGACAAGGATTTTTAATTTTTTTTTTAATTTTAAGAATATAAGAGATATTATTATTGAAAATAAATTAAGATCATATTTGAATTGAATACATTTATCTTTCATTTAATTTTGAAATTTATATACATATATATATAAATAAAGTGGAAGACGATGATGAAACTGTGATTAATTCACATAGAACATAAAAATTGCAGTCCATCCAATAAAGCAACAAAGAAACATCCCGCTAGAAGACGACACCGTACCATAGCTATCCTATCATAATCCGCTGCCCTAAGATTTTGCTTGCTTTCTATATAAAAAAAGGCTAGACGGTGCCTAGTTAGTTCTTTTGCATACGTCCTTGTCCTTGTCCTTGTAAACCATTTCCAGCTACTAATTCCATACTGTGAGATGAAATAAAACAAAAAATTAAAAATATTGCACTATGGACCATCCAAATAAGGGATTTGACATAAAAAATCTTTGGTCTTTGGAAAAAATTGTTAGGTATATTAAATTTTTATATTATTTATAGATTAAATTAATAAAAATATTATATGTTAATTAATAATATTAAATTATTTATAAATTAATTTAATAATTTATAAATAATTTAATATTATAAATTAATATATTATATTTTTATTAATTTAATATATAAATAATTTAATAAATTTAATCTACTAAAAAATTTATCGCCCTAACAGCTTAAAGAAACATTTCCATGTGGTTAAATTTTGAATTTGAAATCAGTAATTCTACAAAATTGCATTGGATAGCAGGCCACTTATTAAATGTAATCTAGAAAACGCACCCAACCCAACTAAACATTAGCACTAATTTGTCTTTTCGCTGAACCCTATGCATGGCCTTCACGGTGGGGCCACTTTGACAATAAAACTTTTGTGACTCTCCATAATATAATGTGTAAAGCACAAAGCCAAGAGACATAAGAAACCGGTTAAAAATGCCAACGGAAATTGCCATTCGTCCCCTATTTATTATATACGTTTGTGGGCTTGTCCACTACAAAACTCTTCCTTTTTGTATACTATATATAAGAGGGAGCCAACAAAAGCCGCATTGCTTTGGGTGGAGAAGGCACAGCAGATAAAGGAGAACCAGAGTAGCCACACTCAGTACTCTATTAACACTTTGAATATGAACATACAGAGAAAATAGAAGAATATAAGAGATCAAGACAATATGTCCCAGAGAAAAAGGCAAAAAATTTCACGCAAAATAAACGAAAAATCTCATCTATTCGATGAATTACCAGACGATATTGTCGTTTCCATCCTCTGCAAGCTCAGCTCCTCCGCTTCCTCTCCTTCAGATTTCATTAACATTCTTATAACGTATGTTTATATTCATCTATATCTGCATGTGTTTTCTTTTCCTTCTTGCTTGCTTATTTTCTTTCTTTGTTTTATTTATATTTCAAACAGATGTAAAAGATTGAATCGGTTAGCTTTTCATTCTCTAGTTTTATCCGAAGCGGGACCTAAAACATTTGCAATCAAAGCCAAAAACTGGTCAGATTCTGCTCACCGCTTTTTTAAACAGTGTGTTAACGCCGGCAACGCTGAAGCTTCCTATACTCTAGGAATGGTTAGTTTATATTTTATCTGTTTATTTCTTTTACAAAGAAGATATTTATCTGTTTATTTCTTTTTACAAAGAAGACTAAACTAAAACTTTATTGTGAATTTATTTATTTATTTTTGCTGTTATTAGATCCGATTTTATTGCTTACAAAACCGAGGAAGTGGAGCGTCATTGATGGCAAAGGCCGCAATCAAATCTCACGCGCCGGCTCTCTACTCTCTCGCCGTTATGCAGTTCAATGGCAGTGGAGGCTGCAAAAACGACAAAGATCTCCGAGCAGGTGTCGCTCTATGTGCCCGAGCAGCTGTCTTGGGCCATATCGATGCCCTTCGAGAACTAGGCCATTGCCTCCAAGACGGTTACGGCGTTGCTCAAAACATCACCGAGGGCCGCCGTCTACTAATCCAAGCCAACGCGCGGGAGCTCGCGTCATCTTTACGCTCCATGCTGACATGTCAACCCCAACACCAGGGCCAGCACCGACAGCGGCAGTCCCTCCAATATGCATCGTGTGCGAGCATGGGAAACATGGGGTGTCCATTGCTAAGTGACTTCGGGTGTAATGTGCCGGCGCGGGATGTGCACCCAGCCAACCAGTTTTTAAGAGAGTGGTTCGAATCGGGGCGGGGATTGCTTGGGCCAAGTTTGAGGTTGTGCTCATACAGTGGGTGCGGACGGCCGGAGACAAGGCCTCACGAGTTCAGGCGGTGTTCAGTTTGTGGCAAAGTAAATTATTGCTCGCGGGGATGCCAAGCGCTTGATTGGAAGTTAAGGCATAAGACGGAATGTGTGCCAATGGAGCAATGGCATGGTGTAGACGGCGGTGATAATGAGATTGGGGGAATGTTGGAGATTGAAGAAGGGCAAAATGTGGCTGTTCTTTAATGATAGTGATTAATTTGCGAATGTTTGATTTGAAATTTGTTTATGGTAAGGTTTAAATTATGGTTTTCCTTTTTAATGTATATATATGGGAAAAGGTTTTGAAAATTGTTTATGTATCAATTTTGTACTGTAAAAGAATTTATGGTAGAAGAAATTATGGAAAACACATTTACACTAATGATTACTCGTGCTTGTTGTTAGGCTTGTACAAGAAAGAGTCTTTATCATTTTATTTTTTTTCTCTTTCATTCAATTTAATAAATTGTTGTATTAATTATTTTTTTCTGCGATCAACTATGTCATGGATGAACTCCAGCATCAAGTGAATTTGTTTTATATTTTATTAATAACGATATCAATTTTGTAATTCCGTCACTAAGTGAGAGCTACATTTGATCATAAATCACATAAAAATTATGTACCTTTACAAATAAATAAATAAATAGTTGGCAATTTGATTATTTGCTGTCAAATGTGAAAGTAAAACCCTGAAAAAAGACTGTGTGCTGGAGCAGTAGCTGTGTTTCTGGATTTTGGTTGGTTTGTTTGTATATCATTCTTTGGAATGAAAAATAATTTTTTTTCCCCAAAAATAAAATTCCTTTTTAACCAGTATGGGTTAAGTGTGAATCGGTTCATACTTGCTATTATAGTTGATATTGATTTATATTTGTATTACTTGTACAAAGTCATTTTAAGACGTAAAATTTTTGAATATTCTTAAATTGATTGATTTGCTATCATCTTTAATTAAAATTATTATTTTATTATCTTTTGTAAAGATAAAGTCTATTAAAAAATTAAAAAAATAATTATAATACAAATAAAAGCTATAAATTCTATTTACATTTTAATAATTATAATAAATAATTTTATTATAAATACACGTTTATAAGATAACTACTTTTTTCATATTTATATTCGCTTTATAATATCAATCTTTCATATTATGTCAAGAGATTAACTTTCTTTTGGACATGATATATTTTTTTATGAATTTTTTTAGTTTTTAATTTAACTTATAAGTTAATAGCTTAATTTTATATTTATAATTTGTTTGTATAAATTAATTCTTCCAGTTTATTTTTTATTACAAATTTTTTTAATTAAATCCTCGAGCTCAACCATATTCAAATTCAGTCATGTTAAATATCATTACTTTTTTTTTTCTATGAGTTTATTTTATATTATGAATTTTTTAATCATGTTTAGATTCTTGCTAATTATAAAATACTAATTTTAATTAAATAAATTTTTTTAATTTATATTTTAGTATCTCATTAGACAATTAAGTTAGGATACTTAATAAGTTTAATATCTTCTTACTTCAAAATTAATATATATAATATTACTTATTTAATATATTATATTTTCATTAATTTTAATATATAGTATTTAAAATTTCATACTAATTATTGAAAATTATATAAAATAACGCGCTGATAATTTATTAAAACAACCTGCAACACAAGTTGGAATTTTATTGTAAACGAAGGGTCACCATCCAAAAGTGGCTATAGAATAGTCGTGGATGGAGGGGCGACCAACGCCATCAACCAGAGGACTAGAAAAGATCTATACAACACGGCTAAACGACAACCACACGATCTACTTAGGGGACCCGCTAATCTGACTTTGTTGAGGAGTAATTGAGACGGCTGGCGGTAATCACTTACTTCTAAACATTATTAATGGGCTGATATTCTTCACCGATTCAGCATATCACCTAAACGGATAAGGAATGAACGCGCCAGTGTTTGTATAAGAAATTGACCATTCAACCTTTCAGCGAAGATCAATCAGATCGAAAATAAAATTTTAATCTAACTGAGGATAAAAATTTCTTTTTTTTTTTACATATTAACCCTATTTTAACTTCCTTTGAAGAGTGTATTACACTTCGTAACTGGACGCTTGAGTGATGCAATAAATAATTTAAAAAAAAAATAAATGTGAAAGCACATTCTTTGCACCATTGTCTCTTTTCTCACTTCTGCCAAACTCCACAATCGCTGCCACCCAAACTTGCACAAGACAGTATGATTGCTGTCAGCGAGAAACACCTCGCCTGCATAAAATCAGATCATGGCTGGGCTTCATCTGGTGAAGCTTGGGCTACCGTATTAGTAGCAACCATGCATGGCCGCCTCTGCACATGATGAGCGCTGCGCTATGGACTACCGTGGCTGCTGTGGACTGACCTGCTTCAACCCTCTCTATGCCGTTAGGGATGAGGCATACAGATGCGCCTTGGCTGCTGCCTAGGAGCCTAAGAGTAGCACTCGCAAGTTGGTCTTTCAGCTACGTGCAGTGTCGCGTTGGCTGCCCATCGCAGCACTGTGTGACTGTGTCGCTGCTCGTCCTCAATGGCTGAAACGATTTTGGTCTTTTTTTTTTTAATTTCCTTGTATCACATGCAACAGTGGCAGAAAAATACATCAGTGGTTGGTGGAGGATGAGAAATTGAATGTAGAGAGTTCAATCTATACTTTGATTTAGGGATTTTAATTTGAAAAAGGAGAGAGTTAGGGATTTCATTTTGGATTTGAGGATTAGTATATTACCATTATAATAAAATATAAATCTTATTAAAAATAATATAAATTTTATTTTTCTTTTATATATTAACTGCATGAACAACACACGCTGAATCCAACCCAAAATAGTGTTAATATGAACAGAAAATGAAAATGTTGTCCTCAATTGAACTAAAAGGTCATCTTGAAACCAATTGATTTTCGCTGACAGGTTGAAGGACCAATTTGACCGTTTATCATAATATATAAATATATATATATATATATATATATATTTCGTCTGACGCATTACAATAAAGTTAGTTCCGACGGCCTAATCGATGGAGTCAGGGTCAATGTATCGTGAAAGGACTTAAAATATTTTTACATAGAACAAAAAATTAATTTAAGTAAATGATTTAAAAATATATATTTTTTAAAATTTTAAGTGAAATAAAAATTTTATTTATTATATATTTAATTTATATTTTGAATAAAAATACCATGATCATTTACGTGGAATAAAATATTTTTTTATTATAAATCAAATTATGCAATTGAAATATAATAATAATTATTATATTCTTTAACTATTCTACTTTTTATGAATAGCCATTATATTACTTGTGTATTATATTCTACAAATCAAATATAGTTTAAAAGTATAATAAAACAATTCTTCATGAAAAAAAATACATATTAAGACTAAAATTTCATTTAATCTATATTATGTTTAGATTAGTGAATTTGATTTGAAATATTGAATTAATGTGGAATGTGCTTGAAATGACATATATTTTAAAATTATTTGATTTAAGCCCAAACAGAGAAAAAGAAAATATTGAGTCGAATCTGAACAAGTTAAAATTAACTCATTTATAGCCTTAATTATTAATGACGGGTAAAATTGATCATATTAATTATATCATTTTTTGCCAATGATTAATAAATTCCTATATCCTGGACCCTGATTTATATCGCATTATGAATTCAGATTCAAAATACGTGAGAATCATCTTTTGTTACTTTAAATGTTAGGAAATCATATGATTTTAACTCAAATCTTTTTTACATTTTCTATTTATTTGTAATACTTTTAATTAAATTTATATTAATTTTATTTAAAAAAATGTAATTTATTTTTTTTTCCATATTCCATCTCTTTATTTTGTATTATATTATTATTAATAATTTATTAATATACTTTTTATTTTAATTTTATATTTCAATGTATTTTATATTTTTTATGGCAATACTAAGTTTAGTTTTTAATAACATGCTATCATTTTTATAAGAAAAATTAAACATATAAAAAAATTGAAAAATATATTTTTAATTAATATAATTTAAATTAGAATAATTAAACAAATAAAAAAACTTAACAATTAATGTAATTTTTTCTTACATAAATTAATATAATTTTAATTATCTCTTGAATACTAAAAAATAAAATAAAATAAATATAATTTTAGTATATACATTAATTATTGATTACATGTTGATCGTATGTGAGTAAAATGTTTATCATTTGTATACTATATATTTATTATATTTACTAATAAGATATATTAAAGATGTATTAAAAAATTATTTTTTATAAAAAATTTTATATTTTCTACACTTCTAAATGTATATGACAAAAACTCAACTATTAATATAATTTTTTTCTTAAATAAATTAATACAATTTAAATTATCTATTGAATATTGAAAAATAAAATAAATATAATTTTAGTATATTTATTAATTATTGATTACATATTCATCATACGTGAATAAAATATTCATCATTCATATATTGTATATTCATTATATTTAGCAGTAAAATATATTTAAAAATTATTTTTTTATAAAAAATTATATATTTTCAATACTTTTGAATGTACATGACAAAAACTTAGCCATTAATGTAATTTTTGTTATAGAAATTAATAAAATTTTAATTAGAAGAATTAAATAGATAAAAAATTATGTAATTATTTTTTATAGAAATTAATATAAATCTTATCATAATAATTAAATAAATAAACTCAATTATTAATATAATTTTTTATTAAAAAATTAATATAATTTTAATTACCTCTTCAATATTAAAAAATGATGTAAAATAAATATAATTAAAAAAAATGAAAAAGAAAAAGATACCAATGGTCTCCCCCTTTTAATAATAAATTTAGTTTTTTTTTTTATTTGCTTTTTTATCATACTGCGACTTGTCTTTTAGTCTCTTTATCATACTTTTTTTTCTCCTCTTTTTTCTCTCATCGTAAATATCTTGGATTACATTTCCACAATGCAAGGGCTTATAGAGAAATTCGTAAGTGGAGTTAGTCTATTATATTATTTATAAATTAAATCAATTATATATTGATATTTAATAATATTTATTAAATATAATATTTATATTAGTTAAATTATTTATTATTTTTAATTATCCATAATTAAATATTAGCCAATAAAAATGATATATCTAATAAATTACACAATATATTACTTTTTCCATTATGAAAAAAGTGACTATTAAGAAAAAATCACTATTTTTAAGGTAGTAATAATTTTATCATAATTTGTCAAAAAAATCTGAAAAATTCTTAGAGAAACATCTTTCATATTTGAGAAATTTTTTTTATTAAATTGGTAAATGACCATTTATTTATGAATAAAATTAATTTTTTTAATAATTAATTTTTTTAGAATAGAGAAAATAATATATAATTAATTTAGTTTAGAAATGAAGTGATATACCTAAGAATTTTTCGGGTCTGCAATATAATTTGCCATTATGATATATGATACGCCTGAAATTTCCCATGATCAAATTTGCTCGACGTGGTTGCTTGCGTGGCGAAATTGGCCCACCTTGTCCTCTGCTGCAACTGAAGTGAACCAAGCGTGAGCATTACCTGAAAACCCTAGTGCGAAACGCACCTAAAACCTTAGCTCTTAGAATAGCAAAACTGCCTCCGCCCGTGAAACGAAAACCAAAAGATCAGTCTAGTAATGATGTCCGCAGTAATACAAAAAGCCGAGCAATTAGCACAAGAAGATGGCGAAGGAGAAGAGGATGAGCTGTTATGGTTGTCGGACTCCGAAATTGGAGATGCTTTGGATTGGTTGGACTCAAAAGACGATGATGAAGCAGTAGATGGAGCTATTACGCTCAATTCGAGACGTCCGAATGCTCATGGAGGTATTCACTCTCGTCCTAATTCCTCCACTCTGCAACCTCTTTCCAATCGCAACCAGAAATTCTCTCATCACATCCGTGCTTCGCCTTTAGAGGTATCAGTATCACTCCTAATTAATTGTGTTTCTTTGCATATTTAATCTTTGTTAAGCCAATTTTTGGTGCAGGAATGGGAAGGGAGGTTGAATGTAGGCATGTCTAATTCTGTGACAACTGCAATTCGTGAAAGCGTTCGTGACATGGCCATTGGTAAAACTAAAACTACAGAGAAAGCAGATCGCGCAACTGTTGAGCAGGTGAAGAACACTTAATCTAATTGTAACTTTCTTCTCTAGTTATTTATTTGTGTATTCATTTTTATGAATAACAAAAACAAAGAAGAATATGAAGTATGTAATTCATTAAACATTATGTTGTTTCTAGGCTATTGATCCTAGAACTCGCATGGTTCTGTTCAAAATGTTGAATCGGGGTGTATTTAATGACATTAATGGCTGCATTTCAACTGGAAAAGAGGTATTTTTGATGATCACTTTGGAATTTTGTTAATCCATGAATGTTCTGTCGCTGTAAATACGTTTGTTCCAGTTTTAGCTGCTATGAAGTCAGCATCCTCAGCATTCAATCTCTGAACTTCTGTTTTTTCCTCATAACAGGCAAATGTGTATCATGCAACAAAATCTGATGGGCAGGAACTTGCAATAAAGGTGTACAAAACTTCAGTTCTGGTTTTTAAGTAAGTCACTTGGTGTTTTGCTTCATAAGAAAGAAATGCTTGTGACATTAAAGGTTTCATTTGTAGATATAAGCATTTATACTTGACGTAATAGTATTCTTGTGAGGGGAAAAAAGGGAAAATTCAACCAATCTGTGCTAATTATGAGAATTTATCTGATATTTCTTCATCAGTCCATGCTGTTGCAAAATTTTTCATGCATTTTGCTTTCAGGATACTGATGTTAGCTTCTTGTTTTTGTACCCTTCATCTCTTAGATAATGGAGTTAGGATACTGAGAATACAAGAACCAATTTAATGGAGTTAGGATACTGGATGTTGTGCATAGATAAATTTATTGCTTAACCAGTTGTCCTTGTGTATTCTCCAGTTGTTTTCTTTTAATTCAATCTTCTTGTATTATTAAAAATAATTTGCAATGAGGTTCCATCTTTTGTATTGTATGTTGCACTCCACATTCTCTCTCTCTTTGAATTTAATTTATTTGTTCCCAAAACTATAGGGACCGAGATCGTTATGTACAAGGTGACTATCGTTTTAGATTTGGATACTGCAAGCACAATCCCAGAAAAATGGTTAAGACATGGGCTGAAAAAGAAATGAGGAATCTTATGAGGTAAAACCAATATTGAATTGGCATGTAATTTTTCATGGAAATGTAATGTTTAGTTATTCTTCTTCAAGCCATCTAAGTTCCTTTGACTATTTTGCCTACTCTACATGGGTTTAAACCTAAAATTTGTAGGTTATTTGTTCCTGTGATCTACGAAAGAAAGACTATGGCCTTATGAATATACTTTTAATCTGACATATTCCTGCAACTTAGGATAGAATTTTACTGCTGTGATATGATGTTTTTATCTTATGAGTTGCAGACTAAAGGCAGCAGGAATTCGTTGTCCAACACCATATCTCCTGAGACTCCATGTCCTGGTCATGGAATTCATAGGTATTTGCTTTGTTTTGTGTGTGTAAATTTGTGGATGCTCTTGTTCCATTGAAAAATTTTAGCTTATAAGATGTTTTCTTGCGGATCATGTAGGAGAAAGACAATCTCATTAACATATCACAGACATCAAACACTCAGCTTTTAGTTCTGCTGCTTAGCCTATTTTTCAGAACATATGGCCTTATTGAGTTATTAGAAAATCCTCGTTTCAAACCATATAGCCTTCAGATTGTTACTTTTAAGGATATTTGAATTTTGAATGAATGGTTAACAATTTTTATCTTTCATTGCCTCTTCTTCTTCTTCTCCTTTCTGTCCCCCTTCTTATTTATTTATTTAGTTTATTTCTTTTGCAATGAAAAGTGAAGAGTTTAGAGTTTTCTACATCCTTCATTATTGACCTTTTTGGCTAATAATCTTTGTTATAGGAAATGCTGGTTGGGCTGCTCCTCGTCTTAAGGATGCTGCCTTATCTTTGGACAGGTTACGTGAAGGTTATGTAGAGGTGTGTCCAGATTTGTTTTGCAATTTATACATTTTTTTGAGCTGTATAGCAATTATTATAGAATTTGTAATTAATATTTTTATGAAAACATTGGTATGCCAAGTTGAACCTGCTGATAAATATTTTAGCCTTTAGGGTTTATCATTTTAGTTGCTTAAGTTGGGCGTCTAAAAGGTAACTTCTATTGGAAATGACATGGACCATGGAGTAACACCCTTGCTTCTATTAGAATATTATTTGGGGAAAAGTAGAAAGGGTTCAATGTTTGTATTTTGTGTTTTGTAGTAACATCTTTGAATGTCTTTGTCAGATTATTGTTGCAATGCGGACTTTATATCAGAAGTGCAAACTAGTGCATGGGGACCTCAGCGAATATAACATACTCTATTTTGAGGTGAATGTCTCATGCATCTTTATCAAACAGATAGCATGCTTGTTTTCAGGCTGGTTTTGATGCATGCCAAAATAGAAACGAAAATATGTAAAACCTCCTCTTTGGAGAAGAGTTGTTGATTGGAGTTGTTAATCTTTCACATGTAACTGTGGGTATGTGATCTGAATTGATCCTTTTCCAGGGTCACTTGTATATAATTGATGTCTCCCAAGCAGTTGATCTTGATCACCCTCATGCCCTTGACTTCTTACGTGAAGACTGTGTTCATGTTTCTGTAAGTTCTTTCTACAGTATGGATGGTTGTGATTTTTGCTTTTAAATTTTACTTCTAGAAGGGGGTAAAAAGAAAAGTGCCTATTATCAATAAAGCCAAGTTAATCAAGCACGGGTGGCATGCAGGGTTTTTTTAAGAAACATGGTGTTGCTGTTATGACAATACGAGAGCTATTTGACTTCATAGTCGATCCAACAATCACTGATGATTCTGTTGATAGTTATTTGGAAGAGGTTTGCTGCCTGGCTTGCACTGCAGATTCCCTAAATGACTTAATGGGATCTTTCTTCTGACTACTGGTATGGTATTTCAGGTTCAACAAAAAATTTTGGCAAGAGAAGTTACTGCAGAGGATGAAATTGCAGACTCTGTCTTTGTGCAGGTAATACTTTTGTTTGTTTTTTCATTTTCCCTCTCTGATAAACGTGCTTCTCATTTTATTTTACTTCTGAGATATCTCAGGTACTAGGTCTTTCTTATATTGTACGATTATTATGCTTACAATGGAAACTAAATCAAATTTTGGGATTTAAAAGAAAATGTGTCAAATGAGGAACCATTTCCATCTGAATTCTCAGTTCCACATTTACAGGCTTAGGGATGTGAAATATTTAGATTCCCTGTTGGTTTCAGGAGAACTGGAAATTATAATGTTTGCCATGATTCAAGTGTTGAAGATGAAATATGCTTTTGCACCAATTTATGAATATATGATGATGAATTTCATAATGGACATAAGCATTTGGGATGAATCATAATTTTTTGAATCATTTGCGGTTTTGTTGCTGTAGTCATATATTCCAAAGACGTTAGATCATGTCAAGAATGTTGAGGAGGACGTAATACGCATAACCAGTGGCAAGGATACAGGAGATATATACTATAAAACCATTACAGGACTAAAGGAGGCTCTTTCTAAAGTTCAATCTTCTGCAACCCAAAAAGACCAAAAGGAAGAGGATCTGAATTCTGTAGAAGAGTCTTGTGTCAATAAGGATGGCCACTCTAACTCTCCTGAGGGTGAATCTGAGGCTGAGACAGATGAAGATGAGTCAGATGAGAGTGGTTCCTCATCTGAAGTTGAGACTAAGGGCCCCGCTGATAAAAGAGCAGCAAGAAAAGAGAATAAAAAGAAAGTCAGAGAAGAGAAGAGAGAAGCTCGGAAGACTAAAATTCCAAAAGCTGTAAAGAAAAGAAAGAAGAAATTAGCCAAAGCCAAGAAGACCAGATAAACATTCTCTAGAGAGGATGTACGGAGCACTGAGTTCATATAGAAAAGCTGGGTAGATCGTCTGAGAAGTTAATTATCCAGATATGACGGCAGCTGTATTTTAGTGATAAGAGGGAAAGAAGCAATTTTGACACTTATGCTATTACTGTCTTTTAGAGCATCCTTAACGGTGCTTTTTATTTCAAAGAGCATATTTTATTTAATAAAAAGCATCTAGTTAATAAAAAATATAAAATTTTATTTAAATTTAATAGACTTTTTATATTTGCTATTTATTTTATTTTATTCTATAAGCATTAATTATTTTAATTGTTTATTTTTTAAATTTGTTCAATAAAAAAAATAGTACTAAATTATCTTAAATAAGGTACATAAAAATTTATATTACATTAACTAAAATTAGTATATAGAATGGTATTTGACTTTTTAAATGTGAAGAATCAAACTAACTCTTTTTTTTTTATTTTTAAAGATAAAAAATCTATTGGAGTTTTAATTTTTATAATAACTCTTTATAGCAAAGAGTTTGATGCTCTTAGACCGTCGAATGTTTTGTTTTAATTTTTGAGTTTAACGAGGTATCATCTGTCATTGTACAAGGTAGTATTGTAAATGCAAGCAGGCTTGCATTGAGGGTTTTTTTTTTTTTTTTTTTAATTTTATATATATATATATATATATATGCCTCTTTGAACCAAATAAAAGAGATGGTGATCATGGTTTTTAACTTGTGATATTATGAAGGAAGCTGACCTTCAGTTTCAGTTTGAACTGGTGATATCTTATGTGGTTATATTTTTGATTTGTGGCTGTTCTTTGCATCATTAGTTAATTACTTATTTGACATTGGTACTTGTTTGACATTGGCTTAACTGTTTATATTGATTACTCGACCTTGACATTTTACAGCACAGAAAGTGCATATATGACATCATATTAAAAACGTTAACTTAAGAGATGAAACACTCACACATACTAATAATAGATCACATTAAAGTTTAAATATATTACAAATAAAACATAAAATTATTATTATGACCTTTTTTTTTTTTAATATGATGGTGATTAAAAAAGAATATCTTGAATTTTGAATTTAATGGTTAAATATCTAAACTATTAGATATTTGAAAATAGATAATGAAATTTAAAATTAAATGATGAAATATTATCACATTTGAAATATAAATTATTTCAAATTATTGATATTGGTTTTATTTCATTAAAATGAAATAAAACTAATGTATCTTTGTCAAATTCAAACAATAAATAAAAAAAAACCAATTGAATTCATTTATATATTCATCTAAAAAAGTCAATTTTTTTTTTATTTAAAAAGTCAAATTATTTTGGAGTTTGTTTATACGTTATTTGAAAATAAGTATTAGATAAAATAATTTTTTATTAAAAGAAAGAGAAATGTTCTCTATATTCTTGTAAGTTGGAGACATCTCTACGTATTTTATCTTCAACAACATGATTTTACCTTTAAGATTAGGATAAAGTGTTTAAATAAAGGGATATTTTTTTTTGAATGGATTCATTTTTTTTTTTAAATTTTTTAAAGATTGAAAGTTATCTATCTTTCAATCATGATTAAGACTTAGAGAGTTAACCCAAATAATTTATTATAATAAACTGTTTTTAAATAAAAAAAAATAGAAAAGAATTTATCTTTTATTAAAATTATGATAATTTTATCTATTTATAGAATAAAATTAATAAAATGGAGAAGCATAACTACTTTATCATGGAATTAGATGTCTAAAATCAAGGCCAAAACAATTACTATGCAATTGGACAATAGAAATGTTGGATATTTATTAAAGATGAATAATTACAAGTATAATTTAAAAAAAAAATAATTAAAATTATTTTTACCTTTTATTCTAATTTCTTTTAAAAGTAGAGAATTTTCCAAAATAAAATACTGTGAAAAAGAACCAAAAAAAAAAAAAAAAAACTAAATTGTCGCGGGTGGCTTCATTTTCATGTTGTTGTGTATGTATATAATAACCAGTCTCTGAAACTGAGACAGAGAAAGAAAATCAGAGAGTCGTTTTGCTATTGTTTTTTACTTCTCTGTTTCCATTTTCTTAATTGGCGCCAATCTTTATATAATATTCAATTTGAATTTGGGTTCTGTACGTTCATTTGTATAACACAGAAAATAAAATCAATGGAAGGTGATTTTCAGATGTCAAAACTATGGATGGTCATGTCGTTTCTCTGTTTTGCACGTTTAAGCTTCGTTTTTGGTCATAGTGAGCAACCACTCTCTAAAATCGCCATTCGCAAAGCCACTTTTGCTCTTCACGACTCAGCTTCCATTAAAGCCTCCCCTTCTATTCTTGGCGCGAAGGTAAACCTTTTTTCATCTATCCTCCTTTGCTATATCTATGTGTTGAAACTTGAAACGAATGGGAAAATGGAAATGATTTAATTAAAGTGGAAAGTTTAGATTTTTATTGATTTTCGCTTAATTTTGCTTTTGTAAGCAATACAAGTGTTTGCTTAATTTAATGTAGAACACATTTTATTTATTTTGGGTATAGATTCAACTTCTATATATATATATATATATATATATATATATATATTTTTTTTTATACAAGTGCAGGGTGAAGATACTCAATGGGTAACAGTGGATATTGTGCACCATGAACCAACTGATGATGATTGGGTTGGAGTTTTCTCTCCTGCAAAATTCAAGTAATGCTTATCTATATCTCCTAGCTATTTGTAGTCAAAATGTTAAGACTGTATTTTGTACCAACTTGGCATTTTTGTTTTAGGACTAGAGGTGTGAGAAATTTTGCATTTTTATTGTTTAATAATTCAGGAGGTTTTTGTTTTCACATGGCAGCTCATCTACATGTCCATTAGATGACTACATGCAGGAATATCCATATATATGTTCAGCCCCAATAAAGGTGTGCAAGATATGATTTGTGTTATTGATCCAAAAGCTAACTGTAGGTCTTATGGACTCTAATTTCTGTTGTCTAACTTGATATCCTTGTTCCAGTACAAGTATGCAAATCATAACAATTCACAATACACAAAGACAGGCCGAAACACTTTGAAGTTTCAGCTGATAAATCAGCGGGCAGATTTCTCCTTTGCATTATTCTCAGGCGGTTTGTCAAATGTAAGCGAGTCTTTTGATTTTTTTCCATCTAATTTATGGTCTTACTAGTCGTAAAACTATTTACATGTATATTAAATAATCTTTATGCATCATGTTTGTCCCCTTATGTTCTTTTGTTTGACTTGTATAGAATATTGTTGATGTTGTGTTTTCTTGTAGCCAAAACTGGTAGCAGTTTCAAATTTCATATCATTCCTTAATCCTAAAGCACCACTATATCCCCGTCTTGCTCAAGGAAAATCTTGGGATGAGGTGAGTTAGAAGTTCTGCTGAATTCCTTATTAACCCAATAATGTGGATCTTGGTATTGCATAGTGAAAACATTCTTTGCCCTCATCGATACTATATTTTATTTATCAGAAAATAAGTTTCTCATATTTTCTTATATTGATATTCGATGTTTGTTATTTCTTATGGAGTTCTTCACTTGTTGTGTATCTCTTGATATATGATTT
Organism: Reutealis trisperma; assembly: GCA_947687605.1. Classification (NCBI taxonomy): domain Eukaryota; kingdom Viridiplantae; phylum Streptophyta; class Magnoliopsida; order Malpighiales; family Euphorbiaceae; genus Reutealis; species Reutealis trisperma. The sequence continues at coordinate 2,840,816 of CANTUT010000048.1, forward strand.
CCTTTTTAGCCTGACACTTATGCTACGATATAATGGTTTCTTAATTTCTTTCCTTATTAATTTTGGATGTTTGGTAATATAAATGTTTTAGGCTAGTTGGATTTAGATTTATTGCGTCTAGTATCTTAATTGAAATTTTCACATGTTTAACAGATGACCATAACCTGGACTAGTGGCTATAACATAGATGAAGCTACTCCGTTTGTTGCATGGGGTTTGAGGGGAGCAACTCATACTCGCTCACCTGCTGGAACGTTGACATTTAAACAAAACAGCATGTGTGGAATGATTAATTTCATCTATTTCTGACAGTCATTTGATAGTAATATATCTCATTTAGTTAAATTCCTATAATTCAATACAGTGTCAAACATTTGTGCATCTCCATTCTAATATATAATTGTAAAACAATTATTTATATAGGTATGAAATGCATTTACAATTGTTCTGGGTGTGGCCTATAATATGTATGGTACCAATTTCTTAAAATCTCATGCCCTTTTTTTTTTTTTTTTTAAGAACTGATGCTTTGAACAGTTATTCAGGATACTGAATGCTCTGCTTTGAACAAGTTCTTCAATGTCTTGCTTTGTTAAGGTAGCTTAAGACTTCTTGTCTTTAGATGGATCTCATTACATTCTTAGACCACCTTGGAGGCAAATGTCATTTTCATTCAGAGTTCTTCTCCTAGTCTCATCTTTAATTACATTGACTAGTGCAGGATGCTTGTTTCTTTGTGTTCTTTCATAATATCCGATTGAGTTGGTTTTATGTTTGTCATCCTGATGATGATGTCACCTTGCTACCTTGCAGGTTCACCTGCACGGACAGTAGGTTGGCGTGATCCTGGATTCATACATACAAGCTTCTTGAAAAATTTATGGCCAAATAATGTGTAAGCCTCTTTCTTTGTTTTTGTTATTATTCTTTAAAATCCATGTGATCCTGTATTCATACATACAAGCTTCTTGAAAAATCTATGGCCAAACGATGCTTTAGCCTCTTTCTTTGTTCTTGTTGTTCATCTTTAAAATTCATTTTTTCCTTTCAGTTCAAACTCTTAGAAAAATACTAAGGTTGTGATTATGTTTTTCAGGTATTCATACCGGTTGGGTCACATCTTATCTAATGGTTCTTACGTCTGGAGTAAGATGTATTCATTCAAATCATCGCCATACCCTGGACAAGACTCATTACAGCGTGTTATAATATTTGGTGACATGGGAAAGGTAACCTTGAAAAATTTATAACAATTTTTTTTTTCTATTCATAGTGATGGAATTTGTTTATATTTATTCCCTTTTTCCATGTAGTTTGCTTTTTCCCTGCAGTAGATCAAGATTTCATTTGACCAATATCAGAATAGTTTTTACACTCTTGCCTTATGTAGGCAAATCTTGAATGGATACTCATCAATTATGGAAACAGCCTTAAATGTCTATTTTAAAATAACTGACGATAACGTGATATTCAATTGTTTCACATTCTGGGTATTTCAAATCATCATTATTTTCTAATGGACACAGCATTTCTTGTACTGATAAATGTCTGAAAATGTCTTTCAGACAGAGCGTGATGGTTCAAATGAGTTCAATGATTTTCAGACAGCTGCACTCAATACCACAGACCGACTTGTTGAAGACTTGAGCAACTTTGATGTAGTATTCCATATAGGAGATATATCGTACGCAGATGGATACATTTCACAATGGGACCAATTCACAGCACAGGTGGAGTCCATTGCATCAACTGTGCCATACATGATCGCAAGGTTTGTGATGGAAATGGCGATAATAGAGGTCCCTTATTCTTATTGAGAAACTTTTGCTCATGGCCAATTGCTGTGCTTTTGAATATAAATTTTCAACCACCTTATGGTTTTGTTCCTTTTACTTCTGCAGTGGCAATCATGAACGCGACTGGCCAAATTCTGGGTCATTCTATCAAAATAAAGATTCAGGCGGGGAATGTGGTGTGCCTGCAGAGACCATGTTCTACGTTCCTGCAGAAAACAGAAATAAAGTTTGGTATGTTAAATTCACCTTGAGCAGTTTTCTTTCTTTATAGATTTAGGACATATAGTTGTCTAGGAATATGTTCAATAATATCACTACATTTGAATGGAACTCAGCACTAATAAGAAGAGAGGGGAGAAAGGGTTGCTCCCCCTTTTTTTCCTTCTGCGGGGGCTGGTGAGGGAGGTGAAGGAAGGCAAACAAGTACTGAGATAGGAGGAGTCAATGATGTATGCATAGGCTTCCTGTGATCCTAGCACCCCATAATTTGCTACTTGAGAATGTAAATCCAATATCCAGTTAAGTTTATCTATCCTGATTTTAACCAAGTTCATGAATATGCAGGTACTCAACTGATTATGGAATGTTTCGCTTCTGTATAGCTGACACTGAGCAGGATTGGAGAGAAGGATCAGAACAGTATAGGTTCATTGAGCAATGCTTTGCATCTGTTGATAGACAAAAGCAGCCTTGGTTAATATTTGCAGCTCATCGTGTCCTTGGGTATTCCTCTGATATCACTTATTTCTATGAGGGCTCATTTGAAGAGCCCATGGGGAGAGAAAGCTTGCAGAAGCTTTGGCAGAAGTACAAAGTAGACATTGCATTTTTTGGACATGTACACAACTATGAAAGGACATGCCCTATTTATCAGGTACAAAGAATGACAATAGTTATCATACTTCTTATGTTTCGATTAAGATTTGTTTTATATTTTATGGCAGATTAAGCATTTGATGTACCAGTCTTATATTGGTTTTTTCTCTGTTATTTAAACGTACTAGTAGTATGACAAGAAAGTTTTTAACTTTCTTTTGCTTCATTTCTTTAATACCTTACGATTTATCCTTGTGTTGTAGAATCAATGCGTCAACACAGAAAACAATCATACCCATTATTCAGGCACATTGAATGGAACAATCCACGTAATTGTGGGTGGGGGAGGGGCCTTTTTATCAGATTTCACCGAAGAAAAACCTTCATGGAGTGTATACAGAGATTATGACTATGGATTTGTTAAAATGACAGCATTCAACCACTCATCCCTGCTCCTTGAGTACAAGAAAAGCAGTGATGGTAAAGTGTATGATTCATTCACCATTTCAAGGGACTATATGGACGTCTTAGCCTGTGTGCATGACAGTTGCCAACCAACTACTTTGGCAGAGTAATCATAATTAATGTGTTAAATGTCCAAGCTTGTGAATTATTCCTTTGTGGTAATTAGGTTGTAATTTATGAACAAATTCTTTAATAATAAAGCCTGATAGATTCTTTTGCTTGCCTTCATTCTCCTTACTGCTTTATTATGCCTTATTCACCCATTACAATGTATACATGGAGAGATGAAGATGATAATTGTTAATCATAGTGATTATAACCCTTTTTCCCCCTTCAAATTGGATTAGGAAAGCTCTTGTTTATTCCAATTCCATTACTTTGCCATAATTCAAAGGAAATTAGGAATCTATTTAACTATTTAAATGTGGAATACAAATTGCATGAGAAATTTATCCATATGAAATTCCATTTCTTGGGAAATTTCTTTTGTCGTTTGTTTATAGGATGATAAATTGCAAAAAATAAAAAATTTATAAAAAGCTTGCAAAAAATAAAAAATAAATAAAAAGCATCTAATAAAAATATTTAATTAAGAGGTTGAAGAGCTTTTTTTTTTTTTTTTCCAATCTTTAGGATTTTTTTAAAAAAATAAAAAAAAAATTATTTATTTATTTTTTACGTAAAGTGGATTTCTATTTTATTAAAAAAAAAGAATATTCTTTATATTCTTGCAAATCTAATAATGTGTTATATTTTTATCTTCACGTGATTTTAGGATTTGAATTAAGTATTTTATATGAAGAAAGTTATCTTTGTACAGATTTGGCGCAAAAAAAATAAAAAAAGGTTATCTTTGTACACAGAATTTCTGTTTTAGAATTTTATTTTGTAAACACCACAACTCAAATCAGTTTGTTCATTATTATTATTATTATGTCATCCCACCCACTTTCAAATATTTAATATTTAAAAATATTGACGTATATAAATGATAAAATATTAAAATATTTACAGTGCGCGAATCTTAACCCATGTATTATTTTATTATAAAATAAAAAATAAATATTAAGAAATATTTTAAAAATAAACATTTGAGTAGCTTAGCTTTGTTTGTGTAGATGAATAATTTATTTAAAATGATAAGAGCATCTCTAATATTATACTTATATATGTCAAATTTTTTATTATAAAGAATTATCTTAAAAAATAAAAATCTAATTAATTATTTACTTTAAAAAATAAAGAAAAGAGTTATTTTAATTCTTCACATCTAGAGAGTCAAATATCACTCCCTATTATAACTTTAATTAATGTAATATAAATTTTTATGCACCTTATTTAAGATAATTTTAATGTTATTTTTTTATTTGACAAACTTAAAAAATTAAAAATTAAAATAATTAATATTTGTGGAATAAAATAAAATCAAGAGAAAAATATAAAAAGTCTATTAGATTTATATTAAATTTTTCTACTCTTTATCAATTAGATATTCTTTATTAAATAAAATAAACCCTTTAAAGTAAAGAGTACCATTAGAGCATCCTCAATTGTGCTATTTTTTTAAATGACATATTTTATTAAATAGAGAGCATCTAATTGATAAAGAGTAAATTTTTTTAAAAATCCAATACTCTTTATATTTTTGGTATTTATTTTATTTTATTCTATAAGTATTAATTGTTTTAATTTTTAATTTTTTAAGTTTGTCTAATAGAAAAAATAATATTAAATTTTATCTTAAATAAAGTATATAAAAATTTATATTCCATTAATTAAAATTAAGAATAGAGAATGATATTTGGCTCTTTAGATATGAAGAGGCAAACCAACTATCTTTTTTATTTTTTAAAGATAAACGGTCCATTTAAACTTTAATTTTTTTTAAAAATAATTTTTTATAATAAAGAGTTTGACATATATAAATGCAGTGGGATGCTCTAATATTGATTAAAAACACTAATAACAAATCAAAATTTATTTTTAGTTTATTGAATTTTCTAAAATAAAATATACTTTCATATATGTATTTGTAAAGAAGTAGATTAGAAGTAAAAAGGCAGAAAACCACTGAAAAAATTAATTTTTACCGGTGGCTTGTGGACTTCCTCCTTCAAACAATCATGTATAAATATGAACCAAAAGGAATTGATTGGAGTCCAAGAAGAGGGGGAGGATTGGAGTCTAAGTACAAAGAATATCAAATTATAAATGGAAGGTAACACTCAGTTGCTGAAAGTGTTGACGATTTGGTCGTTTCTCTGTTTCGCAAACTTGAGGTTAGTTTTCTGTCATATTAATGGGTTTGGGGAACAACCGCTTTCTAAAATCGCCATTCACAAAACCACCCTTCGTCTTCGCGACTCAGCTTCCGTTAAAGCCTCCCCTCTTCTTCTTGGCTTAAAGGTAAAGTCTTTTGTCATATCTCTTTTTATTGACTTTGACTTCGATTTTTTTTGCTTTTAAAAGCAATACAAGCAGGTTGTTTAATGTAAAATCCCTTTTGTTTACTGTTTAATGTTGTCGTAGTTGTGGCTAATTATTGTAGTATTGGAGTTTTGCTGGATTTTTGTTTGGCTAATTATCAAAACATCTTTTCGGTTTTTATTAATTTTGGGTATAGATTTAACTTTTGTATTTTTTTTAAGCAGGGTGAGGATACTCAATGGGTGAATGTGGATATTGTGCACCCTGAACCATCTGCAGATGATTGGGTTGGAGTTTTCTCTCCTGCAACATTCAAGTAATGCCATAACTGTTGTTTGCAGTCAAAATTTAATTGTTATTGAATAGAAAACAAATTAGCGACTTGGGATTTTCCTAGAACTAAGCTTGGCATTATTGTTGATAACTGCATTATCTAGAAAATTTTGCTTATTTATTTTTTCATAATTCAGGAGGTTTTTTGTTTTTTTGTTTGTCCTTAACATGGCAGCTCATCCACATGTCAGTTAAATGACCCCAAAGAGCAAACTCCATATATATGTTCAGCCCCAATAAAGGTGAGCAAAATATGATTTGTGTTATTGATCTAAAAGCTAACGGTAGGTCTTATGGATTCTAATTTCTGTTGTCTAACTTGATATCCTTGTTCCAGTACAAGTATGCAAATCATAACAATTCACAATACACAAAGACAGGCCGAAACACTTTGAAGTTTCAGCTGATAAATCAGCGGGCAGATTTCTCCTTTGCATTATTCTCAGGTGGTTTGTCAAATGTAAGCGAGTCTTTTGATTTTCTTCCATCTAATTTATGGTCGTACTAGTCGTAAACCTATTTACACTATATTAAATGATCTTTATGCATCATGTTTGTCCCCTTATGTTCTTTTGTTTGACTTGTATAGAATATTGCTGATGTTGTGTTTTCTTGTAGCCAAAACTGGTAGCAGTTTCAAATTTCATATCATTCCTTAATCCTAAAGCACCACTATATCCCCGTCTTGCTCAAGGAAAATCTTGGGATGAGGTGAGTTGCTTTTTTTTTTTTTCCAATAAAGTATTAAATTATCTTTTCAAGAAGTTCAGTTGAATTACTTATTAATCCTTTCATGTGGATCTTAGTATTGCATAGTGAAAACATACTTTGCTCGTATAAATTCTACTTGGAGTTTATTTATCAGAAAATGAAAGTTTTTCATATTGATATTTGATGTTTGTGATTTCTTATGGAGTTCTTCACTAGCTGTGTAACCCTTGAAATATGATTTCCTTTTTACCCTAACACTGATGCTAAGATAATGGTTTTTTAATTTTTCCCTGTTGATATTTTGCATGTTTGGAAATATACATGTCTTTGGCTCTTTGGCTCAAAAACTAATTGACATTTTACTTGTTGCACAGATGACCATAACCTGGACTAGTGGCTATGATGTAGATGAAGCTACTCCATTTGTTGCATGGGGTTTGAGGGGAGCAACTTCAATTCGCTCGCCTGCTGGAACATTGACATTTAATCAAAACAGCATGTGTGGTATGATTTATTTCATCTATTCCTGACAATTATTCGTGTTACCAGATTTTCATTGTTTTTGTCATAACATACTAATAAGGTAGTTATTTATATGGGTATAAAATGCAGTTACAAGTGCTCTGGGTGACTTATTTTTTAAAATCTCATCCTTACTCATTCTTCTATTACATATTTTAGAAGTTTGTTCCTTGCTATGGCATCACCCAATATGTGGTTACCCAGGATGCTAAATGCTGCTTTGAACAAGTTCTTTGGTGTCTTGCTTTGTAAAGGATGCTTAATAATTCTCATGTTCAAATGAATTTCATTACATTCTTGGGCCACCTTGGAGGCAAATGTCATGTTCATTGAGAGTTCTTCTCCTAGTTTCATCTTTAACTACAATGACTAGTGCACGATACTTGTTTCTTTAGTTCATGCATGACATTCAATTGAGTTTGTTTTATGTTTATTAGTGTGATGAAGATGTCACCTTGCAGGTTCACCAGCACGAACGGTAGGCTGGCGCGATCCTGGATTCATTCATACAAGCTTCTTGAAAAATTTATGGCCAAACACTGTGTAAGCCTCTTTATTTATTCTTGTTATTCATCTTTAAAATTCTTTTTCCTTTCAGTTCAAAATCTTAGAAAAATACTAAGGTTGTGATTATGTTTTTCAGGTATTCATACCGGTTGGGTCATATCTTATCTAATGGTTCTTTTGTCTGGAGTAAGATGTATTCATTTAGATCATCTCCATATCCTGGACAAAAATCATTACAGCGTGTCATAATATTTGGTGACATGGGAAAGGTAGTCTTGGAAAATCTATAGCAAATTGTCTTTTATAATCATAATTATAGATTCATTACTAAGTTATAGTGGGTCAAGACACTATTACCTATATATTCTTTACTAATTTATGCCTGCTGTCCATTTGACCAATTTCAAAGTAGGTGTTAACAAAAGTGTCAAATCTTGAATGGAAGCTTAGGTCTTTGCTGCCATCAATCATTATGGGAACAGCCTTAAATTTCTATTTTTAAATAACATGGTATTCAATTTTGTCATCTGGGTATTGAAATAAAGTGTCATTCTTGGTTAATGAGAGTCTTTTAGAGCCCATGCTCAGTATTTTTTACATGAATATGGGCACACTAAGTTTCTTATACTGATGCTTATGGAAAGAGATCTACATCTAACAAATTTTTTTCAGGCAGAGCGTGATGGTTCAAATGAGTATAGTAATTATCAGCCAGGTTCACTGAACACCACAGACCGGCTTATTGAAGACTTGAACAACTTTGATATAGTATTCCATATAGGGGATATAACATATTCAAATGGATACATTTCACAATGGGATCAATTCACAGCACAGGTGGAGCCCATTGCATCAGCTGTGCCATACATGATCGCAAGGTTTGTGATGGAAATGGCTATAAAGTTTCCCTTTTTCATATTGAAGCACTTCTGCTCGTGCGCCAGTGCTGTCTACTTTTGAATATAAAGTAGACAACTAAGTTATTTAAAATCAATTTAACTCAAATCATCAATTTAGGTGATGTATCAACAAATCCAGCAAGGATTCTCTATTTTTAAAGATTATAATTTATATATTAGATTGGATTCTTTATGCTTCTGTTTGAAGTACATGTGTTCTTTTTTACTTCTACAGTGGCAATCACGAACGTGACTGGCCAAATTCAGGATCTTTCTATGACACCAAAGATTCTGGTGGGGAATGTGGTGTGCCTGCAGAGACCATGTTCTACGTTCCTGCAGAAAACAGAGCTAAATTTTGGTATGTTCAATTTCCTTGAAGCAGTTGTCATTTTTTTTTTTTTCTCCCCCTCTTTAACAATTAGCGGAGGGAAGATTTGGGGCATATAGGTGTTTAATCATCTACAGTATTATCAGTATTTGAATGGAGTGCATCACTATTAAGAAAGGGGAGATAGGGGTTGCCTATTGTGATAGGAGAAGTCAATCCTGATATATGCATAAGCTCCATGTTACCTAACATCCATAATAATTCACTATTTGAGAATGCAAATCCAATATTTTAACAAGGTCCATGAATATGCAGGTACTCAACTGATTATGGAATGTTTCACTTCTGCGTAGCTGACTCTGAGCATGATTGGAGGGAGGGATCAGAACAGTATCGGTTTATTGAACAATGCCTTGCATCTGTAGATAGACGAAAGCAGCCTTGGTTAATCTTTGCAGCTCATCGTGTCCTTGGGTATTCCTCAGACTACTGGTATGGCCTAGAGGGCTCATTTGCAGAGCCCATGGGGAGGGACAGCTTGCAGAAGCTTTGGCAGAAGTACAAAGTAGACATTGCATTTTTTGGACATGTACACAACTATGAAAGGACATGCCCTATTTACCAGGTATACAGAGTGGAAATTAGTAGTAGTATAGTTTTATCTTTCTAAGACATTAATGGATGTAATATTCTTACAAAAGATTTCTCTTAAATTACGACTAGAAGTTTCATTTCTTTAATACTTTACTGCATATCTTGTGCTGTAGAATCAATGTGTGACCGGAGAAAAGAATCATTATTCAGGCACAGTGACCGGAACAATCCATGTAGTTGCTGGTGGGGGAGGTAGCCATTTATCAAAGTTTAGCGACGTCCCCCTCAAATGGAGTGTGTACAGAGATTATGACTTTGGATTTGTTAAATTGACAGCATTCAACCATTCATCCCTACTTTTTGAGTACAAGAAAAGCAGGGATGGTAAAGTGTATGACTCTTTCACCATTTCAAGGGACTACAGGGATGTCTTGGCCTGTGTGCATGATAGTTGTGAGGCGACTACTTTGGCATCTTGAACTACGTATAATGTGTGTTAAATTGACAAATTTCTCCGACATTTCTTTTGCGGATAGGTTGTAATTTATAAGCAGCTTCTATAATATTAAATCCTAATTGCCCTTTATTCTCCTCCTTTTGTTCGTTTTTATTTTTTTGCATTAAGTAATCATTTCAGTGTCTATAGCGAGAAGTAGATGATAATTGTTGATGATATTTGATCATAACCCTTTTTCCCTTTTCAAAGTGGAAATCTCTTGTTTATTCTATTTCATAAGATCTATTGCTTGCTTCATCTGAGCGGCTAGGCACGTCTAGTGATTAAGGATATTTTGGATATGAATCAAACAAATAAAAGAAAGAGAGAAACAGAAAATAATGAGAGAAAATTTTGCATGGTTCACATTTGTGGTAATGCCCATTCTTGTTTTTATATTATATTACTGCTTGCCCAACTTTTAATTTGTTTTGGAAGAAGTGAAAGGAATAAAATGGAATGGGAGCAAGTTTCTTTATTTTGATACCAAAATGATGAGAAAAAAACAAGGAGATTGGATTTTCCAACTTCACTCCAATGGCCCAAAAAATTTCCGTTGAATTGGGCGAGAAAATGGGCCGACAATTGCATAATGGGCCGACAATTGCCGACATATATAATTCTTTCTCTTTTCACTAATAAGGATTTTTTTTTTCTTTTCATCTATTTACCTTCATTTTATTTGATTTCTTTTTTCCTTGCGCTTTGTTTTTACCAAACTAAATGTAAAACGTTTTTTTTTTCCCCTTTCTTATTTATCTTCATTTATTATAATTTTCTTCAAAGGAAAATTAGATGATGGAGATAACAAAATAGCTTAAAAAATAGATATGAAATGGGAGTATATTTTTTTGTGTTTTGATTTTAAGTGTGAATTTTTATGAAAATAATGGTAAATAAATCGATTCATAATTTTATTAAAAAAAATTGTCTAGGAAGAAGTAAGCAATAATTTTAATTTGGTTAATTTTAGATGATGCATTTGATATAATAAAAATTGTTACATCTCACTTTTAGGATGAACAGTCATAAGGCATGATTACCGAAAATCCATAGAATTCATACTTGTTATCAAGTTCATTATGATATCAAGTAAGCGAAACTTTAATTATCACATCATTAACATCCAATATCATAATCTGAATCATATTAACCATCTCATACTATTATTTTATAAGCATATTTCTTAATGATTATTAATATTATTTATCGATTAATCTATATATATTCCTTATCGTCATTTACAGTCTATCGATTTATATAATTTTTTAACACAACTTATAATATATTCAAGAATACTTATAATTTATTTATTTATTATATAATTTATTCAAAATTCATTGATTTATGTTAATTTTTTTTATACAATTTGCATCACCTAACATTTTTTTTAATTTATATATTTTTAATTTTTTATTTAATAGTAGAAAAGGAGATTTAAACTTATCAAAGTCACATATATATTTATTATTAGGTTATATTTTGATATGGTATAATATAAAAGCTAATTGAATAATAATGTCTAATAATAATAGTAATAATTTCTATTTCTTTTCGAAGTTTACTATTTACTAATTATAATCATTAAAACAAAAAAAGCAAGAGTGTAAGAATATTACAACTTTTTTTTTTTTTTTTCTGGAAAATCAATATCGCCACCTTAAAAATATAAAATGCGCAAAGAGAAAAGGAAATAAAAATAAATAAAATAAAAAATCATGTTTAATCTCAAGCCATTGGATCTTTGAATTTATCCGAGCTTAGATACAGCGCAACTTCAATCCCGACCACTAAAATATCTATTTATCTTTTGGCATTTAGATGTTTGGGAAGTACAATCTAAACCGTCCATGTTTCTTATTTTCGTAACCATTGGATCAAACTCAAACTACCATTTATTCTTCACCGTTGGATCTAAAAGGTAAAAACCAAAAGAAACCCTAGAGTTTCATTATTCAAATCTGTTCCTTAAAGCAAAGATCACCGAGCCTAAGCTACTCATCGGGTCTTGTCCAGAGCTTCCTCACCGCCAACAAGAAGTTTTACAATAATATTCAAAATAAAGAGGTGAGCTTCTTCTTCTTCTTCTTCTTCTTTTGTTTGTAGAGACTCTTCGTCAAATGATGACATTTGTTTTGTAAAAATATTGGATTTTGAAATTTAGGGTTTATGGGAATAAGTGAGAAATTTATTTTAATTTCGGGCTAAAAAAGATTAATTTTGACTGTAAATGATAATATCGTGTTTGTTTGGTTTTTGCGGATTAAGTGAAAAGAGGTTAGTTTTAAATGTTTCTCAACGGCTTTTGTTACTGTGGCTAGGGGTTTTGATTTTGGGTTGTTTTCATTGTTTATAATATGAGTTCTATATATGATCTTTTCTGAATGAGAAATTCATTTCTTGGGAGTTGCATGGGCAGGAACAGAAAGGTTTTATGTAATAAATAGTCGGTCCATGTACTTTAGTAGTTTATCTTCATGTAGAGATTCATTGTTTTTGATGCTGTCTTTATGTGTTTTTAATACTGTAATTATCTATATTATGTTTTTGTTTTATGCAGATGAATAGGGAGAGGCTTATGAAGATGGCTGGTGCGGTTCGCACTGGTGGGAAGGGCAGCATGAGAAGGTGGGAAGTATATTCCAACTCGAAGTTATTGAACTGTTCTTTTTTTTTTTTTTTTTTTTTTTAAACTAGAATTTATATAATTGTCAATATAGAGTAGTTCTTATTTCTAGAGCAACAATGTAGCTGAATACCATAATGGGTAGATTCAAACTAGGATTGTCTGTTGCTCTTAGTGGATTCGGAGCTTAATGCACATGCTTAGCAATACATGACAATTGTTGTTACTTTGACCCACATTGAATTGGTGGTAGTACTTTAGTCTGAAATTTTCTTGTAAATATTTTGGTCCTAACGACAGAAAGAAGAAGGCTGTCCACAAGACTACGACTACAGATGATAAAAGGCTTCAGAGCACCTTGAAGAGAATAGGAGTGAATGCTATTCCTGCAATTGAGGAAGTCAACATATTCAAGGATGATATAGTTATTCAGTTTGTTAACCCCAAAGGTGAAGCCTGACTTCTGTACATGGATAGATTTATTCACATCTTTCATGCTTATTTTATGGAGCTAATGATCTTTTGAATTCTTATTTCAGTTCAAGCATCCATTGCTGCCAATACATGGGTTGTTAGTGGCTCTCCACAGACTAAAAGTATTGCTCTAATATTTTTATCACACTCGAACAATAAATAACTGTTTCTTTTGTTACTTAGATTTGCTGTGGTGATTTTTTTTTTCCTTTTCTGAGTGTACATTGACTGAGATACGGCATTTACTTTCTGTTTCAATTTCCTTCAGAATTGCAGGATATTCTCCCTCAAGTCCTTGGCCATTTGGGTATGCACCTACCAATTTGCTGTGTAATGATTGTCTAAATTTTAATCAATACTTGAATGTTATCCAACTCTTTTTTTTTTTTTTTTAAATAAACTCTTGATCTATAGGTCCTGATAATTTGGACAACCTGAAGAAGTTAGCTGAGCAGATACAGAAGCAGGCGCCCAGTGCTGGTGCTACTGCAGCTGCAGGCCAAGAGGATGACGATGATGATGAGGTCCCAGAGCTTGTTGCTGGGGAGACATTTGAAGCTGCTGCAGAGGAGGGTCATGCTGCTGCTTAGGGAGATACAAAGGGATTTTGTGTTATTTTATATACTTGCAGTTCTTGTTTTTCTAATTGTAGGTTCATCCTTTATCTGATGTTTAGTAACACTGAATGGTTGTTTGATGTTTTGATGCGATTTAAGCTTCCAGAAAATTTTCTGATGTGTTGTCGTCGGAACTTCACATTACTGGTGCTTCCTATTCCCCAACCATTTATTGGCACCATTTTGATGGCAATATCTCAGTAATTTTTTAGCTCCACTCATCTTAGTCCAGAATATATGTAAACACTAGTACATTGGCCACCAGGGTCCATGACTCGGTTGGATTTAGCCATTAGCCATGTTAATTGGCTAAGGAGGAATTGACTGGTTGAAGGATAACCAGATTAACATCGCTAATATTTGAAAGACATACTTAATTACTATTATAGTTAGATTTACTTCACCACCGGTGTCTGCATTCTTTTAATAATTATATTTAATCACTTTATTTATTTTTTGATATGTTTATGTCTTTTACATGAAATAGTTATAGACTGTGTATGTATAGGGTTCCTCATCTTCAATAAACTTTTTTGTTAGATTTCTTTACATGACAATCTAAAATAGCTCAGGTACTATCCCTAGGCGACGCAATCAGATTTCGTTGTATTTTTTTAAAGTAGACTATCAAGTTTGTCTAAAATAAGAACTTTATATCTCTAGTTGAAAAAATGGCTATTTAGTCTGTAAGATTTATTTTTTTTAGTCATATTAATCCTTCTATTAAAAGAACTGTTAAAAATATATAAAAATACTAAAACACTCGTCTTTTTAATGTAAATTTTCCACATATACCGTACAAAAAGTAATAAAAAATAAAAAAAATTGGAATTCCAAACCTAGAATTCAAGAACACAAAATCCAGAAATTCAACTTGCTTCCATTTTCCTAAGCTTTTTCATCAACCCACGAGAACTCAAATTGAGATATACATCAAACTAATAAAAATGCAATCTCCCAATCAAAACCCAATAAATAAAACAACTAAAAGAAGATTATTCATAGAAAACTTGGACTGATTAAATTTTGGAGCTCTATGCTTGTAAGTATTCAAAAAATCATATTTGGTATTCTCCCAAAGTGCTAATTCTTCGTTACCATCCTTTAAAATTGGATAGGAGTTTGCTAGATTTTTTGATGAGAGAGAAAGAAAGGGAAAGAAAATGAAGTGATGAGATTACTATCTACATCTATCGTTGCTCTATCGATCCAACATCAGTTAGAGAAGAAACTCAAAATTAAAATCTGGGTCATTTTAATTTCTTCTTCTTTGGGGGCTAATCAAACCCACTTATCCATGAATTTTTTCATCTTATTCTCAAATTTTTGGTATTTCTCAAAAAGAAATTGAATGAAAAAAAAAACACTTAAGTCTTGGTCAGATTCCGATATATGCTTCTCAAATTTTTGGTATTTCTCAAAATGAAATTGAATAAAAAAAAAAAAAAACCAAAGTCATAGTGAGAATGATGGATGAGGTTGTTCTTATGAAGGTGGCAGTTGAAGCCTTGATGGATGATGAGTACGACGACTCAATTGGAAAAGTTTATGCTTGAATATTTTTTTTTTCTCTTTTTTAGTAATCTAAAGTGCTCTTTTTCAAGGTGGAGGTGCTCTTTTTTGGGTCAAAGATGATATAATAATGGAGGGTAATTTTGGTATTTAAAATTATTTAATTACTATTATTATTTGATTTTTTTTAAGGAAAAATGTAAAAATTTTGATAGAATAATTATTTAGTATAACGGAATGAAATATAAAAAATTAAATAGCTCATTTTTTAAATTATAGGGAGAAAGGTATTATTTTAAGCAAATCTCAAAAACTAAATAGTATTTTATTCGTTTTTTTAATCAAGTTTTTATATTTACTAGTATTTATAATGGTTGTAAAATTTTGTTTAAGGAGGGTTAAGCACTTGGGGTTAGTGTATTTTCAAGTATTTGTAGTGTTAAGACCAATGAAGTCGGAAACATTTGTAGGTTTAGAATTATGGGCAGGGAGGGATCTAGAACTTATTTTGAGAGGGGAATAAATATATTAAATATTAAATAAAGCAGATAAATAATTAATATAAGCATAAAATATTATTTTCACGACATTAAAATTGAAACTACCAAATATTAATAAATTACTAGTAGACTAAAAAAAATCTAAATTTGTATTTGATATAGTCATAGTTATTCTAAATCATTCAATTATTTTTTTTGAGTACTTGTATTTTTATAGCGTTGCATTTTAAAAATTATTTCAATATTTACTATACAGAAATGCTCATTTAAAATTTAAAAATTATTTCGTAAATGCACACCACAACTATACATATTACAAGTTTAGATTATTATATTCTCAGGCAATTACCAATAAAAATGATACTATAAATATATTAAATTACCAAACATCAAAGAATATGCTTTCAATTTAACAATTTTCAATCCATTAATAATATAAAGGTTAATCAATTTTCATAATTGAGTCAATTAGACAAATTAAAAAAAAAAGTTTGAAATTTGAAAGCTAACCTTTATGGTGAGAAAATAGGGTTATGATTCATTGTAAGTTTTGTTACTTATAGTGTCCGTCTCTCTTTATATATATATATATATATATAAAGTGGGGACAAGTTATACTAATATTTAAAAAAAGAAATTTGAGACATGTGGGTATATGGAAATTTTATAGGGCCAGTAGGGGCAAGTGCCCCAATGCTCCCACCCTACATCCGACCCTAATTATGGGAGTCCTATTTGAGAATGGTAATTTACAAAACTGAAGGCTTGTTCTAGGACTTGTGTTTGATTACATAGATAAACAGAATATAACTGAATAAATATTTGTTATATCTTGCATTTTATACAATTGAATGAGTGAGTTTTCAAGATTGAAAAAAGGTAATTTAGAGATAAATTTAATGATATTTTATGTTAATTAATGCTATGTTTGAAAAAAAGTTGGGTGGAGAAAGAAAGAATAGGAAAAGAAAGAGTGGCCAAAAAAAAAAAAGAAAAGTTGGTGAATACCTTTTTCTCCATTTTATTTGAAAAGGATGGAGAAGAGAAAAGAAGGGAATAAAATTGTTAAAAGTATAATTATTATTATTCTCTTATGTTATGTTTGGGAAAAAAGTTAAGTAGAGAAAGAAAAGGTGGGGAAAGAAAGAGTGGTGAAAAAGAATAGAAGAAAGGGTGGGGAATACTTTTTTCTTCATTTTGTTTGGAAAGGATAGAGAAGAGAAAAGAAATGAATTAAATTGTTAAAAGTAGAATTACAATAATATTCTTAAAATAAAAAAAAAGAGTAAATAATGGACATAAATGTCAATTCAAAAACGAATACTTAAACTTCATATTTTCACCAGCTTTTCGCCTTATAAATGAGGGGATTATAAATTATGGGTCTCGTATGATTCTTTTACTATTTACATTTTTTTCTCTTCCTTTTCTTTATATTTTCCAAATAAGGAAAAAATACAATTTCACTCCACTTTCATTTTCCTCCCTTTCTTTCTCTATCCTTTCATTTCCTCCCAAACAAAGTGTAAGAGTAACTAAAGAATAATTTTTTTATTAATTAAGCCCTAAAAACTGAATAAGTGAATAAAAAGTAATTTTTATCTAGTTCTATTCATGTATAAAAAAAAATTAAATAAATTAAATTTATCTTATCTTATTCAATTTTACCATGCAAAACAAACGTAGCCTGCCATATAAAAAAAAATTAACAAACGCGGCCTATGAGTCCATGAGAGGCCTTTACGCAGACTTTGAGGAGTTCTTGTCCTACTGTATCAGTATATGAAGAGACTACAGAGTGATGTGCATGACTCAAGTTTTTGCGATGTGTCCTTACGCATGGAGCATGTCTTTTAAGGTGTCTTTTAATTTGATCTTTTAACTACTCAGTCAGTATTTATATTATCATTTATATCCTTCTAGTGAATTGTATTACGCAATCATCGACACCAATAACGTTTTATGCCAATTATATAAATTACAAAAGTTGAATTTTGACGCGGATTTTTAATTAATATTTAATAAATTGTAATAAAATATAATATAATATAATTATATATATTTTTAATTTAAATATTATATTAAAAAATATTTAATTATATTATCATAAAGTTTATTAAACGTGCTATTAATTGTATTAATTTATTTATAAAAAGACAGTGTACTAAAAAATATTTGTAAATTAATTTTGAATTAAAATGAAAGTATTGATTTAAAATATTTTTTAAATAAAACTGTGTGAGAAAATATACATTTGCGATAATTAAATAAAGGAAATTTTGGGTATAAAATCAAAATTCAAGTTGAGTCACTCTATTCATGTGATAAGAGAAGAGAAAAGAAATAAAAAGAAAAGAAAATAATGAAATAAGATTTGCATTATTCATATTTGTAAACGCAATGTATGATTTTTGTTTGGTCTCTCTTACTCTCTTCTGTTTAGAGTCATATCGTATTTTACAAATTGTAGAATTAAAATTATACAAACATCTATGGTGTTTTGTTGTGCTCTGTTTTATCTTTAGGTGCTCTGTCATTCTCATGAAATCATCCACAGTAACATTATTTTTATATAAAATATAAATGCGGAAAAAACAAAAAAGAAGTAAAAACTAATACTTGACTCGTCCTTGTTTAATTTGTTTAATCGAAAACTAAATTAGAAATTGGTTCGATATGATGATCTGTTAAATTTTTTTTATAAAACTAAAAAAAAAAATTATTTTTATGCAGGTTATGAGTATTAAACCTATAACTTTTAATTAAAAAGCAACTCCAAATCAATACAATAACCATTTCATTATATCTTAATTATTTTTTTCACAATTTAATTTTATAATCATGAAAATAAAAAAATAGTAGATTATTGATATAGTAAAGATATATTATTAATTTAATTACTTCTAGTTTAACTTTGATTCGACTTCAGTTGAACATCTTAATTCGTAACTTTTTGTTTCAATCGATTTTAAAATTGAATCAGATTGGAAAATTGTAATAAAAATATGTGTATTCTCTCTTTTTAATTTTTTTATTAAATTTTACTGCACATTATTATAATTAAATATTAATTTTTTTCTCTTTATCAATTACTCCTCATTTTATATGATTTTGTTTTTAGTCTTATAGTAATTTTTTTTTTATATAACTAATAATAAGCTTCTAGTTCACTATAATTAGTTTTAGGACCATGAAATTTTAAATTCGAATATCCTATCAGTGCCAAATTAATAAAAAAATATTATTTCATAAAATTTTAATTAAATAATTTTTAATTTTGTAGTAAAATATTTATCAATCGTATAAAATATCAAGATTGTCATTGTTATTGTTATTCATTTGTTTTCCATTTTGATCAAAATCTTAGAAAAATGCTTGAGTTTATTGTGATAATGTTTTCCAGATACTCGTACCAAATGGGTCATATGTTAACTAATGGTTCTTATGTCTGGAGCAAGAAGTATTCATTCAGATCATGGCCATACCCTGGACAAGAATCATTGCAGCGTGTCATTATTGTTGGTGACATAGGGTAGGTAGTCTTGCAAATAGACATTATTTTAGACGAAAATAGGGAAACAAGTCTCATCCAACAAATGTCTTTCAGGGGGAACGTGATGGTTCAAATGAGTATAGTGATTATCAGCCAGGTTCAATCAACACAACAGACCGACTTATTGAAGACTTGAACAACATTGACGTTGTAATCCATTTAGGAGATTTGACGTATTCACAATGGGATCAATTCACAGCAGAGATTGAGCCTATTGCATCAACTGTGCCATACATGGTAGCAAGGTTCATAGTCAAATAACTTCAGCTCAAGAACCATTGCCATGTGTGCTTTTGAAAATTTATGATCATTTCATGGTTCTCCTTGAAGTATATTTGTTATGTTTACTTCTGCAGTGGCAATCATGAACGTGATTGGCCAAATTCAGGATCTTTCTATGACACTCCAGATTCAGGAGGGGAATGTGGCGTGCCTGCAGAGACCATGTTTTACGTCCCGGCAGAAAACAGAGCTAAATTTTGGTATGTTAATTTCTTTTGCTTTCTCATATTTGTTATTTTGTTACAGTAGTATTAGTACGTTTGATTGTAGTTGCATATACATAGGCTCCGTAAGATTGCTACTTGAGAATGCAAATCAGATTTTGATAAGGTCCATGAAAATGCAGGTACTCAACTGATTATGGAATGTTTCACTTCTGTATAGCTGACACTGCGCATGACTGGAGGAAGGGATCAGAACAGTATAAATTCATTGAGAAATGCCTGGCATCTGCAGATAGACGAAAGCAGCCTTGGTTAATCTTTGTAGCTCATCGTGTCCTTGGGTATTCCTCTGGCTACTGGTATGGCCAAGAAGGCTCGTATCAAGAGCCATGGGGAGCGATGGGATGCAGAAGCTTTGGCAGAAGTACAGAGCAGATATTGCATTTTTTGGACATGTACACAACTATGAAAGGATATGCCCTATTTACCAGGTATACACAGAAGATTTCGCTTCGTCTCATTTTCGCTTTTTCCTTGAACTTCCTGATAGTGTCACAAGTTTTCGACTTTCTTGTGGGCTTCATTTCCTCAATACTTTAGTCCTTATGCTTGTGTTGTAGAACCAATGCGTGAACACAGAAAAGAATCATTATTCAGGCACAATGAACGGAACAATCCATGTAGTTGCAGGCGGGGGAGGGAGTCATTTGTCAACGTTCAGCGACCTAACCCCTTTTTGGAGTGTTTACAGAGATTATGACTTTGGATTTGTCAAATTGACAGCATTCAACTACTCATCCCTGGTCTTTGAGTACAAGAAAAGCAGTGATGGTAAAGTGTATGATTCTTTCACCATTTCAAGGGACTATAGGGATGTATTAGCCTGTGTACATGACAGCTGCCAACCAACTACTTTGGCAACCTGAACTGAACTATATATACGTAATCATAATGTGTTAAATGTCCAAATTCCCGAAATGTTTCTTCACTGTTAGGTTGATTTAATAAGCAAGTTCTTTAATAGTATTCTAGCATGATATGCATTTCCTTCGTCCTTTATTCTCCCGTTTTGTTGCTTTATTATGTATCAGTCGTTACAATGCCAATAGGAAGATGATAAGTTGACAACCCTTTTTCCCCCTTTCATATTATAATAAGATAATAAGAAAGCTCATCTTATTCATATCTCATTAGATATACTGCTACTTGAACTGAGCGGCAAGGCCCGTTAACTAATTCATTCAACACAGCGAGCCCCAAGAAGAAGCAACTATCAATTACCCTGTTTTGGTAATGATTCCAAGACCAAGAAATACTTTTGTTCTCAATGTAGGGGTTTTCAGAGGCAATGTATTGAAATTCACTGACACATTATGCCATATTATAGTTGGGAAATCTCTTGTGCGACTACATGCCTACGAGTTTCAAGTAGGCTTCAACTTGAATAAAGAAAACATACTCCAAATCTATTCACAAAAATATCGTTAAAGGCTGTTACAGGCTTGTACATGGTGTAGGGTTACACGAATTGATAAATAGATACATTCAAACTCTCTAGGCTCTACCTGAGGACTAGTTGCAATTCAAATCTTATGAATGAAAGGCAGATCAGTGATAGAATAATTTCTTGAAAATCACTAATGGAAACCTTCCAAACAAAAAACATACCGAACAGGATAACTCCATTTGTAAGGAGTGAGGCATCTGATCACTAACAATCCCATCAATCACTCATCTCAACTTCACAAGGTTTGCTTTCTTGATTGTCTGATGAGCAAATGGATCCTAGCAGATCATCAATTTTTAAAGGAGAATGGCGAACAGTGTGCTGGAACATAACCTGCAAGTTCAAATTTCAACACTATAGTCAAGCAAGCTACTAACTACAGCCACCCATAAAATTGAAACAAAACTATTACACAAAAAAAATGCAAAATATTAGCCAAGCGCACAAACAGGAAACTGGACACATTGTACTTCCTTTATCCCGGTTAACAACTTCAAAACACAGGAGAAAATGGAACTACCCATATTTGTCCTACTTTGCCAGTTTATTTTTATCATGTAGCATTAGCTAAATTGCAGGCACAGTATGGGATTACATTACTCTTTCATACAATTCCAACAATTTCTCAAAGAATCAAATGGCACACAAGAATTGAACAATGCTATTACTTGATTATTATTTTTTTTTAATTTTTTTTTCAGTAGTTGATGAGTCAATTCTCCTCTTTCTTTGAAATAAGCAATAAATAGGCTCATTAGGATAAAATTTTACTTACCCTCACAAAGGATATAAAAGCTTCTGGTGTCTATTGTGATCAATATAGTCACTACCCAAGATCAATAAAGAACTCATTGTGCAGTACAGAATGTGTATTTTCCTACTAACCTTGGAGTAACTGTCCGCAAAAGCACGTGCCCGGTTGACCTTGCCAAGATAATGTAAATCAGCCTTCTCGAGTTTTCCATCTACAAAACTCAACCCTCCTTCACTAATAGCAAAACGTAGAAGATTTCCTGATTGCAGCCCTGTCTAAAAGTTGGAAAGAATAAAGTTTGAAATGATTAAGAAATTATCATGTAGAGAGGGAGAGAGAGAGAGAGAGAGAGAGAGTTAAAAAATATACAAACCACATAAGAAGTGCTTATATGAATCATACCTTTTGAATAAAATCCAAATTCAACCAGCCAAATACCACAGAAGGATCATCTGATGTAATCAATTTTCCATCATCTTGTAGCTCCAAAACTACCTGGTTATTCCAATAATATAGGAATCAACTAATCCTACGACCATAAAAAAAGGTTTAAGAAGTACAAGAAAATAGGTGCATGGGGAAGGCAACTGTAAATACCTGTTGTTGGTTTGGAACCTGTCCTTTACTATCCGTGTCAATTACATATTGACTACAGTTCTCATCTTTCCAAACTAACGCTAGTGGTGTATTTCCTGTTTGATAGTGTGCATGCCTGACAGAGAATCAGTGAAATCATCACCAGAGAAGCTTTTATAAGATCAATTGTAAAAGAGATGTCGGACCAATTGAAGTTCAACTAAAGCAACCTCAAACAGGCATATACATTTGTGGTATGGTAGTGAGTATGCCAGTGACAAACAAACAAAAAAAAAGAGCAGAAGAAATGCCTCACTACAAGATGAAGATGAACAGGTCAGCAATGAACACTAAAGAAATCTAGTGTTCTAGCTAAATCATCCATGATGTATCAAGCCCATTTCGTATAAACAACCAAAATTACAAGTCTATCTTGCATGAACACCACTCTAATTAAGATGCCTAGCTGAATAAATGCACTCAACCAGCATACTGAATCCAGAAACTCAAAATCAGCATCATAAGTCCACCCGTATGCTCTTCATGTAAAATTACACACGCTTCTTATATCAAAACACTCCAACTGCTAAAGAAACATGTTTTAAAATTAAAAGCTCTTCATAAAAAAGGTTTTATCAATAAATACCCCTAATTACGATGATACTTACTAACCAAAAAATAGGTGTCATAAAGTCTTCAAAGAACCATTCCTAATTTATATTTTCCATTTGACAGCGACATGCTTGACAATTGTTGAAAGGCCATAAATCAAATTGCAATTGAACAAAGCATTATGATACTTCTGGACAGATGCATAAGTTACATATTTAATTACTGCACGAGTATCAATGAAACCACAAAGAAAAACTCTACTCTGAATTCCTAAACTATAAACTAAAAAGTTCTGTAATGAGAAAACAATATATGATTTCTGTAAAACACACCTACGGCCTATTCCTTAAGGTGAGCACAGGACTGAAAGCCAAAAGATGGGCACCTGCTGGCATTGGAGCAGGTGTCACACCCATTTTTATGAAAAACAGTATGTCTTTTCACCTCAGCCCATGTTGCAGTCTGAAAAAACCAGTTCTTCATTCCTCCAAATTGGGTGTTCTTCTAAACTTGGGTAAAGAAGAAAAAACACCGGCCCCTAAAGTATCCCAGACAATCGCAACAAAAGAAGAGAAGTAACAAACAATAATTATGGTTGAGGCAAAATGTCTTACTTGTTATAGAACAATAAACCATCCTTAACATAAGGCACTGCTCCTGTGTATGCAGACCACAGACCACTTTGGTCACAATTGTAAATGGGAATGATACTGAATCTGTATTTATGGTAAAATGAAGGAGGATTACAAGCCCCAGTCTCTCCAAGCTTGGAGTTCAACCAAAAAAATCTGAACTCAGCAGTACAGTCATAAAGAGAGTAACCCCTCCAGCATACCATATCTATGACATAATAGGTTTGGTCAGGCTGCAATCCACATACAACAACCAAAAAAGAATTAATTAATTAAAATTAAAGACACAGAAATCAAGAGTCTAATGATCAGTGAAAAGAATTTTATACCTCATGGAATATACAATCCAGTATACAGTAAGATTGAGAAGGCCCCAACACATCTCTAGTTTTCGCTCCATTTGGCAAAGCAGATGGGAATCGATGCAAAATAGACCCATTCTTTTGCCTACTAACTGTGGTTCCATTAGAAGATACAACAAAGCATCGTTTTCCAGCTGGCCTCGCTAATACATACCTACACGAAGCAATCATTGTAAAGAGATCATCTAAAAGAAAGAGAGAAGGGACGGAGGGTATTGAAAGATAGGGAACTAACCAGTCCTGGGCCAAGCAATCAGGGACATCGATCATCCACTCTGGCAGCAATAGCTGCCTTGCGAACCACTTGCGAGCCTCCACTCCTTTGAGCTTCGATGCATCACGGACGTTGAGATCCTTTGACGAAGCTCCGGATTCTTCTTGTTCGGGTTGGAGAACAGGTATAGATTCGGGTTCGAATTCGATGTCTGGCTCCTGTTCGGGTTGGGTGTTTTGGGATTGAAGGGTAAGGACAGTAGAGGCTAAGCACCGAGCTTGTTGTTGAGCATCGCGGCGGCTCTGAGCTTGTCGCTGAAGTGTCAGGTCCCTCCGCCTCTGTTGATCGGAGATCGCAGCTCTCTTGAACGGACGGCGGAGATCGTGCGGTGCCATTTATTTATCCAGGACTCAAGGAAATGCTCTCACCTGCAAGAATTAAATATTTTCATAGGCGGTTTATTTTTTAAAAAGGAATTTGTTTTTAAGCACCAAGAAACGACACAGTTTAGATAAGTAGATAGGCACGGAAATTGAAAAACGCATCGTTTTTGAAATATGGCCGCCATTGTTGTACCTTGTAACTGCCACAACTACTAAGGCGGATCTTTCGATGCTATATTATGAAATGAAACCCACATGTGCTCTGCTCTCAAATGAACAAGAGAAAACGAGTCGACGCATCTTTAACTACAACAACACTGGACAGGTCTCTCCATGTAATCTTCTAACTTACATTGTTTGCTGTCTTCGCCTTTCAGAGGTAGAGTGAGGTTTTCTTCTACAGTTTTTTAGTTTTGGATTTAATTTTTGAGTATGGAGATTCCGTTATTGCGTTACCAGAATATCTCATTTGATCAAATTACGAGTAATTGTAGCTTCCCTTCCTCAATCTCTGATCACGAGGCTTTTAAACAGAAAACTTTATTTTCTGTGTATCCGTTTTCATTTGATGTAAGAAAATGGAAGAATCCATGGAGTAAGATCCGGTGTTACTGGCTAGATCAAGGGCTACACCCACGCCCTAATAAGCCGAAACCTTCGATAATTGAGATTGATGCAGAAGAAAGAGCCAAATTGCAAGATACCCGCACTAAAAAACCTAGTGCTAGACTTTGTAGTAAGATAGAGAAGTTAGTTCTTTATGGGAATTACAGAGAAGCACTTGAGTTGTTTGAAATCTTTGAACTTAATGGTGGATTTGATGTGGGGAGTAGCACATATGATGCTTTAGTCAGTGCGTGTATAGGGTTAAGATCTATTTCAGGAGTGAAGAGAGTTTCTAATTACATGATGAGTAATGGTTTTGAACCTGATCAATATATGAGAAATAGAATACTGCTTATGCAGGTTAGATGTGGGATGATGATCCATGCACGTAAATGGTTTGATGAAATGCCTGATAGGAATCTGGTGTCTTGGAACACTATCATTGGTGGGCTTGTGGATATAGGGGACTATATGGAAGCATTTAGGTTGTTTTTAATTATGTGGGAGGAGTTTTCTGATGCTGGATCCCGCACATTTGCCACTATGATCCAGGCGTCTGCTGGGTTGGAGTTGATTTCTGCAGGTAGACAGTTACATTCATGCACTTTGAAGATGGGAATAGAGGATAATATATTTGTTTCTTGTGCTCTGATTGATATGTATAGTAAGTGTGGTAGCATCGAAGATGCTCATTGTGTCTTTGATGAAATGCCTGAGAAAACTACAGTGGGGTGGAATACTATCATTGCAGGTTATGCACTTCATGGCTATAGTGAGGAAGCTTTGGACATGTATTATGATATGCGTGATTCTGGTGTTAGGATGGACCATTTCACATTTTCTATGATAGTGAGAATATGTGCAAGATTAGCTTCTTTGGAGTATGCTAAGCAAGCCCATGCTGCTCTAATTCGTCATGGTTTTGGATCAGATATTGTAGCAAACACGGCACTTGTTGACTTTTATAGCAAATGGGGAAGAATAGAAAATGCTCGGAATGTATTTGACAAGATGCCTTGCAAGAATGTAATCTCCTGGAACGCCTTGATTGCTGGATACGGTAACCATGGTCGTGGAGACGAGGCAATTCAGTTGTTTGAGCAGATGCTTCAAGAAAGGATGAGACCCAACCATGTCACTTTTCTTGCTGTTTTATCTGCTTGTAGCTATTCTGGTTTGTCAGAGCATGGGTGGGAAATTTTTCAAGCTATGGGCAGAGATTACAAGGTAAAGGCCCGGGCAATGCACTATGCATGTATGATTGAGTTGTTAGGTAGAGAGGGCCTCTTAGATGAGGCTTTTGCATTGATAAGAGGTGCCCCTTTCAAGCCTACTGCAAATATGTGGGCTGCCCTATTAACAGCTTGTCGGGTCCATGAGAACTTAGAGCTGGGAAAATTTGCAGCTGAGAAACTTTATGGAATGGAACCGGAGAAGCTTAATAACTACGTTGTGCTTTTGAATATATACAACGGTTCTGGCAAGTTAAAGGAAGCTGCTTCTGTTGTCCAGACACTACGAAAAAAGGGTTTGAGAATGCTTCCAGCATGCAGCTGGATTGAAGTTGAGAAACAGGCACATGTTTTCCATTTTGGAGATAAATGCCACCCCCAAATAGGGGAGATCTACCAAAAAGTGGATGACTTGATGAAAGAGATCTCTAAGCACGGTTATGTTCCTGAGAAGAAAACTTTGCTTCCTGATGTGGATGAACAAGAACAGCTCATAGTATCATACCATAGCGAGAAACTGGCGATTGCTTTTGGGTTGATCAGTACCCCATATTGGGCACCCTTGCAAGTGGTTCAGGGCCATCGGCTTTGTAGCGACTGTCACAAAGTAATTAAGTTGATAGCTATGGTTGCCAGGAGGGAAATTGTGGTGAAAGATGCCAGCAGATTCCATCATTTCAAAGATGGGAGTTGTTCTTGCGGGGACTATTGGTGATAATAAAGTAGTGAGGGATGAAACTTTGTAACAAATTTTTGTCCATTGTTCTATTCAATAGTGATATAAGCACAAGTTGTTATTGTAATTTATGCAGGTAATGAATACAAAGTGTTTAACCATTTCTTAAGTCTTCTAAGGGGTTTTCGGCGTATGAAAATTCATCTCATTTGTTTTCCTTGTGCTATAATTCCACCTGGGCATGCATTGTTTTTATTTTCTTCCCATATCAGTATTCTTGTGATTGGCAGTAGCCCCTGTGCATGACAGGGACCGCTACAAAGCAACAGGAGAGGTTCCCCATTTCGCTGGAGGCTAATCATTCTAATGGAACATTGATGATGAATCCGGGAATTCTAAATGTAGAAGAAGAGCATTAGCTTGAACAGACAGACAAGACCAATGTGGCATCCAAATAAAGGCTGTTTGGATTGCCGTTTGAGACTTAAAAACACTTTTTGATTTTTTTTTTTTTTTTTTTTGAAATTGGTTTTTTCAAAAAACTTGCGTTTGGAAAAAACATTATTCACCTGCTTTATTTAAACAAGATTTTCAAAACTCAAAAATATGGAAAAAAAAAAAATCCTTTATGGAAAAGCGCTTTTTCCGCAATGCCAAACATCCCACAAGCGGTTAACAGCTTAATTTTATAGTCTAGAGCATTGTTGTTTGTATCATAATAGTTTTTTATTTGGTCAGTTAGCCTTCAAGTATTATTGCTGCAACTCCATAATTATAGACTAATAGTCAAGTCAAAACTATTGATTATTGTAATTTTAACCCTTCGTTTGAATAAGTGAAAATAATAAAAAGAAAATAAGTGTTATTTTTTCATATATTTTCTTTTCAAATTAGAGAAAAAAAATAGAAAAAAAGTGCAATACAATGAAAAATAAATCTTATTTCCCTTCTGGTTTCTCTTGACCAATTTTAAAATTTTATTTTTCTCTTTATTTCTTTCATCTTTTTCCTTATAATCCAAACAAAGTGTAAATTTTCATAGAATATTTAGATAATATAATAATTATCATAAATTTATTGGTTGGTAGAAATATAAATTAAAAAGAAAGATTAGGAAAAAATTTATAAAAAATAAAATAATAAAATACTATTTAGTCTCTCAAATTTGATCTAATTATTTGAAAAACCAACTAATTAATCTTTCAATTTCGATTTTGTTTGACTAATTAAAATTGAGATATTAATCAGTGAGGATTTCAAAAAGTAAAAACGAATTAATTAATTAGATCAAAATTTAAAAATTAAATAGTAATTTATCCAAAAAAATAGAAATGACAAAACTTGATCCGCCTAGTAGAAAACTCGTCCTTGCCTCAAACTCCACAAGGAATTTTCGCCCCGTCTATAATAATGAGACAGAGATGGGAATGAGTCATTACTCTGCCTGTCCTAGTATATATATATATATATATATATATATATATATATAGTTGAAATTATATTATTGAGTATTTAATTATATTATTATTTTTTAAATATTAATTAATAATATATAAAATTAATGTAAATATATATAATATTTTATCAAAATATATAAATTATAAAATTTTAATATTAAAAATTTTCATTTAAAAAAACCCTAGCCGTCTCTTATTTTCCTTTTCTCTCTAATCTTTCCTTTAAATTTTATTTTTTCAATCACTGTCGATCTTCTCTTTTGATTGGCGGTAATTCTAATATATTATCTATTATATTAAATATAAATAATTTCGTTCTTACTATCGTTGCCACATCTATCACCTACTCTACTCATTTATTTTCTACCATCTCTCGATATTCCTTATATTCGATCTCATCTCTGTCTTATTACTTCTGCCTTTACTTCATCATATCTATTTTTATTATATGTTTATGGGTAGATTTATACTTACTATTATTAGGATAATACTTTTCATTTTATTATTTTATATTAAATTATATTTTATTTTTATATTATTTTGTCTTCTATTAATGGAAATTTTGTAATGTATTTTTTTGTGAAAAGTTTTTTTTTTTTTTTATGAATTTGGTAATATATTTGTATACTGTTACGTTTTAGATGCTCATAAAAAAGATAATTGCAGTCACAATTTTTAAAAACTAACTACATGATATTGAGACGTTTTGTTGAACCTTATTAGGATAATTAATTTTATATTATATTATTTTCTATTAAATTTATATTTTACTATTGGTAGTTAATGGAATTTAAATTTATTTAAAAAAAATTAATATTAATAAAATTATCGATTTATCCCAGCCGCTCATTGCCATTTCTTTAAAAAAAAAAAAAAAAAAAAGTAGAGGAGGTGCATTAACGGCAGCCTATGACTCACGCGGTACGGTAGATTGAAGAGGACAAGCGTGCGCCATTATCCTTGTCCAGCAAAATGGAGGGAGTGAAAATTGAAGCGGAGCATTGATTTCATACAGTGGTAGCTAATTAGGGCGAGAAAGAGAAAGAGAAAGCCTCAATTACTTGTATTTGAATTGATAAAAGGAGGTGATCAGAAGAGTAGATGGAGCATACATTTTGGGGTCATTTGCCGCTACTTGTGAGAGCAAACTCCAAGGAGTCAGTGGAGTATATTCTTCAAGCTCTCTGGAGAACCCGAAAGACTGGTCTCGATTCTGCCGACCGCCATGTCATCTGCGATATGCTCCAGCTCCAAAACGACGCCGACCTCGATCCTGTACGTTCTTACTCTTTTTTCCTCAATTTATACATTTTTATGTTCTATTGATTTTTAAAGTTGGTACCTTTAGTTGATTATGTTATTGATGTTGGGTTCGATTTGATTTTCCTTTGTCCATCAGATTGCTCGAGAAGCAGTTAAATTTTTTTAGTATATTTGTTTATGGAAAATTTGGTAGTGATATTGCTGTTGGAATTTAGGACCTTTTTTACTGGGAACAGTCCGTTGTATTTTGTTTACATAATTGGGTTTTCCTTGGTATCTCACTATTACATTG
Source organism: Reutealis trisperma (assembly GCA_947687605.1). Lineage (NCBI taxonomy): Eukaryota > Viridiplantae > Streptophyta > Magnoliopsida > Malpighiales > Euphorbiaceae > Reutealis > Reutealis trisperma. The sequence goes on from CANTUT010000048.1 coordinate 2,871,007, forward strand.
TGCTAACAGTTTCAATAAGTCTTCCCCTTCTGGATTTTGATCATTACTTTTTTTTTTTTAGGTGCATCGCTTATAATTGCTTTTCAAAAAGAATATATATATATATATATATATATATATATATATATATATATATATATATCTCTTTAAAAAGCTTCTAAATCCGTTAGTCGTAATCAAGAGTTAAAACTTAGTTTTCTACCTTTCCCTGCTGTGTAGCTCTTGGTGTGCCTCCGGATGTTGATCCGAAGGTGTGTTTATAAGAATATAAACAAAGATGAGATTCAAAAGCTATTTCCTGATGAGGTTCTGCCTGAATTGCAAAGGCTATTAACAATTCTGTTGCAAAAGTTTCAGAAAGAATGGCGGGAAGATGTATTCAAGGATCAGGTATAATGTTCAGTTACTATAGAGACAACAATGTTGATCTTTATTTGGCAAGAAGCATCTGAATTTCTGTTCTCAAATAATTCTTATTCAGGTTACTTTGCCCCGCTTGAAGGCAATGACATGGAATTTGGCGAATCAGGACACAACAGAAGTGACAGAACCCATGGCTGTTATAAACTTGAAGGTTCTAGCTAACCATTTTACTTTTTACTAGATAAGGAACTCTCCTTGAATTTGCATCTGTTTTGGACTAGATTTTTAGCTAAGTTTAACAGGGATTCTGGAGTCCCAAGTCAAAAGCAGCATATACAATAGTAGCACTTATTAATTGTAAATGCACTTCTTGCAGCTTCAAAATGATGCTCCATCTCACTCAGGAGAATTGGAAGTAAAGTTTCAATTAGCTAAAGATACTCTAGAAACAATGGTAAAGTCCATGTACTGCATAAGAGATCAGTTGTCTGACATGGTAAGTACTATGCATGAACTTTTGCCAATTTTTTCCTTCTATATTCTACTAAGTGCCTATTCGTTTAGGTTACTTGATTATGTCTTTGTTAATGTTGTCTCTAATTGGCAGGATAGCGCATCAAACAGGCATTTATCCCAGGAAACCAACAGACTCTAGTTTAGTAGTTACCAATAGGCCTCAGAATGTCATGCTATAGTTTGTACTTGAAATCTATTTTTCATGGCATGCTGTTGTAGAGACCAAAATTAGCTGGATCATGGACAGATGTAAAAGTTTTGTTTTGCTTTGTTTGGCTGCTGGGGGCACAACATCCTGATGTGACTTCAAGGTTCTATTCATAATATGAAGGTTCAGTTACACTGCACATTCTTTTTCCATACACAGTTTCAGTGCACTTAATAGAGACTAAGATTATTGAAATCAATTAAATCATCTCCTAGCTATATTGCTCATTTCCCAATGTATAAGCCATATAATATTTAGTTTATGAAGCAGGATCTGAGATGATTAAGATGGCAGCAGGCAGACTGTTAATTGGGTTCCATTAGCCGGTTGAACCTCATCTTCTGTCATGAAAAAATTCATGAGTAATTATGTAATCATGTCTTAATACAAAGCCAGATTTTGGTATTAATACAAAGCCAATATGGAAGCATATTCGAATTGCATTACAAGCTACTGGGAGATGTGGTATACAAAAATCTGTATGGGGGAAGAGTGGAAAAGAGAGAGTTGATGTGAGAACCTATAAGCACCATTTGGCAATGCTTTCTATTAGCATCTCAAGGTTCTTCATTTTCTTTTAAGGTTAAAGAAACCAAACATCTGTAGTGCTGGTGCCATGATGATGTTGGTAGTATGATGGGCATGTGAGGTTAGGAAAAAGAAGATGCTTGTTTTTGGAATAAATAACAAACGCTTTGACTAATATGCAATGTCTTCTTGTGGAAGTTATGGTCAAAGTCCAAGAGTATATATGATTATTTTGTATCTGAAAGCTGATGAAATAGAAATGCACCCTGTATGCAAGTCATATGAGATAAAACAGGCATTGGCAATTTAATGCAGTCTTTAATAGAGCTAGACTGGTGCTGTCAGAGTATTTTGTTTAGCATATGCCAGGTGGTTCCATGCTTTATATGTTACTATCATTACTTGTAATAATTCACTGAATAGTTGTATTGCAGATATTACCTTATTTGAGACTTTGAGCTCTTCTCTGAATCTGCTGATGACCAGCAGGTCTTCTGTGTTTCTCCTGGTGATGAGCTGAAGAATAAAGAAAATGTGAAGGGTATGATAGGCATACGAGAGAAATTGCTGGTGTGACTCCTCTAACAAAACTGATGCAATAGTTGCTATCAAAATGATGGGCAACATGGACACTTTCAAATTGTGAAGGATGCATATTGAGCAGGAGAATGCCTCAACTCCACCCAACGTCTGTGTCTGCTGAAACTGGAAATCCTTTTGTCAGCCTCCTATGGCTGCATTGCGGTGGAGCCGCTGTTTGGTGTTTAATGTGACGCATCATAAACAACCACTGTATACAGCACTGCTATTTCCCTCGTTGCTGAACTGAGTTGTACAACAATTTAATTCTTTCCACAAGTGTGGAGTCTTTAGCATCTCACAGGTCATGTCTACCCTCTTTTACCATCTTTAATTAATGGAATTTATTTAAACAGTATGTGTTTTGGATATTAGTAATAGACAAAACCTTATTATTCAGTTATTCCTTATTTGTTTTTGATTTATTATGCAATTATTCCTTATTTGTTTTAATTATTTTTACATTATAATTTTCAAATTTAAAAAAAAAAAAAAAAAAAAGGTTTTCCTAAGATTATACGTTACAGAATATGTAATCAATCGACAATCATTGAACTACTAACTCACTACCCCTTGTCCCTTCAGATTTTTCTTATGTAACAATTGGATGGTATTTTTAAGGTGAAGATTGCCCCATCTTTTAGATATATTAATTTATAGCCTAGTGACAAAAAAAAAAAAAAATTTAATGGTAAACGAATCTTTAAAAAATATACCCTAATTTCGAAATTAGATTCTTCACTTTTTTAGCAAATGATAATAAATTGATAGAAAATTATGATAGAATTGAGTTTGGCAATAAGTAATTAGAAAAAAATAATGATATTCATAATAAGTTAATTTTCATTTTTATTTTAATTATGTTGATATGATTGTAATTAAAATCTCTAAGTTAGGGTAAATTAATATATTTTGAAATGTTTAGGTACAATAATTAAGACTTAATTTAATTATAAGGTTTCATTTTTTTTTTTTTCTTAACAGGAAAAAAAAATAAGAAAGGGCAAAGATAAATATTAACTTTCTGATTATATTTGTTACTTGTAAGAATTTTGTTATCGATATTATTGTCAACTTTTGAATTACATCGTTTTATGTATTCTATTATTATTAAAATTGAGAGATTGAAGTTTATTTGGAGGAAATTGATTTGCTAAAGATTGAAGAATATTCAAAGATGTCAACTTTAAAAAATTTCTAGATTTGATGAACAAACCCTAATTCATTAATTTGTTTGTTTATCTTCCATAAATTTCCTCAACCTTAGTTTAGTTTTATTTATTAGGTTTAGAAGCCCATGTGGTCCGCTTGTAAATAAAATAAACCCCAAAAAATCATGGACTTTTCAAGAGAAAACAAATAACCATAAAAAAGGTTAGGTAAGGAAAATGAATTGACAAATGAAGAAGCATTCTATCTTCTCCTCATTCCTATACCATTTTTATAGTTTCAAACTCTAAAGTAGCAAGAACCAATGTTTGGTTGGATGAGCAAATCTTGCTAATTGGGGGGCTTTTGTCATTTTTCAGGGAAAATTGTTCAGCTTTTGTGGGAGGTTGAGTTGACAATGGCACATCATTCACGCATCAATTATTCATTCTTCTAACTTCCTAACCAACAACTTGATTTTTACTAGCATGTGTTATGTGTTAACAATCCAATTTATGAGATAATTAGAACAACCTTAATTACCGTATTCATTAAACATCTTTATTATAGACTTATTATTAATTTTAAGTCTCCTTTTCATAACTAAATTTCCCTTTAATATACACATATACATGTACACTATTTGTCTTTTTCATAAGCCTATATTTAGATATATATATATACATAATCACAATTCAATTTCACGTTCATTGGGGAATTATATGTTTATTTGTATATTTTTTAACAAGCTCAATACATAAATTTACTTTAAATTTTGCATGTTTTTATAATTATATCTTTTTTTTTTTTTTGTCAATTTAAAAATCTAGTTGAAATTTTATCTTAAAACTAAATTGAAAATAATAATAATTTCCGTATTAATTTGAGGAATAAAAGTGAAATTGACTTTGAACTTATTATATACTATATTATCAATTTAATTTTTAAATTTCAATAGAAGTTGATTGTGATCTCTAACTTTGTAAATTTGGTAAGCAAGTAAATTATTATTTTCATTTTTTCGAAAAATAACTAAATAATCCTAATTTTTGTTTTTGTCAAATCTTTTAGTCATTTCGTTCAATTTTTTTTTTCTATTAAATTGATATGAAATGACTAAAATACACTCAACATATATATTAAAAACAAGAAAATTATAATTAAAAAATTTTATTATTAAATTTTTGTTATTAAATTGAATTAAAATTAACAAAAAATTATTGTTTTTAATATATATATATATATATATATATATATATATATATATATATATATATATATATATATATATATATATATATATATATATATATATGACATTTTAGTCATTTCATATAAATTTAATAAAAAAAATATAAAAATTAGATGAAATAACTAAAAGATTTGACGAAAATAAAAATCAAAAATTATTTAGTTAATTTCTCGAAAATGATATACCAGTTTGTTAATGAGGTTAAGCTAAATAATAATTTATCCATAATTAATTAATGATTCAATTAGTAAAATGTGCAGAGTTTAAGAGTTTAATAAATTTCAATTGAAACTTAAAAATTAATTGACAATATGATATAATAAGTTTAAGAATCAATTTTATTTTTTAGCTTTTAAATTAATAAAAAATTTCTTACAATTGTGATTTATGATAGAATTGCAACTAAATTTATGATAGAATTGACAAAAAAAAAATTAAGTATAAAAATGTACAAAATTGGAATAAATTTATATATTAAGTATTTGTAACATGAATCATCTTTTATGTGCGCGTGTATATATATATATATATATATATATATTAAAATAGAAAAAACAAATAGGATTGAATAAAGAGCCATGCATATTACATATTAGCAAGTTTATTATTTAAAAGAAAAAATAATGATTGAATTGATCAACTAGCATTAAATGAATGAAATTTGTCACTCTCCATGTATTTAGAAAATATTTTTGAAAGTGATGAAAGAAAGATTAATGAGGGCATGAAGTATGAACACTTTTTTCAATTAGAAAATGAAACCACATTTTCAACAGGGTTTTGGTCATTAATTAGAACTTCACTAATTAATTGCTTTTTTAGACCAAAATAAGGATCAAGCGAGAATCACAGTCAAGGCCCCAAATTTCAAGGCCAGAAGTACAAGTCGTTTCATGTATTTGTCATCAATAGAATAGACTCAGTCAATTCCATCGTCATTTCATTTGCCTAACATTTTATTTTCTAACCTATTGAAGATTTTAAAAAAAATATTATACAATGTAATATTTTTTATTTTAAATAATATATTATTATTTTATTTATCATATTTTTTAAATATATTATATAAAATATTTTATAATATAATGATATTATATAAGTTAAAATATAAGTACCAGATTATATATATATATATATATATAATTTTAGATTACTGTATTTATTCTAATATATATTTGGTATCTATTATTTCAAAATTAGTAATTTTTATATTTATAAATTATATATACCACCATTAAAAAGTATAGAAATTTACAGAAGTAAAGTGTAAAAAAAAAAAAATTATAATTTTATAATTAAAAAGGAACGTGTTAAGTTATTAATAAATATAAGAATTAAAATAATTAATTTTAAAAAAATGAAAATAAATATACACATATTATATCAACTCTTACGACAGCTAATAACTTATTCTATATATATATATATATATATAATCATTAATCATTCTAAAAAAATATTCATTAATGTTATATTTTTAAATATTAGAAAATAAAAAATTCCAACTTAAATCCATTATCCAATCAAAATACAATATCAATGGCAAGTGTTAAAAATTAATTTGTAAACAGCATCATAAATTATAGATTTCTTATAACATAAAAAAAAATATTGCCATACCATAAAAATCAAAATACAAAATATACTTATTATTAATTGAATATATTTAGAAATATTTAAAAAAAAAATCAAATTTTGATTTGATTACTTCATTTCATTTCTCAGCTTAATTGGAATTTAGCTTGGAGAGATGGGGCCCACCGGCCCAATCGTAAAGAAAATTGAAGTGGGAGGCCCAAATCCAATAGAGAGAAGAGAACCGTAGGAAAATGACTGTAGAGAACGAAAAATGAGTAATTGGGACGATAAGTCTTGATTGCCATGGCCATAACCTTTCCTTTTTGTTAAGACTTGTTGGTCTTCAACCCCTTCATCTTCTCTTTAATTACAATATAAAAAAAAAGCTCTTTACCAAAAACACCAGCCGGCCAAACAGTCCCTTACCCGCGTTCCTGCTTTGCTTGCAAAATCCCAGAATTTTGAAAAAAAAAAAAATATATGGCCATGATGCCATCATCGTCGCTGGAAAATTTCTAATCCATTTCCATATTCCGATCTTAATTCCTAAATTTCCCTCCCAAATCTCACTGTCTTACCAAAAACCCTAAAAATTGCTAACGGAAACGAAATGGCCACCACTACGACCACCAGTCTTGGTGGCGGCGCCGACGATCGGGTGATGGCCACAGCACAACAGATCGTGAAGAGTCTCAACACACCCAAGGATGTCAGAGAAGATATGCTTCTGATCTTCTCGAGTTTTGATAACCGGTTATCTAATATAACCGATTTGATCAAAGAGGAATCTTCTAAATCGCAGTCTCGATTGGATGCTGCCGAGGAGGTTATTTTCGGTTGGGATTCGGCCCGCCACTCTGCTTCTCCTTGGGAAGAGGCTCCTGCTGAGGCTGCTAAATATCTGACTGCTGTTGATGAAATTCTCGACTTGTTGGATAACTTGTCCATCCGGTCTGATAACGAGACTATTGACAGGGCTGAGACAGTTGTCCAGGTCGCTATGTCGAGGCTTGAGGAAGAGTTTCGCCACCTCTTGATTAGAAACACGGTGCCGCTTGATTCCGAACGGTTATACGGATCCATTAGGCGAGTGTCGCTCTCTTTTGTATCCAGTGAAGGGGAAATTGCTGAAGGATTTGAGAGTTTTGGAGAGGTTGATAATGAAAGGACGTGTTTTCATGAGAGAGGAGGGAGTTTGGAGGATGATTTGTTTGTGGATTTGATAAATAGCGAGGCTGTGGAGGACCTGGGAGTGATTGCAGAAAGGATGATTCGATCCGGTTATGAAAAGGAATGCGTTCAGGTTTATAGTAATGTTCGCAGAGATGCTTTGGATGAGTGTTTGGTGATTTTGGGAGTTGAGAAATTGAGTATAGAAGAGGTGCAGAAAATTGATTGGAGAACTTTGGATGAGAAAATGAAGAAATGGATACAGGCTGTTAAGATTGGGGTCAGGGTTCTTTTGACTGGAGAGAAGAGGCTTTGTGATCACATTTTCAGTGGGTCTGATTCAGCAAAGGAAATTTGTTTTAATGAGACTGCAAAAGGGTGTGTGATGCAATTGTTAAATTTTGGGGAGGCAGTTTCTATTGCCAGGAGGTCCTCAGAGAAGCTGTTTAGGATTTTGGATATGTATGACGCATTGGCAGATGTTTTGCCAGATTTGCAGGGCATGGTTACAGATGAGTTTGTGCGTAGCGAGGCAAAGGGAGTGCTAGCTGGATTGGGAGACGCTGCAAAAGGGACTTTTGCAGAATTTGAGAATGCTGTGCGGAGCGAAACTTCTAAGAAGCCTATGCTTAATGGAGAGATTCATCCACTTACTCGATATGTGATGAATTATGTGAAATTGGTTGTGGATTATAGTAGTACGTTGAATTCTCTTCTGGAGAATGATGAGGATGAATCCAATAATTTGCAAAATGATGATGAAGAGAACACAACTCCTATAGCAAGGAGATTGCTAGCCCTGTTATCAACGTTGGAGTCAAATCTTAAGGAGAAATCAAGACTGTATGAGGATGGAGCTATGCAGTATATATTTCTGATAAATAATATTCTGTACATAGTGCAGAAGGTTAAGGACTCAGAATTAATCAAGCTTGTGGGAGATCAGTGGGTTCGCAAACGCCGTGGCCAAATACGCCAATATGCTACAGCTTATCTTAGGGCTGCTTGGAGTAAGGCCTTGTCTTGTTTGAAGGATGAAGGGATTGGTGGGAGCTCCAATAATGCCTCTAAAGTGGCTTTGAAGGACAGGTTCAAGAATTTCAATGCATGCTTTGAGGAAATTTATAGAATTCAGACAGGTTGGAAGGTCCCAGATCCTCAGCTTCGTGAAGAGCTTCGGATATCTATCTCTGAAAATGTTATACCAGCATACCGGGCATTTCTTGGAAGGTTTGGGAGTCAGCTGGAGAGCGGAAGACATGCTGGGAAATACATAAAGTACACAGCAGAGGATTTAGAGAATTATTTACTGGATTTGTTTGAAGGGACACCTCTTGTTCTTCACCACCTGAGAAGAAAAAGTTCATAGGATACAGGACTCTTGCAACAGGTAAGCATGTGCTCTCATCAAGGATTAGAAGGAACAATGTTCATCTATTTAATGTATCTGAATGATATGCTTTGTATTTTGCTGGTGTTAATGTTTTAAACACAGGTTTCTGCAATAGTTAAACAGTATTATAGACTTATATATATATATATATATATATATATATATATATATATATATATATATATATATATATATATTAAGCGTTGTACATGTATTATATACCATAGTTTTTTTTTTTTTTTTTTCTAATTTGGATTTTTCACTGGTTCATGTATTTTTATTGTCATGAATCACCATCCGCATTGAAGCATTTGGTAGCCACACTTTTCCAAAAATCTTGTGGGCTATTTTCTGTGCGGCATGTTTTGTGTTTGACTTTGGTATTGCAATATTTCATTGTTTGAGTTTCTAAATTCTTGAAAGATGTCTGTGTGGGGATAGCAGGATGCTAGCTAAGAAAAATTTATTCTTTCCAAATGGTCCCCTGTGTTTGAGCAGAGACTCATCAAAGCATGGATAATGGTCTCTTAACATTTAGATTCTCGTTGTGAATATTGTGTCTTACCAGTTTCCAAATGATGGGGCAAACTATTTTACTATCTATGAGAGAACGAAAAATTGTATGAACAGGCTAAACCCACCCCCACCCCATCTTTCCCTTTCCTAACAAAAAACGTAGTTCAATGAGGGATAAAATTAAGCAAGTAGTTCTAAAATGTGTTTTGTTCCACAAGATAAAGAAGTTTCAAACCAATGAAATTTGAATCTAGGCATCTAATACTGATTGTCTTGTATTGTCTGAAGGACTGAGTCTTTAATTGGGACTGAGTCTTTAATTGGGAATAGTAACTGTTAAACACACTGAAACCTACTCTTACTGGAATTGATTGACAATGAAATGGCAAACTTGACAATTGTTGGTGTAACACCTTGGTCCAAATTTTTTTAGCACTGTAAGTTTGTAATGCGCAGGTCAACAATTGTTTCATGTCTTGTCTTCATTAATTTTTTGTTTTTTCATTTTGTATAGTATTGATCTTCTGCTTCTTTGCTGATACGCATAAATTAATCAGAGTAGATGTTTTCTGTCTGTCTTTGGGGGTATATACTTATAATTGTTTATATATGGAGTTGATTGCAGAGATTTTAAGTTAGAGCTGTTGTTGTATGAACAGGCTAACCCCACCCCCACCCCATCTTTCCCTTTCCTAACAAAAAACGTAGTTCAATGAGGGATAAAATTAAGCAAGTAGTTATAAAATGTGTTTTGTTCCACAAGATAAAGAAGTTTCAAACCAATGAAATTTGAATCTAGGCATCTAATACTGATTGTCTTATATTGTCTGAAGGATTGAGTCTTTAATTGGGAATAGTAACTGTTAAACACACTGAAACCTACTCTTACTGGAATTGATTGACAATGAAATGGCAAACTTGACAATTGTTGGTGTAACACCTTGGTCCAAATTTTTTTAGCACTGTAGGTTTGTAATGCGCAGGTCAACAATTGTTTCATGTCTTGTCTTCATTAATTTTTTGTTTTTTCATTTTGTATAGTATTGATCTTCTGCTTCTTTGCTGAGACGCATAAATTAATCAGAGTAGATGTTTTCTGTCTGTCTTTGGGGGTATATACTTATAATTGTTTATATATGGAGTTGATTGCAGAGGTTTTAAGTTAGAGCTGTTGATTTTTACTTCATCAGAATTTTGATAACTGGTGTTTATACTCACACTTGAGACTGACTAATGATGACTGCATATCATCCATGTATGATGCTTCCATTCCGCATTTTGGATAAATCTTTTTGGAGGGTGCTGCTGCTGATAATTGATGAGCTCCTTCTAGCTTTTTCAGCTGATTTTTTTTTTTTTTTTTTTTTTTTTTTTTGAGCAGGGAAGGGGGAATTGAAATTGGGTCTGTTGTCCAAACTGTATATGTATTTATCATTAGACTAGGCCTTTGTGTGCAGCTGAATATGGGGTTTTATTAGTATTTAAATGTAGAAAAAAGTATATAAAATGAACAATGAAAGAGATATCACGGAGATCTTCAGAAATTTGCATGCTTTCCATCCATTACTCAATTCGTTTAAAGGTTTGTGCATGTGTTGGCCTCCTCTTGAAGCTATTCATTTAAGTTTTTAGCAGTTTCTGAAGCTGTTCTTTTTGGACTTTGAAGGCTTTATCAGTTATATGGAGCAATATGTAAACTAATTGCTTCATTTTATAGAATATTTTATTTTCTATTTTAACAATATACTCAAGTGAGTGAATTTTAGAATGGCAATTTGTGACAATTTATTATGGCTTAGAATTACAAGCATAAAGTGGTAAATTTGTGCCTTAATTTAAGTTGTGTTCCTTGTTAAATCTGATAATCATTAGTTAATGTAATCTAAGAATAAGCTACTGGGTAGATGAATAGTTGGTTGCAAGTATATTCAAATGAGTGAAATATAAATTTAGATAATTTGAGATAATAATTTAATTTTCTGGCTAATTTATTTCTAAGAAGTGTTGTGATAATTACAAGTTAGTTGTGTTTATTTCTGATTTGGCATTAAGGTACCTACAGATGATTAAAATATTTAATATTATGTGTGTGTGTGGAACTGGCATGAAAACATAAAGTTTGATCGATGTTTGCTCTCTTTATAACTTGTGATATCAGATTGATTAAATTATGTATTTTCAAAACAGTAGAATACGTTTGGTATGCTGTCTCTTTAAAACTTGTGATATCATGTCGATTAAATTATGTATGTATTTTCAAAACAGTAGAATATGTTTGATATGTCGTATTAAAATAAAATGTAATATAATTAAATATTTATATTAAAAATATATTTACATACATTTCATTACATATCGTAAGTCCTGATAAATGTATTATGTCAAAACTTAAAAGTGTTTCAATTAAGTTGATCAAGTTGAAGCACATAAGTTCCTCATCGCATTTTTATGAGTAGATGTTAACAAAATCATATTATCATGATTTGTATAGTGAGACCCCATTCAATAATTTTTGGAGGCAGATGGGTGGGGTTGGGTTTTGTCTGTTGCCTGAACTCGCACCTGATGAGGGCACGATGTTCAAGAGTAACTGGAGCAAAAGACCCTCATGCTTCCTAATAAACGTGACTAAAGAACGTGCTATGTCTGGCACTGAAAGCCAGAGGCATCGATTAAAAAGGTCCGAAGTCTGCTTTTATCCAATACCTGAGTTCTAGCGACTAAATCTAGACAAATTACATCAAATGTTTGTCTAGTCATGAAGCACTGTTCACCCACCAGATGGGCCGCTCTAGTGGATATGCCGCCATTGTCTTTATTGAATTTGATAAGAAAAAGCCTTTGTTTCTGGTTACATAGAGGCTTAAATTTTATGGTCGGTTGGCCACTTTGCCTTTTGTTTTATGGCCCTAGTAAAATGTGTTATGGGCATTTGGATTTGTAGGTTCAAACCGGGCAATGGATTTGTGGGGCTTCAATGTTTTCTAATCATAAAAAGAAAATTAAAGAAAAACTAAATCCTTGTCGATGGGTTCAATGTATTATCCCTAGTGTTTCCTATTATAATCCTCTTTTACATTTTGGGCTCTTGGTAATGTGCTGCCTTCCCAATTAGAAATTGGCAGTTTGCTTTTGATTTGTAGGTGTAAGGAAAGAAGCTGTAGTTATAACATAGGAATAACCGTGGATCTTTGTTACTCCCAAATTCTGTTTGCTTGGAATTGGGGCACTTGTTTGAATCTGCGTGGAACATTAATATAGGTCGTCTTGTTGCTTGGTATTAAAACAATGTCCATATATAATATATAATATGCGACATTAGGAAAGGTTTGATACGTTGCTTGGAATGAAAATTATGAGTCTACCATGCAAGAAACGTCAAGAAAAGTTCTCTCTTGCTTTGAATGAAAGAATTTATAGAATCTAACATCCAATTTTGGTTCCAAAAGGACCTTATCCTTGACTTTTGGAGATACCTATGCAGAGGAAAATACAGAAGGAGAACAGACATGGCACTATGTTAATGCCAGAAGGCAAGATCTGTCTTTTCATTTTCTTTTCTTTTTTTTGGTGAAAAGGCAACTGTGACTTGTAATACACCAGCCTGCATAACTTTGACCCGGTTCTGAGACAGCTTGCCACCGCTATTAGAAATCTATTGAAGGCTTATAATCATCCAACATGGACTTCACCAAAAAGAAAAATTCTTCAATAAAAAAAAAAACACTTGATTACGTATGATAATGCTTTGTTCTCTTACAAAGCAAAAGAACACAGTTAACAATATCCACACAAGGAGAGAGGGCGAAGCCAGGATGTGTATTTGGAATAGAAAGACAGAAATAACTTGCTCTTTTCACCATGCAAATTCAGCATTCAAATTAACAAGAATTACATAAATACGTCCTACTTATTTGATTTATTCTAAACCAAGGAGCTCACATTCAGTTTGTAGATATATGGAGATATACGGACAAAGGAACCCCATCGAAGTAGGAGGAAAACTGATTACATGGGCACTCAACTATGTTACAATCACTGCATTTTCTCGTTATCAGACAATCCAAAGAAGATCAGCATATATCATTTATGGTCAATCATAAGGGAATGACCAGTGAACAGACCATCATTGCTGATACCACTCAGACTCTACTGTTTTGGGGCAGAGGCAACACTCCATCAAAGAAATCACCAAAGTAGCCACGGGGCTCGTGCACAAGCCTTGAGATGATGTCCCTCAATGTGATTACTCCTTCCAGATTCCCAGCATCATCAATGACATACGCACGATGGATTTTTTGAGAATCAAGTTTCAGGATCAGCTCTTTAATAGTGTGGTCCTTGGTGCATGTTATCATGCCATTCAACATTGGTGAGGTTTCACAATGCTCCTTCAAGTAGCTTCTAACTGCCGTCAAGAAGTTCTTTGCTGTTATAGCCCTGTCCAAATATGTCACATGAGTGTGGTCCAGGATGAGAAAAAGATTAGTTAGTGCCCAAGTGCGCTCCTGTGGATTTTATTCAAGAAATCACTAACTGATGCAGTTATCTCATAAACCCCAAACCCCCTTACACAATCACCAAAGGTATTTCCAAGAATGCTTTAGCATGAATTCATCTTAGTTGAAAACACTTGTGGTGCCAACAAAGAGCAGCTGGCCCTTGGCCCCTCGTGATTTCTGAGGCAACAGCCCACCCCCCACCCCAAATCATTCCTTCTCTCCTTGTCTCTCCCTCCACGTCCTAGCCCACAAAATTTTCTGGCCTCACGACTGTTAGCTAAGTTCTGAATTTTCTATGCATTCAATCCTTACAGAATTTGAATGCTACAACAGCAATGGAATCTGAGATAAAACCTAGCATGACCACAACTATGTAACCTAAACAGATCAATTGTCTAGAAGGTTCATTATGTATCACGTAAAACATGGATGCTTATGCTGGTCAACTATATATCCAGTATAAAAAGTGGGATTTTTTGCACAACAAAACTCTCTGCCACTGCCATATAGAGTTGTAGCTGTTATAACTTAACATTTAGTTCTGATAACTGGCCATTATTATTAACAAGCTCCTTATAAATTTCGCGTACCAATAGTGTTGGACATGTTGCAGACTAGTTATAATTTCAACTATCAAACACAAAATGTTTCAATAATGGAGTAAAAACTAAGCACAATGCTGATATAAGAAGAAGTTGCAAACCTATAATCACGGTATATCTCTGGTGCAGTTAACAGGAATTGAACATCTCTTAGACTTATATTGCCTATCGCTTTTCTACCATCACTTTCAACAACAGGTATTGCACCAATTCTTTTTTTTCTCATTAGCTTAAATGCCTGGAGCACAGGTTCTTCCTCGTACACCTAAAATAAATCAGATGACCGTTAGAAAGACTATCATTAACATTCTGAAGAATAAGAGAAACACAGTAAGGAAAGATAAAAAGCCTAAAAAAAAAGGTAGGAGGCAGCAAAGTTCCTGTCAACATGAAGCACTAGACCAAAGCCAGGTTTTGGGATGCACGACAGTCGTAAGTTCTGCTGATCCACATGTCTAGAGAAAAGATTGATTTGATTGAACCAGCGGCAGCTAACATGGACCTCAAGTCTAAACCCAGCAAGCAGATGCAGAACACAGAATGATGCTTTTTTTTGTGTAAAGTATAAAAAATTAACACATTGACCAAAGAATTACAGATGAGTGCAAATGGAAATCATCTCAAACCCACAGAAGAAACAATAACACAATAACTGAGAAGGGCCACACACCTTGATAATATGATTAGGGATCATGGAAGGAAGACCAATGTCTGAAAGTTTCTTGGTTCCCCAGCTTTCGAACCATTGAAGCCCAGCACATTCCGCTAACATATGAATAACAGCAGACTGGGTGATAATGTTATCAATCTTACCTTCACCCAGATCAACCACAGGAACACTCTTCATTTTGTACTTAGAAAGCAATAAGAGCATCGTCAAAAAGGAGTTTGATTTCTGTAAAGCAAGAAATGGTGCCCACCGGAATGACCCTGAGATGTCTCGAACCTGTATGCTCCAAAGTTAGAACCTATTTTTTGTTCAAAAAATTTAGAAATTGAAAATAGCTCAGAATCAAGAATTAAAAAGCATTGAGTTATCACAATGAATGAAGTAAAACCTTTGTGTTTTTATAGAATTCAGAACAAGTCAAAGCCTCAAAAAAGTTTCCAGAAGTTGCTGAAGCATCTTCAGGACCTAAGGTCCCGAGCCCTGCAGCATTAGTCAACCCATTAGCAGCCATTGCAAGAGCTGTACCAGACCTTTCCTTCCTTGGAGATGTGGGTTCTGACTGCCCATAACATAAAACGTTGTTTTCAGTAGACTAAATCAAAATATCAGTATGCCAAAAAATATCAGTTTATCTCATCACTTTATCAAACTAAAACAAGATAATTTAAAATTTAAAATTTCTCTTATTATTACAATAAAAGCATAATGAGCCCTGCCAAATGACATCAAAGGTATGAAGAAAATCAATGGTACATTAATTTCAAGAAAAGTGGATTCCGTTCTTCGATGGGGGGAAAAAGTAAAATGGAATTCTCCGGCTTTCTATTTAAGTCTTCCAATCTCCCAAACTTAAATAACAAAAACTTTCCAGCAAGTTTTATATATCATTATCTCCCCTGGCCCTAGCAGAAGCTACTTGTCAAAAACGTAGAAAAAGCCTCTCTTTTTAGTTTTTCCTATAAAGGAAAAGTGGATAATAGAATCAATAAACAAAAATTCATGTCTTTTTGTTGGCATGCTAACCTGATGCAAAATCCAGACGGCAATTCCGGCAAACTCGATAACTCCGAGGTATCTGTCCATCCAAGAAGCATCCTCAGGTGCATCAACATCCACCACTGGGGCACTTAATATTTTATTATCTGCTAGTATTTTCACTGCATCTGCTAGACTCGTGTCTGATTTTATCTCCACCACTATATACAATCAATTGATCAAAAAATTAGAATTCGAAAACACCGATCAAACACAAATTGATCAGTTTAAGAAAAACAAACAAACCTTGAGAGGAAGGTGCAGAAGGAAAAGCGGATACAGGTATACTCTCGAAACAAGCGTTGAGCTTCTCATTAGGACTCAATTGTGGCTCCATTATATCCCATAGATCCTCCACTTTCATCCCCAAATTGGCTTCCGGACTCCTTGGACTTCCATCCTGCGCTGCTGCCGCCGCCACAACCGCCGCACTCTCTCTCCTTACCACCTGAATCGTCGCCATCTTCACCAACTCCGTTAACACTCTTTCTTTCCCTCTCTGCGTTAAGCAACTTACACTACCACTGTAGTAAGCTTCGAAAATGACAAATATAAATAATGATTGAGATCCTTTTTTTTTTTTTCTTTTTTTAAATGATTTAATAAGTTGGTTTTTTTATCCTCTACAACAGATCTCACTGTTCCCAACATTCCATACCGATCAAGGCTTTTAAATAAGAAAAACGTTGTATCAGATTGGCTAAAGGGGCACGTGGAAGGTAACGATTGAGTGGTGCATAGTCGATGATGGAGTGGAATAGTCAAAGGCTTTTGATGAATACTTAGCTTTATGCTTATCCAATGTGCAACTGTTCTATTGCTAGCGTTTTGAGAAAGACACCTCTTATCCGATTGTTAATGGCGGCCACTGGTGTGGCACTCTAATGTGAGCTGGAGCGTGCTTTGCGCACCCCTGACCTTTTATTTGCTGACTTGTGTCTGATTCGAACACGTGGCTGCCCATGACTTGTTATCATGTAGTTGTCGGTATTTTAGCTAAAAACGTTGTCTCCATTCTGGCTTCTCAATCACTGTGTCTGCGATTGTGATTCTGTGTGCCTAAAGCGAATGTTTGGGCTTTTTGGTTACGCTATGGGCTTTTATGAGAAACACTATGATTGAACCCAATGTTGCATTCTTTATAGGGATTTTGACGTAAAATCCTCTTATTGGGATCCTTACGCAAATAGCTAAAAACAATAAAAATAAATAAAATTACTTTTTTAACCACCTCAGTTTTTTTTTTTTTTGCAAAAATAACAAACCTAAAAAAAAAAAAAAAAGTATAGCATTCAATTCATGTGTTTCATCTATATTCCATTTTATTTTCAAATATTTATTCAATATAAGATTTATTTATGATAATATTTATCCGAATGGCTATCAAATTATAATTATTAATTTTTTAACATGATTTATTTATATTTGTGTAAATTAGTTGAAAATATATTATTTGATAAATGATTATTTATTTTATAAAATTAAAACTAATTTTTAATATAATTAATTAATATTATATAAAGCTGATGCTAAAAATTTTAAATAGTATTTATGTGTTTATAAGTATATATTATTTGTTATTTTAATTTCTTTTAATTTAATTTATTTTTAATTAATAGTTTCAATCATAATTATATATTTCTCCTCTATTAACTAATTTTGTTAGTTTAGTCTAAACCCAAAAAAAAAAAAAAATCTCTTATTTGTTGATTTGATTGATACAAAAAGTGTATGGTGATATACTTATCATAAAATTGGTGATGATTCTGCTTCACATCTCATAAATTTGTACATTTAATTTTCTTTGTTTTTTCAAATTAGTTAGGTTTTGAATTTTTATGAACAAAATGTATATAATATCAACTTTGGAATTTAAAAAATAAATATAAAATTAAAGACACTAATCTATTATTAAAAATAAATAAGTTACTACAAACATTATACATTATCATAAAATTTAGTATTATTTTTGTACCAACAGCAAACAATATATATTAAAAAAAATATTACACTAGTATATAATATTGTTTAACATTTAATTTATGAAATATATTAAATAAAATTTAATATATTTTCATAATAAAATTAGTATTTATTACTATTTATATAAATCATGAATTTCAAATTAAATAAAAAGTTACAGCAAATAGTATATTAAATAACAAATAGTATACTTCTAGTAATTCTCCAAAAAAAAATCATAAAATATTTATTGGACTAATTCAATACCTTTACAAGTTCTATTAAATTATTGATCTATTATAAAATAAATCTAAAAGGTTAAACAAGAAAAAAAATAATTAAAAAATAATTAAAAATGTATAAATATGAAAAAAGAAAATTCAAAGACCACAAATATTAAAAATATAAAAATATTTATAAAAATATAAAAAATGACATATTACTTAAATTTCTATTCTTTATATCCCTAATTAGAAGCTCTAGCGGGACTCATGAATTCCAACCCAACTTTTTAATTCCTTTTTTTTTTTTTTCATTTGGAAATTAATTCCTTAATTAATATTGGTGCATTGAGAAATTCAAACTTTTTTCTTGAAAGGCAATTTTTTTTTTTTTTTGGGTTTTAAACATTAAGATAACTAATTTACTAGATTAAATTAGAAGCAAAAAGGTCATTACAAACATGAAAATAATACACATGATCTTTTTAACTCCGCAACAAAAAATTTAACTTAAAAAGCGCACACACACATATATATATTGTGTGTTTGTCTAAAACAAAGTTAAATAATAATAATTTAATTAATTAACACAATAAATTTATTTATTAAGAAAAAAAAAACAAAGGAACTTGAGATATGAAAAAGGGTTGTAGCAAGATAATTTTTTTTTAATATTAGAAAGATAAATTTTAATATCAATAAAATTTAAATTATGCGTCAACTTCTACACTAACCTCACCTTACTATTAGATTAAAATATTAATTTATAATTCTTAAAATGATCTTATAATTCTTATTTGATTTACATGAAATTTAAACTTTTCTTAAATTAATGAAAATATTAAGTTTTATTTTTTATTTTTTGTAATAAAACATGTATAATGATTTTATCTAATCAAAATCCTAACACTAATGCAAAATAATTGATATTCATATACTTCAACTTAATTAATTGCATATGATATTATAATTTTATAATGTTATGGAAATTTAAATTATTAATTAGTTTTACTTTCCCAAATCACCTATAATTCATTCTTATTCCTTAAATAATTAGGATATTTTATTGAAAGAATAGGTGCAAACTACTTGTTTGATTTCATTAAATTTAATTATATATTATCTTTATTAAGGTTACATTTGATAACAAATTAATAATTTTTCATTTAGTAATATTAAAATTGTTTTGGAAATAAAATTTATTAAAAAAAAATAGATTTCACACTAAGATATAATATAGTAATAAATACGTACATGATCTTAACAATAAATATAGGATGGATCCGATGCTAAGTAAAAAAAAAAAAAAGCTTTGAAATTTTTAAAATTAGGTATGATATCACATAACTTACTTTATGGGAAGTATATCTTTTAAAAAATAAATTTTTTGAAAAGTTATTTATCAGAAAATATAACTAATTGTGTACTTGATTTATACTTCATTCGTCTTGAAAATATAGACCTATCTATATTTTTACAAAGATTAAAAAAAATGATTAATTTAATTAAAATAATAATTTTTATTTAATAGTTTTCACAAATACTCATTCACTTATATTCATAAATGATTATATTGAAAGAACTACATTGTCTAATTTTTCTCAATGTTAAGTTTTAAAACCAATAAAATTTCATTTTTTTTATAAAATAATTAAAATTTTATTATTAATTAACATGCCAACAACTCAACTCTTTCATTTAATGAGAAATGTAAAAATATGCATGATGTTTTAATTAATATTTATATATAGTAAACTTAGGATATTATAGGTTTTGCCATGTGACATTCACTTAAATATTCTCATGTCAAGTGTATTCTATGTGGCATTTATCTATTTGTCATGTGTCAAATGAATTAATAAAAATGAGATTTTATAATTTTTTTAAGAAGATAAAATATTATAATATCAATGATATATAACATAACTACACTGAAATAAATGGTGAAAATGAAAAATAAGCCATTAAAAAAGTAATTATGTAGTCTATAATGTATATATAAAACAAACCTTAAAAATAGTTAATATTACTTAATGAAATTTGTAATTTAAATCATTATGATAATTAAATATATTACAAATATAATTATGATATGTAAGCCAAATAAAACTAATAATTTTTAATTTTACCATAATTTAAAAAGAATGTGTTACATAAATCATCAATTTAACACACACGCACACATATATATATGTATATGTGTATTTGTATGTAAAACAAGGACATGATAAATAAATGGGTATAATTTTTATATTTTTCAAATAAATTGTTCAACTTGATAATAGGGAAGTTAATTTATCTTTTATTAATTTTTAAATATATAAAATTTTATCCAATTATTTTTTTTAGCATAATGGATTATATATATATAATCCATTATGCTAAAAATAATTGGATAAAAATTTATATATTTAAAAATTAACAAAAGATAAACTAACCTCTCGATTATATATATATATATATATATATATTATGATTTTATACTTTTACGAGTACTAAAATATGAATAGTAAAATATATACTTATATGAAAAGAAAATTAAAATATTATTAAAAAATATATTATGTAAAATAACAATTTTTGATTAAATAATTTGATGCCTAGTTTTATTTATTTATTTATATTTTTGTAAATTTTCTTTTCAATACTTCTTAATTTTTTTTAAAGTATTAGCCATATTAATAAAAAAAAATTATGTTGTATGGTATAAAAATATAAGAAATTAATATTATGTAAAATAAATAAATAAATCGTGGAATGTTCGTGCATAAAACTAGTAGTCCAATAAAATTGATTAATGATTTGTTGATAGAAATGTGGTGCATTAATAGTGAAATGTATTAAAGAATGATATATTAGTGAATTAATAAATTAATGTAATATCTCAATACGGTACAAGTCGTGAGTATATAAATATATGTGAAAATATTCGATTGGTATCGTGATAAGTGCCCAAATTAAAAATGAATATTTTTAAATATTAAAATAATTTGAATATAAATAGTTTTAAAGTAATAATTTTATATGAAAATATTTTTTCTGATTATAATTATATTGACATTCAAAAATTATAGATATTTATAAATTTATATTTGAATATTGATATTGATAAACTAAATTATATTGATATTTGATATTATATATATATATATATATATATATATATATATATATATATATATATATATATATGATTTATTAATATTGTTAAATGAGTATTTATAATGGTGAATTATTTCAAATTTAATATTGATATTTAGAATAATTTATTTATTATATTTTATATTGATACTTGCAATGATATTAATTTATTTTATTGTTTATTAATATTTTTAAAAAAATATTTTATTAAATGAAGTATTGATTTTTAAATTTATTATTTATCTAAATGAGAAAGTTTAAATTATAGAAATTGAAATTTTATTACGTAATATAGAAATTTGTTTAATTATTATTTGAAATCATATATTATGATTTATATTATAGTTATTGATTAATATGGTGAATTGTGTGAAATTAATGTTCTAGCTAAAATTATGGTTTGCAAGAAATATGTAATTAATTATTATTAATATTGTTATTATTATTAGTATTTGTTAGTGTATATATATATATATATATATATATATATATATGAAAAAAAACAGAAAGAAATTTAAAACCTGGACAGCCCAGAACAGGCAGAAGAGGAAGGAAAAACAGAGAAACAGAGTCGGCAAAGAGAAAGAGATAGAGAGAGAACTGCACCTTAACCACTGCCCTCCGATCACCGACGACCAACACTCACCCCACCAGGAGGAAAAGCGCCCGCCACCTAGTCAACTGGCAGAAGCCCACCGCCAACTGCTTCGAGACAACAGCGCACGCGTCGTCTAAAGACTCATTGGCAAAAAAATTTCGAGCTAATTTTCGACCATTTTCGATCTATGTTTCTGACGAATTTGTTATGGTTGAACTCCTGGTGATTCCAGTTTTAATTTAGTATATCGTTTGTTAATTTTAGATAACGTTTGTTTTGACTGGAATATGATGTTCCTAATCATTGCCGATGCCATTTTTGATTATTTTTTGGTGAATTATAGAGAGTGAAGTATATATCCAGACTTCTCAAGTTGTAAGCTAACTGCTGGTACCATTGGATCGCAGTTTGGTCACTATGGAAATTTTTCGGTGACCTCTGAAAGTGACAATTTCGGACAACAACTCCGGCTCATTAAATTGAGTTATATGGTATAAACCTCTACTCCTAATTATATATAGATAGTGAATTATGAATTTATTTGTGAGAATTTAGGTAAATGGTTTATTGGAATTAATTAGTTAAATTGGATAGTTGAATTGAGATAATTATTACTTATATGATTATTGAGTACTATTGATGATTAATTAAAAGATTGAAGCGAGATATTGAGATTGGTATTGATTGAATTGAATTAGTTGAATATTATTTTGATAATGAGGAATGAAATTGGTGGATAGAATTAGTGTATTGAAGATCCAGGTTGAATCATTTGATTATGGTATTATGATTATTATAGATAAATTGAATTTATGGTAATAAGGAGTTAATCTTAATTTAGAAGAGATTCTGCCGAATTTTCGATAGATAATTTAAATTTTAAAGATAGATAAGAAAGAAATAGTATAATAGTATATAATGAATGATATTATGTTTCTATAAGTATGTTAAAGGGAATTCAGAGGATAACAACGAGAAGTGGATATTTAGCTGAAATGATCAACAGTCCAGGTGAGTGAAAAATATGTAATGTTATATTTAAGTTCAAAATATTCAAACTTAATGAAATATTGTTATTATGAAATTAAGAAGCATGTTTATGGTAATATGAAATTTTATTGCTTATTGATAAGTAATAAACTGTTAAAATGTTAATATTTATTATAATTGATTTTCTATTGATTTCCAAAAATTATAAATTTAATTAATAATCTAATAATATGATATCCAAGGTACTATCATAAAGTATTAAGAAAATATATATATTCTCAAAGTATTAATTAAGGAAAATTCCAAATGATTCGTGAGAATAGTTGGAAAAGCTACCAAAAGTGATTAATGTTATCTATAAGCATTCTGCTTATATATATGTATTTATATATAAATTGTAACTATACAAAAGTTCTTAAGGTTAATTAAACGAGTTAAAAATATGAGAAGCTATATATAAGGTTAAATTAATAGTCATTATCCTTTCCTAAAAATGAATTACTTGCATAATTATTAGTAATACCGTTATTGTTAAACTGTTGAGCCTTAAATACCGAAAGAACCTTATATATATGTTTTAAGTGTTACCTAGAGTAACTCTTTTCTACTAGCACCTGAAAAGTCTTTTAGAAAGTATATGCGAACCTTGAATCCAAGTAACTTATTTGAACCTTGGAAATTATTGAAATTTCAATTTTCCATTTTATCAAGGATTAACCTTAACACAGAGATCCCCGTATGATGTGGGTAAAATATCAAACTGTATGCACACAAAAATCAAATTGTATACAAGTGATATGCAGGTATGTTCTATAAAGAATCTCTGTCTCGGGTATGCCAAAGCCCTCCACCCCAAATTTAAGGGAGCTTTATGCTTTGGGTATGCTACAAATAGCCTCTACCCCAACTATATAGGAGCATGCTTATATCAAGAGCCTCTGCTTTGCATATGCTCAAAAGAGTTGTTACCCCAATTAAATGAATGATTTTTGTTAGCCTTAATGTTATTGTAACCTAAACATATTGAAATTCTTGTTCATTGATACCCAACCAAATTGATTATAAGATCTAAGAATGTTGTCACCCTATTTGCCAAATGTGATATAAAAGTGAAATGAATAATTGACACTATAACTATAGAAGATCCATCCCAATGGAAATAATTATAAGTTTGAATATTATATCCCTTGAATTTAAAAAGTATATGTATGTGTAGAATTCTTAAGGTTAATTAAACGAGTTAAAAATATGAGAAGCTATATATAAGGTTAAATTAATAGTCATTATCCTTTCCTAAAAATGAATTACTTGCATAATTATTAGTAATACCGTTATTGTTAAACTGTTGAGCCTTAAATACCGAAAGAACCTTATATATATGTTTTAAGTGTTACCTAGAGTAACTCTTTTCTACTAGCACCTGAAAAGTCTTTTAGAAAGTATATGCGAACCTTGAATCCAAGTAACTTATTTGAACCTTGGAAATTATTGAAATTTCAATTTTCCATTTTATCAAGGATTAACCTTAACACAGAGATCCCCGTATGATGTGGGTAAAATATCAAACTGTATGCACACAAAAATCAAATTGTATACAAGTGATATGCAGGTATGTTCTATAAAGAATCTCTGTCTCGGGTATGCCAAAGCCCTCCACCCCAAATTTAAGGGAGCTTTATGCTTTGGGTATGCTACAAATAGCCTCTACCCCAACTATATAGGAGCATGCTTATATCAAGAGCCTCTGCTTTGCATATGCTCAAAAGAGTTGCTACCCCAATTAAATGAATGATTTTTGTTAGCCTTAATGTTATTGTAACCTAAACATATTGAAATTCTTGTTCATTGATACCCAACCAAATTGATTATAAGATCTAAGAATGTTGTCACCCTATTTGCCAAATGTGATATAAAAGTGAAATGAATAATTGACACTATAACTATAGAAGATCCATCCCAATGGAAATAATTATAAGTTTGAATATTATATCCCTTGAATTTAAAAAGTATATGTATGTGTAGAAAATGTTTCCCTTAAACTTGTTAATATCATTAAAGATATATATCACATTAAATGTATATATAATTTATTTAAATAACACATTTCTTTGATAAAAATGTTTAGATTATAAATATGTACGATTTCCATAAAATTAATATAAGTTTCTTATATGAATATCAATAGTAATTTTATACAATATTATATTTTAATACCTAAGTGATATATATCATTATATAATAAAAAGTAATTGCTTATAGTCTATCATTTAATATGTAAACCATTGATATTAAAGTTAATTCTATAAATTTTTTTTACATGCATGTGTATGAACTTTACTTGAATATTTGAAAATCGTATAGTCATATTGTTTTTTATAAAACTGTATTTTGAATATTATAAGAACTACAAGATTTAAATGTAATTACATTTATATTTTCCCTTGAGATGTTAAAAATATTATAAAAGTTATATTATTGATTTTATAGCTTGTTAGATATATAGTGTTTTCAAAAATATGTATACTACTACGATGAGACAAATTTTTATATATGTATTTGTCCATGAGAATTTAATACTCTTATTATATATGAATTTTGAATTTTTTTAAATTTATATAATGAATTATTATTTTTAATTTCTTATAATGAATTGCAAAATTTTTAAAGAATTATATGTATGTAATAAATAGATTTCAATGTTGGTATTTGTATATTTAAACTAAACATATGTTGTATAAAGTTGCCCAATTAATAAGAAATACAAAGTTCTAGAATATATTCGTATAAAATGACGAGTTGAGGTTTCTAAATCCTTATGGTTCTAAATGCTCATTTGTACATCCTATATGTAGATAATGATTATACTGTTCAAATACTACCAAAGGTTGAGATAATTTAATAAAGACAAAAACCATATGCCACAAGTGTTAAGCAAATTGGAATTAAATAGTAAAGACAACAAGATGTATATGTTTCCTAGGATATTAAATTTATATTGTATGAGTTTATCTAACTTCCAAAGACTATGAAATTTCAAAATGTGAACATTATAGTAAAGATTGAAATCTCTATAACCTTATGAACTTAAACATTTATTTATATACCACTAGTGTTGAAAATGGCTTAAACATGTTTTACCTGTACTAAGGATTATTACAATTAAATGAGAAAAAAAAGTTATGGGTTACTGTCCGAATTCAAGTATAAATTTATATACTATAATCTATTTATTGCCAAAAGTATTAATGCCTATTATGCCAATGGATACAAGTCTTAAGTTGTATTCTATCATGTTAGAATCTAAATATTGCACATGCCTTAAAAATCCTCAAAGTCTAATAAAGTAAAATGCCTCTGAATATTCCAAAATACATTACATATGATTTATTAAAATAACTAAAGTATTATGATTCAAAAGATTTTGTACATGTTCAGTTAGTTGAAAATTGATATTTATTTGTATAATTTCCTCAAATATTGAAAATAGCATAAAGTCATTCAGTTAATATAAAGATTTAGATTTCATGAATTATAAATATACGATTAGTGAATTATAATTTAAATTTTTCAAAGATTTATTATATTCTTACTCATTGAGCTTTCCCTAAGCTCACCACTTCCACTCACTAGTTATTGCAGGTGAAGATCGAGTATTCTCAATAGTCTAGTGGATAGTGGCAAGTTGACTTCTCAAGCAATCATTTCTTCCTTGAGGATTACTAAGTTAAAGTAATAATTGGATATTTGCTAATTATTGTATTTGAATAAATGTTTAAAATTTTTAAATGCTCTATGTGTGTAAGAGGGCGATATTGTACTTGGTGTGATTTAAAATATTTAATAAGTATTATATTAATGTGTAAATTGAATGGTAAACTAGGATTGCCTATGAGAATGAGAATGAATGATGAGAATAATGTATAGGAAGTATGATTGGGTTGGAGGTTGAGATCTTGGGCTAATGTATTGTTACTAGTATTATAGTGAGTTTTGTTATATGTATGGGTTCTACAAGTTGTTGGTGCTTTTATAGTTACCCATATTCTAAGACCGTTATATCTTCAAAAGTGGGGTGTGACAATTAACTACTCTTTCAAAGAACAAATGGTCTATAATTTGGGATAAATGAACAAGAAAATGAGCCTATTTTTTGGACAAAGAGAGTATGTAACTTCCTAAAAAGTAGAATTTTTTCTTATTTGACTTTATATTGTCATTTTTTAGATTTTAATAATATAAAATACAATAATAACTAATCGCATTTATTTAGTCCCATTTAATAGAGAATATATATATATATATATATTAATTTATATATATTAAGTTATATTTATTTTAACTAAAAAAGTTCAACTTATCTAATCTCAAAGAAATTTTTCTTTTTTTGCCATAAACTCATGAAGTAGTTATCTTATTTCCAGAACTTTATTAAATTAATCATGATTATTAAACAAATTAATTTTTTATACTTCCAAATAAATTTTACTATTTTAGAGTATTTTCAATTGTGTTTTTTATTTCAAATAGCATATTTTATTTAATCGAGAGCATTTAGTTGATAAAGAGTAAAAAATTTTACATAAATTTAATAGACTCTCTATATTTTGCTTTTTATTTTACTTTATTTCATAAACATTAATTATTTTAATTTTTTAAGTTTGTCCAATAGAAAAGTAATACTAAAATTATCCTAAATAAAATACATAAAAAATTATATTTTATTAATTAAAGCTAAAATATAAAGTGATATTTATCTTTTTAGATGTAAAGAGTTTAATTAACTCTTTTTTTTAATTTTATTTAATGTATATAAAGAGTGTATTAGGGATGCTTGCCACTACCAAACAATTACACCAACCCGTTTATTTGTCTTCCGATTTCTAAGCAACCAAACACTATCTTATTGAGCAAACTCCAAGGCCCATTCTCCCGTAGATATAGCGAAGTGGGATGCACAAGTCTTGGATTTGTACTATATACTGGTCGCGCCCATTTAACTTTTGCACAATTTAGTCTCTCCTCTTTCTATACCTCGCAAGGGTTTTTTTTTTTTTCAGCGCCATGGAGGGTTCGTCTTCTCAGCCGTCCGATTCAAATCCAACGGTTACTACCGCTTCCAAATTCCTCGCTAACCTTCCTTCTCGCGGCTTCTTGTCCTCTACCGTTCTCTCTTCAAATCCGGTGAATCTTTAATTTCTGAATTAAGTATTATTATTATTTTAATTTTTTTTTTGAGTAATTCTCTGTTTGAGTACTAAGAAAATGTGGGAACATTGAAGTACTCGGAAACTTTGAACTTTTTATTTATTTTTTAATTAACTTGCTTTACTCAAAGTAAAACCAGTAATTTGATTTATTTGCAGTTATATATTGAATAAATAAAGTATTTTATCCTTTCCCCCAAATTAAAAGTAGGTTTTGGGCTATGCACTGCAATTAGAACTGTAATCACGTCTGCTATGTGTTGATTTTGAGTCTCAGTCAGTGTAGTTAGTGTTTTTTTTTTTTCCCGAGCACATTCAATTTGCCTGTGATAAAGTATAGATTCCTAATTGACAATCTTAAGCACAAAACCTCCTCTTTTTAATAGAATGAATCATTTTCAACGATTGGTGATTATCAAGCTAGATGTCAATGCGCATCATGTCACCCATTCAGTGTCTTACATTTTGATAGTGGACATGTTTTTGATACAGCTAATCTCTTATTCCTCAGCTTCCCTGTTGCTTCATTAATCTTTGATACCTGACTATATTCGGAAGAGTGAATGCTTAGTTGTCTAACTCAACTCAAAGAACGTTAAAGCCCATATACAACTCATTGTTTTGGTTTTGCATATGGAAAGAGAAATTGCTTTTTGTCTGTGCCATGTTAGTAGTTCAAGTTGAAGGCATTTTGCCATGACATTGTGATTTGTATGGATATGTTTGTGAGAATGTTATTTAGGGTTCAATCACATGTCTAACTTTGGGGACCGATATTCCTCAAATGAAGAAAAGGTAATAAAGAAGAGTAGTGAGAGAGGAGGGATTGAAGAGGGTATCCATCTCGAATAGGAAGCCAGCAATTAACAAGTCTTCTTTCGCTGACTTGTAACTTTTGTAGACTTGCATATGCAGAACTTTTTCCTGAGCATTTAAACCATAATGTAATAAGCGTGATAGGTCATGGAGTTAGCCTTTTGAAAATAGAATGTTCCCAATGCTGTTCAGTTATCCTTAGATCTTGAATAATTGCCATAACTGTCTGTTTTTGTTTTTTATGTCTACATAATTGTTCTCATTATTTTGGGCCTAAAAATTGAGTGTATCTCTGTCCACATTCTGGTGGTCACAAGTACAATGTTTTTGAGCAATCTACTAAAGAATTGTGGAACTAGTTACACTTGCTGCAAGAAATTGCAACTTCTTCTACCCTCAGGTTTTGTTTCTTTGGAGGTGAATGCTTCATTAGGTGGTTAGCTTTAATCTCAGTTGATTCAATCTTCTTATTTGCGCATACAGCCTTTTTGTTTCGTGGCCTATGTGTCTGTACCATGTTTTCAGTATCTTCCTTTTGAGAAATAATCTATGTGAATCTCCCCCTTTAAGTGTGTGTCGTGTGGTCAATCTTTTCAGAAATTGCCCATGTTAGCTTCCCCTTTAACATTTTAATCTCCTCAATGGTAATTAGCTCTATACATGGAAACTTGAAGGCCTCAATGGAAGGGTTCGCCCTCCAGTATGAAAAAAGGTTCAGTTACCGTAAGAGGGATGGGAATTAGATTGCTCGATAGCTTACTCGGGGAGGAGAAGTTGGATTTTCTTCTCATTGGATTGGTCGGTCACCATAGCACAAAGACAGAAGGCCTGGTAGGCAGTCTACATAGATGGGAAGTCATCAAACATGGGAAACTTGACCTATTACTCAAAGTAACTGCCACCATAGGATTTAAGACAAGGATGCCTTTTGACCCAATAAGGCTCTTACTCAAAGAAGAGATGCAATTAAGGCTTACTCTGGTACATTTGCACTCAATATTCACTATCAAGCCTGCACTAAGCCTGCTTTACCACACAAGAGAATCATATATTAAATGGAAAAAATATGGCGCTATGGCTTCTCGAAAAGAGTTGTTAGAGCAATCTTGTTTACTAGTAATATATTCTGTCCATCCGCAAATAATAGTCCAGATTCTTTTTTGTTTGGCAGAAAGATTAAGAATTTGTGCTTCTTTTACTATTTTCCCCCTATTATGGTCCACTAATAGCAATAAATATTCTAGAATAATACGATTGATATAAGTGTATAAAAGGCATATTTGTAAATACCATGATAAATTTAACTTGAGAAATAAAGTGGACTATTTTTGTTGGATATCCCAAAATGAAAAGGACCATTATTTGTGGACAGAGAGTATAACATTTTACTTTCATCTGCTTTTTTTTTTTTTTTTTTTGTGTGTATGTCTGTGCTGTATATTGTATATTGTATGCTGCATATCTTTATCTTTATTTATTATTATTTGAGGATGATTAGGAAGAAAGATTTTGTCTACGTTTGTGTAGATTCTCTGCTTTTACTTCAGACTGCAGTATTTGCTGTGTTTTCCTCATTTCTTTTTAGAGTAGCTAGTCTATTTTCAAGGGATTGTTTATGCCAATATTCTCTTGTTATTTTCTTTGGTTGGTATTTATGTGGTCTGTTATAATGTCATTTTAGTTCACTCAGCTGGTCATTGCCTTTTCTTTTCAATTGATTACATTCCTCTTTCACTATCATTTCCTTTCACATTGAATTTTGTTCACATGGTAATTTTTTTGCAGGGTGGGATGCGAGTCTATATTTGTGAGCATGACACACTGCCTCCAGGTCTACTTATGTTTTGAGCTTCATAGTTTTGCTAAATTTTTGGTGCTTCGGAAGCAAATGGTCCCAAGTTTATACTCAATCAATTGCATTGGGAGAATCCTTGATCTCTCTCTCTCTGAACTGTAGCATAATTGAATTTCCATTCTTCCAAAGCTTAGCTCTTTTTTATCAAATTGTGTATTTTTAAATCAGAAGAACTGATTTTCTCTTACTTGTATGTCCAGAGGGCCAACAGATAAAGACTAATCAAATAAACATATTGATTAGATCACTCCAGCTGAAAAAACAAAAGGGTGATTCCAGTTCAAAGGATGTAAAAGGGGTAGCTGCAGCTGAAGGTTCTCGAAAGCGGTATAGTCTCCATCTTTGTTAGAAGAGGATGTTTGTCTTTCGTTTGTAGTTGCCTGTGTATTGAAATATGATTTTTGGGTTTGGTGTGGGTAGAATTTCATGGTTTTGTTATGTGCCTCGTGGCTTTACCATTTGTATTGATTCACACTACACACACACACATGTATGTATATTATGCTTTTTAGATCCCCACCCCCTCCGTTTTTTTTTTTTTAAATTTCCCTATGAACTTCTTTGTCGGTACAGTCCTGTTTGCTCATGCTTCATGAATACATTGATTTTGTTAAATATCTTTAATGCTTGTTGCCTTATATTTTTCCAGTGCTCCAGAAAGAGTTCAGGATGGCAGGGCTTCAGCTAAGAGAAGCAATAGTTTTGGTTCTCGACAAGGTAAGCTTCAGTATTCTTTGCTCTGCATTGCTAGCCATCTCTGCTTGGCGCATGTATATCATTTTAGCTTTGAAATGGTTAACAATAAAGATCATTCAAACATTATCCACCCTCTTCCTATTTTCCACCACCAAACCAATTGACAATTTTTTGACACCAAGAAAAGGCTCCTTGTGTTGTCCACTTTTTAAGATGTTGTCTGCAAATTATTTGCTTTCTTGCAACTTTGGCCTATAGGTACTCATTGCTTCTTAGTGATATTAATCATCATTTAGTCTCTAAGCAAGCTTCAACATATCCAGCATGAAACAGGTGTCTCTTTTATTTCTGGAATTAAATTTCGAATTCAAGCTTTAGAAAATAGCAATAACATTGTAGATAAATGGGGAAAACCGGGGTTGAAGATGGTCTTAGTAAAAAAAACTAACAAGAAACAGTACGTGGGGTTCTCTCTGACTAAATGCCTTTTTCTTCAGAGAATGTTATCTGCATTAATGTTCACAATCTGTTTTATATGTTGGATGAATTTCATACATCTGCAGCTTCTATTCAAATAAATGTTTATCATTGTTTTGAATTTATTGCTTTTGAGTGTGCAGAAAGTTCTGATAGCCGTGCATCTGATAGGGACTTCTACAGTTTGACGGTAGAAAGGCTTCGTGCCCTTCTAAAGGAGCGGGGCCTTTCACCTAAAGGAAAGAAGGCAAGTATAAAGACAACTCATGCGATAATCTGGATTTCTTTGTTATCTAGTAATGTTCTGGGAACATATGTACGAGAGCAAAATGGGGCACAGGCTAATATTCATAGATTGATTATTAATTTCAGAATTGGAATTGCCAGTCGTTGTGCATCAGCCTTAACTGATTCATTGCGTCATTTGTGCAGGATGAGCTGGTTGCAAGGTTGAGAAGTGTGAATGGTTAATCATTCAGAAGTTTGGGGATAAATCTGCTGTTCAAATTGTATACATCCAGGGCAAGGGATTAGATGATTTTGTTGTCTCCTCTGTAACTTAGGAAATCAGTCAAATGACTTTTTGGGAAAAAGTGTTAATTTAGAAGTGCAAAAAATATATAATAACTAGGGTATTTGTTACTTTGTGCAATTATGGGCATTTATATTATGCTGCCATATATGTTGGTACTATTAGAAATCTGTTGATTGTGTACAAATTTTCAGTGTTCTGGAACAACTATTTTAACTGTGTTTGGCACAAATTTTGTATGCTAAGTATTAAATATGGAATTCATTTTTTTAAATAACCAGCCAATGATAATTATTCCTTTTTACTAGGGAACATTATGTGGGGCTTATTTTAGTAGAAGATCAATTTTACATGAACTGTTTCTAATCTGCTTTTACTTGGCCCACTCTAATGTAGGCCCTAGCTCTTAAACACCACCTTGTACACGATGCTTATTTTTGCGAGTCAAGAGTGGGTTATTTAGCACTAACAGGTATTAGTCTAATTT
The DNA here is from genome assembly GCA_947687605.1 of Reutealis trisperma. NCBI lineage: Eukaryota > Viridiplantae > Streptophyta > Magnoliopsida > Malpighiales > Euphorbiaceae > Reutealis > Reutealis trisperma. Next base: position 2,904,047 of record CANTUT010000048.1, read on the forward strand.
AGACTAGTGCATCTCTTCAAGTTTAATGTTTCCTCAATGCAGGGCCGGCTCTAATATTTTGGAAACTCTATACAATTTCAAAAAATGACACTTCAATTCCACGTCGTTTTATATAAATATTTTTTTAATAAATTTAAAATCCAATTAATCCAATGAATTCTAAATGCAATATAATAATTAATTATTAAATACAAATAAATTATCATCGAGATCTAATAAATCAATTTCAACTCATCAAGATCTAATAAATTAATTTCAACTTGTATTTCTTTTTGATAATAAGTCAATATTATTAATGATGATAAAATGAAAAAAAATATAATATTGAAATGCAACCTACTCAAGCTAATAGACTATTTCAACCAACTACAGTTCATAATCATAAACGATAGTTAATGCAACAAATGAAACCAAATAATACATAACTAAATTTAAAAAGAAAAATTTAATATTTTTCTCGCTTGAAGGTTTGAGAGTAGAGAACAAGAAAAGACTTTTGAAATTTACTTACTAATAAATATATATCTTTTTTTTTTAATTCGCAAAATTTTATTTTATTTTATTTATACATGAAACAATTTTTTTTACGAAATTATCTGGCCTTATCATAGCAATTGGCAAAACTAGGCACAAATGGACAAGCATTTAGCTTATTTAAATTGCTCCATAAGATGAGTTCAAGCAAAGTTCATTTGAAATTTAATTTAAATAACATAGGAGGAGCATTTTTCAATCAAGCAATTTTATTGAAATAAAAAAGTTAGATATGTATTAACAAAATACTTAAAAAATAATTTTTAAAAATACGAGGCTTCCATTATTGGAAATGCTAAAATTAGCTATTTGAATGACCTCCCCTTGAAGTTGGGTCTGGCTCAATGCTAAAATTGAAAAAAAAAAAAAAAATCGGTGCATATCTCGGCTGGCCAATGAAACTAAGTTGAAGTTGCTAGTTACCTCAATACCTAAAAAAGAAAAGAAAAGAAAAGAAAAGAAATTGGATGGTTTCATCTTTGACTTGGTAGAAACCAATAACAAAGTGAATATTTTTGATGTAATCTTTCTCATCTTTCCTCGTTATTGGTAGATGGTCTTTTCAAATTATCAATGGTTAATTCCCAAAATTTCTTTGCCAATCCTTGTATTGTTAATATCACAAACCATGTTCATGAAAAGCTTGATAACTACAATTACCAGACATGGTCCTACTTATTTCGTCCTATTGTAGAGATTTATGATCTCAAAGATCATATAGATCGCTATCTTAATCTTACGTCGATCACCATCTCAAACTAGTATATTGTGACTGTTGCTACTAATCAGAAGCCACCCTCCACAGTTGAAATGAATGAATTAGACATTTTTTTAAATTGTTAATTGACCTTTGTAAGAATTTATAATAAGTATTCGTCTTCTTTTCTACTTTAAACACACAATATTTTACAGAGTAGGCTAACTCACACAAATATTATACAGTTACCAACTATAAATATTATCAAGAGAAGAAGACTCCTCACTCACTACGTTCCATGCTTCCTTGATATGACAATGAGAGATAAGCAAGTGAAAGCATTTAAATTGAGGCATGAAAGGCGAAGAAAATGGTGAGATAGGATTATTGTAATATGGGTAATGGGGTCCAGAGTAGGTGATTGGAAATTTTGGTAAATGGACATGTCGATACAGAAGAGATAGGTAGGGGAAGGGGGTCCAAATTATAAACTCTCTCCTTCTCAGCCGTCATTTAAAAAAAAAAAAAAAAACACATTTTATAAATGGAGTGATGAAGACAGTTGGTGTTGGCTTTGGATCACTTAAGATTCCTCCATTACACTATGTCGGTATATATCTCTTTGTAGTTTAATTTGTACTGTCTTCATTTCTCTACTATATAATAACATGTGCACAATTGAATATATCTTAACAAACAACTAACTCCATTATTACCAAATAATAATAATAACAATAATGAATCATATCTCCTTAAAAACTATCATATCAAATGATAAAATATTGCTATTGGAATATCTTATTATAATATATTAGATGTAGTGTGTAATTATTTTTCACAAAATTGCAAGTTTTTCAAATGTCACACAAAAAATTCTATACATATTCACTTTGTTTAAATACTTATACATTGAGCTATAATCTAGAATCTATTCTTCTTTAACTTTATTTATTTATTTGCTTTGCAACCTCAATGGATTTTCCTTTGCTAATTAGAATTTACAGACAAAATGGCAATTTTAACAATCAAACAATCTTTTGAATGATAACCCTTTAATTAATGATTTTTTTTCTCTTACATCAAATTATTTTATTTTAAAATTTAAAAAAAAATTATCATATTTGTTTTTACATGGTCTAGGAAGTATGGAAACAGGAAATGCAGAAACAGAAAATGGAAAATAGGGAAATAGTATTTTTGAAAAATGTAAGAAATGAAATATTAGAGAAACGCGTAAATATAAAAAAATATGGATGTATATTTATAAACAATAATAATAATAATAATAATTATTATTATTATTATTATATATAAAGAAAAATTAAACTGAGAGTGAATATTTTTATTTAAGAGTTAATCTTGATAAATTATTTTTCTTTTTTTAACTTAGAAATGATTTTTCAATTTTTTCAAATTAAGAAAATCTATCAAAAACTTTCAACCAAATTTTTATAAATTTTAAGATAAAAAATATTTTCAAAACATGAAAACGTGTCTTCCCAATAATTTCTATGCAGCATAGATGGTGGTAGTAGCGAGTAGTGAGCCATAAAAATTGCGTACAGTCAACACCGTGCTGTAAACGGCTCCTTTGCAAACAACAAAACTTTTTATAAAACGGCGCCGTCACAGTAGTGGTCACAAGACTCCCAGCAGGGAGCTATGATTTGGGTACTTGTTAGGAGGTCAGTTCAAGATGGTGACAATCAGCCCACCGACCGATCAATTACTTGAATAAGTAAAATTTGATTTGTGGCGTTTTTTGCTTAAAATATCTCAACTTAATATCAGCAGCACTTGCCATTTTCGACTATTAAGCAACATTTTTCTCTTTTGTCCCTTGTATAATGTCTTAAAGTTTTTGCAGTTCTGACTTAAATAAAAAAAAACAATTTATCTTTTAACTTTTAAAAGTGATTGTTATATTAGTAAATGAAAAATTAAATTAATATATATAAATCTATTTGATTTAACTGTTTAGTTTGTAATAAATAGTTAATAATTGTCAATTATGGATATCTTTAATAGAAATTTAATGATAATTTATCGAGTATTAAATGATTATGCACTCTATTAAGAGAAGTTGGTGGATATCAACTAGTTGATATATATCAATCAATTTGGTAGCTTTAAAAAATAAAAAATAATGTATCGTAGGTCTCATATTATTTAAATAATGTATATTATGAATGATTTAAATAATATGTGATTTTATTATAAGTCCTAATATTATTTATTTTTTAAAGTTTAATCATTATAAGAGATTATCTAATACAGAAAAATTTAATGCATTGATGATGTGGCATGAGTATCAAACTATTCAAGTGTATAACTATTAAAAATACTCTAATAGCAAATCATTGTTAAATATTTAATGAATAATAAGGATAAATATTAATATCTTTTTATTTAATTATTATTTTTATAGTATAATTTAATTTTTTTTATTTAAATAGGCATGAGCTGTATAAAAAAAATTTAAATTTGAATTTTTATAAATCGTAATTATTTGACTATGTAACAGCTAATAACTATTATTAAAAAAATAACTAAATAGATTCAATGTAGCTGTTAAAAACCAAAAAGCTAACAGTTGCATAACAAGTTTATATATTGAAAAGCATATAATAACTAGAATGTGAAATTCAAAGGAATCTAAGTCTTACTTGTAATGAGAAAATGGCCACACCCTTGAGTTGAGATATATTAATATATTGGCAATGTTTGATGTAAATATATAATTGTACATGCCAAATGAAAATTTTAAACATCTTAGCATATAAAATTAATTACATATTAACACATAATTAATGAACTACTAATCAATGTTCTGGATTAACAAACAATAAATTTCTCATTTTTAAGTTCTTTCATTTATATAATAAAATATTTGTTATTTACCAACTATGAATTCTATATAACATTTGCATATTAACTATTTGTAAACTGCAAAATCAAATGTTATTTTCATAAAGTAATTGATTAGTGAGATGAATTAAAAAATAAAGATGAAGTAATATGTAATTTACACCTATTAGGAATTTAAAAAAAAAAAAAAAAGAAATTATTAGGAAATAGTTAAGTTATAAATTGTGTTTATGGAGCAATTAGAAATTAAAAACAGGAAAAATAAAAAAAAATAATAATTGTGCGTGGGAGCCGACATGAAGGGAGAAGATATTGGATGGGACGTGGCAGTGGGCCAATGAAAAAAGGGTTGTGGATAGAAATGGATTATTGGGCCAGCCCATTATTTCCCCCGGAATCCACAACGTGCTTTTCAATTTCCACGTGCCTTTTCAAATTTCCTTGGCATCCTATTTAGTCGTATGTTATGTCATATTTTAAATAAAAATTATTGCCCAAGCAATCACATTTGAAAAGGTAAAAGTACTGGAAATTTTGATTCTACATTTATTTTTTTTTAAATATTTGAGTATATTTAGTTATATATTATATTTGGTTTTTTTTTTTTTATTTTAGATAATTTTTTTAAATATATAAAAATTTACTTAAGTATATCTAAAATAAGAATAACCAAATATAATATATGACTAAATTTATATATATATATATATATATATATATATATATATATATATATATATATATATATATATATATATATATATATTTTGATGTAAATTATGATTTAAAAAATTTTGATCTCCTGTAAAAAAAAAAAATTCTGATTGGCACACCATAAAAAGTAATAAGATTCAAATAGACAATTGCTTAGGCAGCACACAAAAAAGAAATTTCATTTGAGATTTCTTAATTTATCCTACTGATTTTACATAGTTTTAGAAAGCATATCTTGAAATAGTTCTGTTGTTTGGTTTCTAGATAAATTCTACCATTTTTCTTTGTTTTTTCTTAAGTGATTACTATTTACGTTCTTAGACTTTTTATTCTTTTATTTTTCTTTTAATAAAAAATATTAGCAGAGAGTATATCTTTGATCCAATTGTCACGCCCCAACCCGAAGGCACGTGACCAGTACTAGGACACGGAAAATGCACGTGGCTACCAGTGCCCGTAATAAGCCTAACCCAAACCACAAGACAAAAAGCTCAAAACGCACAACTGAAAAGTCCAACTGAAAAGGGCTATGGGCCCAAATAAAGTAAGCAGAACCAAAAGAAATCACAACACAATATAATTATCAAATTGGCCCAACATCATTTATTTCATATATTCCAGAAAATAATAAATTACAGGAAGGTTTTGCTTAACCCAAGAATTACAGCTCTTTAAAATACATAACTGAAATAATACATAAAGTACCATTACAAGTGTAACATTGCAGAGTTCTAGAATCACTATTACAAATGTACATACATTATATACATGTCTGATTACTCAACAATACAAACTACTGCCGAAGAGAGACTGGCAGTCTACTTAATTACAATTCTTCCACCAGCTCATTCCCTGACCTGAAAGCAACAAGATGAACAGAAATGAGCGTTCGACTCAGTGAATGATACCAGCTAATATATTAAACTGGTATCCCCCAAAAAGACTGCAATTCACATGATATGCAATATGTCATAGAGACAAACAATTCATCCAATCAAGCAAAGATGGGGTATGGTCCACAGTACCACGCTGATACTCAGTACTCAATATGGGGAGCCGATCCCCCTACTCTGGCTCTCTGAATCCAAATAATCTGTCTCTTATATCCAAGGGACCCGGCCATCACTAGTCTGTACCACGCAGCCCTGACCCGACTAATAGCAGCTCTGGCGATGAGCAGGCCCGGCCGACATCCATAAGTCAAAGCTCATATTCTGAATCTCATCATAATCCAAATCATAACCATAATAAATCCATAACCCTATGTAGTACTGTATCCTCCCGACCTCCATCCATCAATCACAACCACAGTATGACACATAATACAAAATATCAATTAATCATTCACAGTCAAATGTTACATGCTTATATATGCAGTAGTAGTGCATAATATACATATATATACACACAACAATGCATATGAAATGAAAATAGGATAATACATCAGTGAGTATCACTCACCTAACTGTCGACGCTTCCGACCGGCTTCCCTTAGAAGAGTAGCCTTGAAACTAGGAAGACGCCAGACACTGAAACCTTACAATAGAGAACATCATGATAAGAATTACACTTAACCCCAGAACAAACTCGACAACCTAACAAATATTCTAAGAACTACTAAACATAAAATGACTTATATAACAACTGAAATACAAGGGTTTCGGGTTCACCTTCATAAATTTCGAACATACGAACATTGAGGATCATGCCAGAATGTCGAAACAGAACCACTGGACCTCCCCACGCGCTGACACCACGCGCCGCCGCCGGCCGGCCACGCGCTGTCGGCGATGGTGGCGGATCAGGGGAAACTCCACACCAGCAGGTTCACCTCAACCCCAGGAGCACAAAAACGGTCACCACTCGCCGGCACTCGCCCTCCAGCCACCGGAAAATGCCTCCAAAGTCACGGTTTTACATTTTTCGATCTCCTCCTCCGGTGGTCATCAGGGGGCAAGGCAGGTACCAAAATGAAGCTCTCATCTTCAGGAGTTGAACGACATAAAGATCGCCGGATTTCACTGCCAGAATCGGCCAGAAAATCGATTTGAAGTTGCGGTGGCCGGCGGTACTTCTCTCCTCGCGTACGCCGCGGTGCCGCCGCAGATCAGAGCGCCGCTGCCTCTCTTGAAGTCGCCGGTCCTCCCTCTACCCAGCGGTGGTAGCGATGCTTGCCACCGCCAGCCGGAACACCGCCAACTCTCTCTCTCTCTCTCGGCCTCTCCCTTTCTCTCTCCTCTCTCCTTTGCTTCCTGTTTTTGCTCCACCCAAAACTCACCGTTTTTGCCTCTTTCCAACCAATCACAAGCTTTCCCTTTTACTTAACTTAAACACAGTTATACTATATATATATATATATACTAAACCGTATAGTATATACATATTATACTATATACATATATTTATATAAACATAATACTACATATATATATATACAAAATAATAATACTAATAATAATAATGATAATAATAATAATAATAATAATAATAATAATAATAATAATACCACCAATAATCATAATAATGAAAATGATAGTAATAATAATAATAATTAACAATAATTCATAATTTACATATTAATAATAATTTACAACATATACTCATGAATATATATCAATAACATTATTAACGATAATTATAGTAATTATAACGGAAATCCAAATATCCGATAAAATACTATAATCAAACTTATAATATAATTAATACCTTTATTAATACTCAAATATCAAAATATAATCCAAAATACAATTCTCCAAAAATCCACATTAACATTATCAAATAACACACATATATAATATTATACTAAATTTACCATTAATAATTCATATTCAAATTATATGAATATTTATAATTTAATAAAATATAGTTCCAATCCTTACTTTAATAAGGAAAATAATAAATAATATGTTTCCGTACGAAAATAGAATTTTATAAAATAAATGAAAATTCGGGTTGTTTCACCAATCATACCCAAATTATTACTAAATTAATAAATAAATAAATAAATATTATAAATATAATAGAGAAAAACAAGAATAAAGAATATAGAGAAAATAATAATTTTCTAATTATTCAATTCAATAGTATTAAGTCATTTATATAGAGTACAAAAGGAAAAGAAATAAAAAAATTTTCTAATAAAGAAAATACAATCAATACTAATATGAAAACTAAAATATTCATGTATATGGAAAGATATCAATCAAATCCTATAATATATTATAACACTCTCCCTTGATGTCTTTTATAAAAAATATGCCTCGTCAAAACCTTATTAAGAAAAAACCCTGTGGGAAAAAATCTTAGTAAAAGAAAAATAGTATATTAATTTTATAGAGATTTGCGCCATAACACTGCTTTGTTAAAAACCTTATCAGGAAAACCCAATGGGACAAAACCTAGGCTAAGGAAAAAAGAGTACAGTATACCAAAATCTCTCTCTCATAAAAATATGATTTTTATCAAATATCTCTTAATCGGCGCATGTCTATTTTATTGACTAACTTTTCAAATGTGATTATAGGGAGTGCCTTTGTAAATAAATCTGTCAAATTGTCAAACCGTATACTTGATATTTAAGTAATATCCACATATAATAATATATTTATAGTACTTTCTTAGGATATTACTTGCACTATGAATATGCCTTGTTAAGAACCTTGCTAGAAAATCCAGTAAGAAAAAATATAGCTAAAGAAAAAAGTACATTTTATGCGCTATTTTATTATTGCACAAATTATCTCATTAAAATTTTTGTCCATGAAAACTCTGTGGGATAAAAACTTGACTAAGAAAAAAGAGTACAATCATATACTAATTCGCTTCCCTTGATGATGACAGATTTTAACACGGCGTATATTAATTGATGAAAAAATACCATTTAAATACCACATTAGGTAAAAACTTAGTACATAAGTTTGTTAAATTGTCACTCAAGCGAATTTGGTGGATATCTCTTATGGAACTTATGTATAAACAAGAATTTGGGTGAAGTTTATGTCTACTTTGTTACCTTTAATATAACCACTTTTAATTTATGCAATTCAAATTGCATTATTCTCAAAATATAATGGGAGTATCTTTTAGTGAGGTACTTCAAGACCATAAAAACCTTTATAAAATTACAGTACCACCATAAGTGAATACATAGCCAGTCTAAAATCTACCATCATGGAGACTAAATAAATAACTAATATTCGCATGTAGATTAATTTCAAATAAGAATTATAATATTAATAGTATATTGAAAATAACTTTTTACACCACTCTAACATCTTTTTGTAGGTGTAAAACTATACCTAGTTAGAAATTTTTTTTGCAAATGTAATATTAGGCCTGATGCAATTTGTAAAATATAAGAGTGCCCATATAGCACTTATATATGGTACTTCAATACCAAATAGCTCTTTATTGTCTTCTGTAAGTCTAAAAGGGTCTCTCTTCACTTCTAGTGAACGGACCACCTATTGGTATGCTTGAGGGAAAAGATTTATCCATGCGACAATTGTTTAAATATCTTTTCCACATAAGTATACGAGAGTATTAGAACTTCTTAATAATCGGTCTGCAGGCCGATACAAAATTTCATTTCTTTTAAATTTTTCATCTCAAACTCACTTTTCAAATAGGTACGTATTTATTTGAGTTCATTAGAAATCACATTGATATTTAAATCAACTTATACTGCAATAATAACATATATCATTCTATGATTTTTTATGAATACAAATAAATATAGTGTATTATTCACATATTTTTTTTCAATAAGAATTTACTCAAACAATCATACCACATGTCCATATTGCTTTAATCTATACATAGATTTTTGCAATTTGATGAAATATATGTCACATATTTAATGTGCATTTATTTATGATATACTTAGTCATTTTGGGACTCTTATTGCTTTCATAAGGCGTACAATAAGCTTTTCATTAACTGTCATATTAATTAAGTATCGGAACATGATCATTTCCATAATAAGAGAACTATTTTTCTCATAGTCAATGATAGAACAAGTCTAGTTCTATTTTAATTGCCTCATTCCATGATGATCAATCATGTTTATGTTAATATTCAGTTATACTTATAGATTCTGGATCCATATTTTCTCTTGTAACAATAAGAGCTACTGTTAAAGAAAATTCATCGTCGACAATAATTAAATTTTTATCAACTCTTTCTTATATCACAAAAATAATTGAGATCTTATAGTTTTTATTTATATGATCATTAACTCCAAAAGCCATATCTGAAGGATTTAATTGTTCTATTGTCTCAGTCTGTGTCTCATAATTGGCTATAGCTCTTTAACTGAGATCTTCCTTTTTAAGAGGTTTATCTTCAGGAGATTTTACGAGTGGTGCTGCTTTTTTTTTTCCGCGGATTTTTGTCTTTAGTTCTAATTTACTATCTACACTTTTGGCGTGCAGTGAGATTGATTGGTTTTCTATTTACAATTAGAATCACAACCCTTGCTAAGGTATTAACAGCTGTAATATGAGACTTTGTCACTCTTATAGTATTTATAAATGCATTTGGCAGTTAAGTTGCAATTTGTTACAACTATATTATTTTGTGAACTTCTGGTTCACTCTAACTTGTACATGGACCAAAATTATTTAAAGAGTTTTCCTTCCAATAAATTTCTCGACATTCTTCAGCACTGCAGGTGCTTTTCCTCCCCCTAATGTTTAAAAATATGCCTCATCAAAATAAATTTTTAGTCTCTTTTGTGGACTCATTATCGCACATTGAGATAGTAATATTAATATATTCATGGCATAAAAAAAATTTATAGCTGATGTCCTTATATAAGTTTCAAGGGAGAGTATATATAATGTATACAATGGCATTCATGCCAAACTTTCAAGGTTTAATTATTGAACTATAAGTTCAATACTTGAACTGCAAGTTCAATGCAATATATTGTGCATGTATACTAGGAATAGAACAGTAATAAAATAACTCATTATAATACACAACTTGTAAAATCCTTGCAAATTACTCCTTCTAGGAGTTTACATAAAATCATCAATATTGAATTGAGTTGTGTCCTCTATATGGGCAGTTTCTCTTTCAGAATATCATGATTTAACAAATGATTTATAGCATTTACTTCAGGGAATACAGCTGTACTAGTGGGCATTATTTGATGATTTCTCGTTAGCAATTATTCTTTCAGAATTCTCATTATCTACCCAATGATTTATAGCATTCACTTTAGGGAATGCAATTGTACTAGTGGGCATTATTTGATGATTTCTTATTAACAATTATTCTTTGCAACTACTAGAAAAATAATATTTATAAATTTTCACTTTTTATACTGCTACTATAGGAGCATGTAATTTTATTACCGCACAATTTCAGGTACGAAGTAATTTTAAATATGGTTGAATTATATTCTCAAATAGACTTCAAGTCTTGTAGGTGTAGATTTAGCCAATCATATTGAACTTGTGGTAATACCACATATTTCAAGTGATTATATCTATTTTTAAAACTCTTATAGAAAATATAAAAATCATTAATAGTAAGATATTCAACCATTAAATTCTCACTTAAATGAGATTTAAGTAGATAATAACTTTTGATTTTGCTAACATCTAAATACATTTCATTATCAACAACTCACGTAAAAAATTATTCCTATTGAATTCAAGAGCATATTAAAATTATCAATCAAACTTTAATTCACTGTACTTCACTTTATTTAAATAACTTAATTTGCATATATTTAAAATATATCTAAATAGACCTCAGAAAATAAATTTATATTAATTTTAGCAAACATTAAATTCATAATTTATCAAACCAAGGAAAGGTAAGCACTAATTATGCTTCTCTATACTAACATAAATCTAACAATATATGCAATCTGAAAATAAATTCGTCAATTCACAAATTAACAAAACCATGTCACTTATATAATTTATATTCATCTCATCTCACATTTAAATCTCTAATTGCTTTCACATCTAATTCATATTAACATAAGTAAATTCAAAGCATATATAACACACACAACTTTCTTATAGGCTATTCAACTAACAAATATATATATATATATGAGACGTGTATTGTCCATAAAACAAATTTTGAGTTGAGATGCTAAGATAGAAGGATATGTAATAATATATACACTAGTAGAACCAATCTCAATTTAATGAATCAAGTAAACCTATTAATATGAATGCAAAATCATCATTTCCGTACAAAACAAGTCAATCAATCAATAAATGAATTATTTAGGATCGGATTTTATGCCAAAAAAAATTGTAAGCTATGACTTTAAAACTATGCATAAAATGTGTTGTTATAATTGTTAACCAATTAAAAGTTACAATTTGGTTGGTTAATCAAATAGGCCATACCCATCATTACAATATATATAAATAATAATGAAATACCCTAAACAGAAAAATCAAAGTAAAAGGATTTACCTTAATATTATAGCCTTACGTAGGTACTTTATTGACATCCAATTTATTCAATGTGTGTCGCTTAATCAAATTTATTAGTTATTCAGGAACATAAAATATCAAATTTTCAAAAATGTCTATTTTATTTATTTGATTAGTTTTTCAGGAACCGTAGAGATTATCAGTTCTTTCAGGAACTGTAGAGATTATCGTTTCTTTAGAAACTATAGAGATTATTGGTTATTCAGGAACTAGAATTTAAAATATAATACTAGTTTTTCAGGAACTATAATTTAAAATATAGTTATAGTTCATGAACTAGAATTTAAAATATAGTTATAGTTCTTCAAGAACTTAGGAATTTATATTTTAGTTATTTATTTAATTAGTTCTTCAAGAACTGTAAATAATACTAGTTTCTTCAGGAACTATAATTTGAAATATAATGCTAATTCTTCACTATAATTTAAAATATAACGCTAGTTATTGAAGAACTAGAATTTGATTAATATGGTACTAGTTCTTTGAAAATTATAAATAATACTAATTTTTTCAAGAATTATAATTTAGAATATGGTACTAGTTTTTTAGGAACTATAAATAATTTTAATTTTTTCAGGAATTAAAATTTAGAACATGGTACTAGTTTTTCAGAAACTATAATTTATTTAATGAAAATTAAACAACATCAAATAATAATTTTTTTTCATAAAAATGATAATCAAATTATTATTAAAATATATAACAAGAAACGAAAACAAAAACATTTTCATAATAATATAATATGATAACATTTGTTTTATATGGTAACAAAACAAAAACCGATTCATAATAATAATAAAAAAAATTTTTTGCATGTTAACATAAAAAAAATTCATATCAAATAATAAAAAAAATGATTTCATTGTCGGAAAAAAAAATATATATGCAAATTTTTTTATGTCCACATCAAAAAGCATAAAAAAATATATATATATATTTAATTTTATTGACACAATAAGATAAATATATCTCGAACATATATAAGTATTAGGCCATAGGCATATGTCTTTTTGAGAATATATATAATTCATATGTTATTCAATATAAGTAAAAAAATTCCTTGGAAAAAAAATATCTCGTACTGATAACGTGTTATAAATATAATAAATAAGAACAAAAATAAAGAATATAGAGAAAAAAATAGTTTTCTAATTATTTCATTCAATAGTATTAAGAGTATAGAAGGGAAAAAAATAGGAAATTTTTTTAATAAAGAAAATACAATTAATACTAATATGAAAACTATAATATTCATGTATATAGAAAAATATCAATTAAATCTTATAATATATTATAACAATAAATAAATTCTCATTTATATTATATAAGATATTGTCGCATTTAGGTGCAGAGTTAATTCCAGTCAAAGCCTGCCTTTTGCTATTTCTCTCTTTATTATTATTATTATTTTTTTTCCTTTTATCTTAATATCGACAAAAGTAAATAAAAGGACAAAAAAAAACCCAAAACGTGCAAAGGAAAAAGACGGATACGAAGAAAAGAAAAGGAAAAGCTCCAAAAACTAACGTGCTTGCAAATGTCATGTATTCGATCAAAATGACTATTCTAACCCCGCTTGTTGTTCTTCCATTTTAAGCTCGAGGACCACGTGACTCTTGTTTTATTTTGTTTTCTCTTATTATTGCTTTTATTCTTTTTAATTTTAGAAATAATAAACAAAAAGTGTTAGAACAATATCAAATTTTAATAAAAGTTCTATTTATCCTAATTTTTAATATTAATAATAATTTTTAAGGTTGAAGATATGTAGATTTTATTGTCAATTTTGGAAAAAAAAATTTTTTTTTGCCTACATAATATTCCATATAGAGATGTAAAATAACATGCCTAGCACAAATTTTCTTCTCTTAAAATTATTTTTATTTAAATGGTTAAAAATATTTTTAATTAATTTACATATTAATTAAGATTAAATATTTTCAAACGAACATTTACCTATATTTAGAATTTATTTCATAAATAATGACTTCAAAAAATTAAATTTTAATTATAAAAAAAGTAAATTCTCTTATTAATAAAATTAATTATTATATTAATTTAAAAATATTATTGATTAATTTATTTATTTACTTCCATGAAGAAATAATCGGTAAGAGGGATTTGTTTTAACCATTAATTTTGTTGCACGTCATAGTTTTTCTGAGACATTTGCGTAACACCAATCTACACCTAGGGTTTGATGTGCCATCAAATTTTACATGTCCTACTAAAGGAAACGAAATGTTAAAATTTCAAATTTCAGGAGAATATTTTTTCTTTTTTATTTTCTCTTATTATTTTTTTTTTCTTATGATAACACATAAATTGTATTAAATTTTATAAATATACATTATTTATAAATCTAACTTATGTGTTATCATGAGAAGGGAGAAGATAATAAGAGAATGTAAAAAAAAAAATGTATTTAACATTTCTTTTTCAACTTTTAACTTCTCAAATTATGGTATTCAAAAATTGAATTACAGTGAAGAAGGGTGGGATGGAGTTTTGACTTTTCACATATGATAATAAAGTGTGTATGGGATATAAAAATTAATATATATTTTTAAAATTATCATGATTTTAAAATATATAAATATCCCTTTTATTTTTTTTATCGCTGTATATATATCATTAGCTTTTTTTTACAAGGGAAGTCAATCTGCACGCTTCTTGCCAAAGCACAATATAAAATACACAATTTTTTTTTTAGGAAAATTCTATCCCAGACAATTACAAAATATCAGAGGAAAATATCCAATTTAAGGTTTGAACTTTAATTAAAAGTTAAATTTGAGTCACGTAAAAAAAAAAAAAAAAGGCTAATTTTTCCTTTTAATTTAATTTTTAGTCCAATTAAAGATTTGCCGGTTAATTGTCATTAATAGCCATTAGCTATATTTAGTAAAGTGATGTTATGGGACTCAAATTATATTTTTAAATAATAAAAAAATTAAGAAACTAATATTTTAAATAAAAATATTAAAATAATAAATAAACAAATTAAATAAAAAATAAAACCCAATTTTTTTTTTAATTTTTATATTTTTTATTAATTAAAAATATTTTTTTTTATTTTAATTTTTTTTATCATTTAAAAACATAAAATGGATCCCATTTATTATACATTTACCAATTTAACAATGGTAGCCATTTGTTTCCGTTTACTGAAGTGCTTAATTGAACCAAAACTAAACATTAAAGATTAAAAATTTTTACGTGACTCAAATTGAACTTTAACATCTGAATTAGGTATTTCCTCCAGATATCAGCATATATATACTATGTGTCCTATATTCGCATGAAAATTACCATTATAACACCGCCAGCAGTTTGGCCATTTTAGGCTCGGGGACCATGTGAACCGTGTTCCACTTGTCTTATTTCGTTTTCCCTTACTCCAAATTTATATATATAGTTACTTTAATTTAAATAATTAATTTCCTTATCACAACAAAATAATAATAATAATAATAATAGTAATAATAAATATACAACAGAAATCATACTGTACATTCAGATTTCTATATAAATATACATATAGCCCCTCCCCTCCACCCTATTCTTGCACCAAATCGTACCTCCCCACTTAAAATTAATTTACATAATTAAACCCTAGCTAACCCAATATGTTGATTGCTCTCATTATCTTTATCTCTCTAGGCTTTTTCCTTTTTTCTTTCTTTTTTTCACTTTTGCAAGAATTCAATAACACCCACATAAAATTACTAGTCTCCTCTCAATCTCATTCTCATGGCCCTCCTTCTTATCCAATTTTAGGTTGTTTAATCTCTTTTTACAAGAATCGCCGTCGTCTTTTACATTGGTATACTCATCTTCTATCAATTTCACCAACACAAACCATTGTTGTTAAGCGGCTAGGTGCACGCCGCATCATTGTCACGGCGAATCCGGCCAATGTAGAGCATATTTTAAAAACCAATTTCAATAACTTCCCTAAAGGTAAACCCTTTACTGAACTATTGGGAGATCTTCTTGGTTGTGGTATTTTTAATGTTGATGGTGAATTATGGAGTACTCAACGTAAACTCGCTAGCCATGAGTTTAGTACTAAATCTTTGAGAGAATTTGTTGTTAAGACGCTTCAAGAAGAAGTGGACAATCGTTTAATACCAATTCTTGAAGACGCTGTTGATGGTGAAAAAGTTATAGACATTCAAGATTTGTTAAGAAGATTTGCTTTTAATATTGTTTGTCGAGTTTCTTTAGGCACAGAGCCTTTTTGCTTGGATGTTTCCCGCCCTGTGCCTCCTCTTGTTAAAGCATTTGATACAGCTTCTGAGATAAGTGCTATGCGTGGAACAGCACCTGTTTATGCTGTATGGAAGATGAAAAGATTGTTGAACATTGGTGTCGAAAAGAAACTCAAAGAAGCAATCAAGATTGTTCACACTTCAGTTTTAAAGATTATCAAGAACAAGAAAAGATCAATTATTGAAAATGAAGACCGAGAAAGAAAGTTTGATGGCGATCTTTTATCAAGATTGTTAGCGGCTGGACATGATGAAGAAGTTACAAGAGACATGTTGATAAGTTTTATAATGGCGGGGAGAGACACAACATCATCAGCAATGACTTGGCTCTTTTGGTTGCTTTCCAAGAACCGGTCCGCAGAGAAAATGATTGTTGATGAAGTAGAAACTTTACTCAACAATGGTGACAGAATTATGGATTTTGAATTACTTAAAGAAATGAACATGTTGAAAGCAAGTTTATGTGAGTCCATGAGATTGTATCCTCCTGTTGCTTGGGACTCTAAGCATGCTCTTTCCGATGATATCTTGCCGGACGGAACTTTTGTTGGAAAAGGAGACAGAGTTACCTATTTTCCCTACGGGATGGGGAGAATGGATAAGTTGTGGGGAAAAGACTGCTTCGAATTTAAACCAGACCGGTGGTTTGACCAACCGGTTGGGTTAGAGACTGCTGGTGCAACACTGAAATCGGTGAGTCCATACAAGTTTCCGATTTTCCAAGCCGGTCCGAGGGTTTGCCTTGGCAAAGAAATGGCGTTTATACAGATGAAATATGTGGTGGCTTCCATTTTGAGACGGTTCGAGATCAAACCGGTTCGGGAAGAGCAACCTGTTTTTCTTCCTCTGTTAACGGCTCATATGGCTGGTGGGTTCAAGGTTATAGTCAAAAGAAGGAAATAGACAGTTGGTTGTTGTTTATGAGAAATGAGAATTGTTCCATGCACTTGTAATTCAGTTAATTAAATTAATTAATTATGTTGCCAAACACGGTGTCAAGCCGATAAATTTGTCTTAGAAAAAATTGCAAACGACTAGGTCTAGATTATTTTATTAGCTTGTATCATCTTGTAATAGACCTATTCTATTTTGAAAATTCTTAATTATTTTTAATCTTTATTTTTCTGACAATGAAAGTTCGAGCTGAAATAAACTACACAATAATAACAGTTTTTTTTTTAATATTTCTTGTTATATTTATAATAATTTTTTATAATTTGACAAATTTGAGCATGAAATCTCTTAATTTTAATACTCTTAAAGAGAATAAAAAGATCGACTATACTACACTTGATTAACTTTTCAATCTATATTTTTAATACAATTTATGACTTAAATTTTATTAAAATATCTATTTACACTTTAATTTTATTTTTATTTATAAGTGTTGAGCAATCAGTACTGTTGAATAAAAATGATTAATATATATAGTTTTAATTTGTCATTTCCCTCTTAATTTTGTTATATAGCGGATACAAATAATTAAAATTGATACTTAATTATATGGCTGCCTTGTACGTACGGGGTCTCACTTTACAAGGATACAGGTACGCACAATACAAAGTGTATCCTGAAAGGAGATAGCGTCATGCATGTTAATTTTGACCTAATTTCGATGAATCACAGGTTTGAAAAAAATCCTGTCTTGATCACTTGGAACTTTCTAAGAAGCTTTGCTAAGCATGCCAGAAAGATCACAATCACATATTATTATTCTTATCATGAGATTATTGATTAGGTGTTGGATATGACTGGACATAGATGCTTTTTTCGTCAAGCATCACATGGGTCCCAATGGAAGAAGTGATTAAAATTAAAATTAATCACCGAATTAGCCTTCTAATTAATATATTATATTGGAGTCAACAGACTGAAGTTTTTATTTATTTATTTTTTTTAAATTTGGGTCAAAGAAGCTTCTAATGCTATTTCTATACAGTTGTTTTGAAATTGCTATTGTCAGAAATTTGACAAACCATCAATATTGAAGGTTTCAAAAGTTGATCTCATATATATATATATATATAGAGAGAGAGAGAGAGAGAGAGAGAGATTTTGCTATTGACCGTTAAATTAATTATTAAGTTCCCTTGGTTGTACTGTCGTAGGTGCTGATGAAAAATATATACAAACTATTTTCAAATCAAAAAGGAAGAAATTTTTTATAGTGAATGTCATTTTTAATTCCCCCTTTTTTTTTATTTCAGAGAACAATATAAATAATTCATTATGATAAAAAGGATTAAGTGTATCTTTATTTAAAAATAAAATATAAATATAAAAAAATATTAAATTAACATATATAAAATACAAGATTAACTTCTATTGATATTGTTAGAGAGTATTAAAAATGACAATTTGACAAAACATAAATATCAAAACTCACTTTATTTGGTGGCTTTTCTAGGCCGCAAAAAAAAAATAAAAAAGTATTTACAAATTCTTTTCATTATACACTCTTATATTTTTAAAGATATATTTAGCAATCCGTAATAAAATGAAATATAATATAATTAATTATATTTTTAATATAAATATAAATAAAATATTTAATTATATT
Organism: Reutealis trisperma; assembly: GCA_947687605.1. Taxonomy (NCBI): domain Eukaryota; kingdom Viridiplantae; phylum Streptophyta; class Magnoliopsida; order Malpighiales; family Euphorbiaceae; genus Reutealis; species Reutealis trisperma. Next base: position 2,923,160 of record CANTUT010000048.1, read on the forward strand.
ATATTATATTTAATTACGATTTACTAAACTTATTATAAAAGTATAATCTATTACCGATGTTATATATATATATATAGAGGTTATTTTATTTATATTAAGAAAAAAGGGTTTTATGAGATGTTGACATGACCCGTTCCAAAAGAAGTATGGCGTAATGTAAGCTTTAAATTATTTTGAATCTAATTTAGTCGTTTTCCTCAAACGTGGTCTATATATTCCCAGAAGTGACAATTAACAGTGCAGGGTAATTAGGTGTTAATTACCAACGTTAAGTCTAAGGCATAGCTTAGGACTTATTAATGGTTGCTATGTTAATTATTAGTAACAAGTGTTTTATTCTAATTTGGCCTTAATTAATTAATTAATTAATGGCTCTCTCTCTCTATATATACATCCTTTATTAGGTGAGCAACCTGGAATGGAAAATTCTAAGGAATGATAGAGAGATGAGTTTTCGATCTTTTGCCAAAATTTCTGCAACAAATGGATGATATTGAGCTCAAGATTCCCGGAATTTTCTAGGAAATTGAAAGCTACGTATATATACATGCAATTAATACTATCTGATTTAAAAGATATGGAGAAATCATCATTTCTATAATTGTCTATGTTAGTAATTTATTCTGCATTAGTTTGGGTTATAGCAGCTAAGGAGCTGTGTATTTGCATTGCCAAACCAAGCCCAATAATAGACCCTATTGAAAGTATTATATGGTTACAGAGACCAACCATTATGAGTTGGTGAAAGTGTTCATAAAATCATACGGTTGAGAATTGAGATTAAATCATTCTACAGAATCTAAAGTTTGTTTATGATACTATATTAGTAGTTCAATAATTGAATATCTGTCTTATTTGATAATCTAAACTGTAAATCCCTTGCAATTTCTATCCTTTTAATAATCCTTTTAAGAATTTAATTTTTATTTACCTTAAAAGTGTATTTAATAAGCCGTAATGGAATATAATATAATGTAATGTAATCAAATGCATTTTTAATATAAATTTACACTAAAAATATATTTGATTGTATTATATTACATGTTATTACGGCATACCAAACAGTACCGAAAATTATTGGTTTAGGATTACATTTCTAGAAAAATCTAATGATGCTACTAAATTTTCGCCTAAGAAATATGATTCTAGTTTTGAATCTCAAAGCTCTTTGCCTATGTATGAAATTCCAAATTGGCTCAAATGACTTTCATAGAATGATACGGGGTGCCTATTTTTCAGATTTTCTCATGTTTGGGACACTTTAAAAATTAGTTAACGAAAAACATTTTTCTGTTCAATGGAAAATTAAGCTTTTTTTTTTTAGAAAAATTACCTTTTCTTTTCAAAATAAGAAGTAATTTTTTAGATTTTAACAAAATTATTATAAATAAAGAAAAATATATAAATCCAAATTTATTAATATGCCAATTACCAATATTCACTATTGAAAACTACCAATGATCACCGCATGCCTCCGACAGCTATCAACAACCACCACTGGTCTCCAGTGATCACCAAATTTACTATTTTTATATAATTTTCTTATATTCAATAATAAAATTTTAAAAATATAAATTTTAATGAGTTCAAATATGTTTATGATCTTATAACTTAAAAATTGTAATATTTTTTAATTAATTTTTAAATATTGTAACTAAATAGCAAAAAATTAATTCTTTTAGAACATATTTTCTAAAAATAAATTATTTTTCATAAAACAAACTAAGCCTTGAATGCTGAAATATGTCACTGCTCCTGGTTTTTCAATTTTCAAGAGAGGGATATATATTCTCAAATTTGAATTTCATTCTTTCGATACTCGAAAAATTGAAGGGACAAAAAAGATTTAATGTTACTAGTAACAAAGATATATATATATATATATATATATATAGTATAATAATGTCATAGATTAAGAACTAAAGAGTCTTAAAATTCATATTTTTCTAATTAAAAACTAAAATATATTGAGTTACTGACAAATATTAGCAACTAAAGTTGAACACTTTAAATCTATAAGGAAATCGCACATAATATAACCATTATTCTCACGAATCAATCTTAAAATTGGTAGAAGGAAAGGGTTACAAATTAGAGGTCAAATCAAAATTTAAAAAATATCATATATTTATTATTTATATGTAAAAAATAAATAAATTTAACATATAATTACATACAAATATAATATATTTATATGTTAAAAATAAACATAATATGCGTTTAATTAAAATTAACAAATGTTACCTAAACATTTAATGAATATCACTTATAAGACTATTAATTATAAGAAATTATAGCAAATTAACTCATTAAGTGACTATTTTGAAATTCAAATTTGAATGGATCTGAGAGATCTATTTGGATTTGCATTCTCCGAAATAAAAAATATGAATTTAAATATCTGTTTAATTAAGAAGATAAATAAATGAATGATAATTTAAAATTTAAAATAAAATTTATCTAAGAAAAGTGTGGAAGATAATTAAATTATCTCACATTGAAAAATTACAAAATTAGAATGGGATACATATTGGAAAGTTACTCATTTCAATGCTAAAAAAATAGCTAAGAAAACACTATCTCACATGCGAATGCTGAGCTAAAATAAACTAGTTCAATGCTAGCTTCATTTTGATTTTTTTTTTTTTTAATTTAGCGGCAAGAAAAATAATTAATTTGGACCAGCTCGCCCGCAGTCCTGGGTCAGGCTGCCAATTCAGCTGGTTTTTCACTGACTCGTCATCCTGGGTTTCAGCCTTTGCTCTAGATTAGCCTGCCCTCCGATCCCTGGTTCGACTTGCCAGGCCAGGCCGTAGTCTAACAACAATGGTATTTTGCAATTAACCAGCAATATAATGACAAGAGCAACATCTATTACTGTGGTTCAATAAAGTTGTAACCAATGAAGACAAAAAATTTCCCTCCGTAATGCATAAGAACAGACAGACAGGCAGAAGGCAGGACATAGACAAGTAGGTAAGCACAAGAGAGAGAGGAACTCCAAAATCCTAGCATCTGTAAACTGGTAATTGAAAAGCCTACAAGGCCATATGGGAAATAGTTTCCAGAGTGAACCTGCAAAATTATTGCTATTAAATCATGGTGAATGGTCTTGTTCTAGTAATAGGGCATGTGCCAGCTCCAGCAGCATGTGAACCCCACGTGCAAACTGGATTTACGTATTCATGTCCTTTTGGCAGTTTCTTCCAACTATAAATCTATCTTATCCCTTGTTAGTGTCAAAGGAAGGATATTTCTCAGTTTGAGGGGAAAAAAAAAAAAAGGAAGGGTAAATATTTGTTTGGCAGAATGGAGGCCAATAATTCAACGGTGCCAAACCATTCCTAAAATCTGGCAGGTACTAAATTAGGTCAGAAGAAAGTTCTACAAATGTGTAATCCAATATGTTAACCCAAGCAATCACTTTCTATCACATAAATACATACTAAGTAGAACACAATTAAATGTAATTCAATAAATAAATAAATTAGATCAAAGAAAAAGTAAACGACAAATTCAGGGGAAATTTTGTAGGGCAGACCCATGAGTTTTCTGAAGCCTTGGGCTACTGAACACAGAATTCTGAATGTAGTTTCTGGCCTGCATTACAGGATAGAATTTTGTTAACAGGCATGATATAAGTTGGAATGTTGTCACTTGCCTGCTTATCCTCAGTTCAAGGGTTTGAACTTTGAAGATTCCAGCAACCAATACTAGATAGCCATGTGAACAAAACCAGAGTAGTCAATGACATGTCAAAATGGAGGAGCTTATACATCCCTTTTTTTATTAGAAAAAATGGAAGAAGAAACTTTTGAGAAGGGAAACAGAAATACCAATTTTTACAAGGATGGGGCAAGTGACCAACTACAAATAATTGGACTAGAAACAAATATAATCTGACACAGCAAGAAGTACAGACAACTATAAGGTCATTTCAACAAGTATATTATCACTAAAAACTGATACAAATAGAAGCACATTGCCAAAAATAATGTCATTTCAAAAGTGAAAAATGGTAAGTCATTCAACTGTAGATTTGACCTCAGAGGGCAAAAAAAAAAAAACGAAAGGCCAAAGAGTAAATTTTAGTTAAGGCTTCATTTTTTTTCCTTTCAAATAGTATACTAGATTTGAGGAAGCATGATATGTTCTCGTACATAAATACAAAAGGACATTAGGTTGATCTTAATTAATTAAAATCAAATCAAATCAAATTATTAGCCCTCTAAAGTAGAACAACTGAACGTCTCATGCAAACAGAAAATGAATTTGACATCCAGACGGCAGATGCCCATATCTATTCAATGCAATCAAGATGACAAGGATGAGCTAATAACAAGGTCTCCATTGCAAAACTTCAGCATGTATAAATATAGAACAACAAATCATATCTTGCCTTTTCTCATGCGATTACCCCATCATGAACTACAAGCTGACAAAGAATTTCACCGGAAAGCCACTGAGAAAAAAGATCTAAAACTCCTCTCCCTAACAACACAAGTCGAACTAAATGAGCAAAAAGATGTAGGGACCAGAATTGACTTTATAAGTCTTGACATACATGCCACCTGTTGACAATCTAACAATCCTTATTAAGTGCCTCCGGGAGCATCTCTTCCAACAGACTTGCGATTCAGGTAACGAATAACAGCATCATCAACCCTGAAGATTCCAAAATAGAAAATAAACGAATACTGTCAATACTTGCCTATTTAATCTCTCTCTTCTTTCAGTTTCACTCGAACCAAACCAAAGTCCAATGGCAAGCTCCATTAGAGTGAAAAAGTCATATTCTATAAAAAGAAGGACAACATTAAGCTAACATGAAGCAAATTGGACAAAAGAAAATTTACCATGGCTGATTATAGAAATCAGAATGGCGCTCCTTTTCTGCAGTACGGCTAGCATCTCCAGCAACAAGCTTTAAATCTTTGCTCTGTGAAGCAATTAAAACATTAATAAATTCTGCTGGAGACTGACTGAATCCAAGAAAGAAAGCTCGCCTCCTTCGATGTTCATGTATCTTCTTTATAGAATCACATATTAACTGATCACAAGCATCGATTTCTTTGTTCTTCTCAGTGCTTGCTAAAAATGCAGCAAGGTCCTTTTGTAATGGAAAGGGAACATCAACTATAATATCATAACAAGTAGTTCCAGATGGGCAATTCCCTGATAGCTTGATCCTATGCTCCAAATGAATGGGCTGTGGAAGAGTTAAATGCTGACTTATCTTCTGTGAAACCATTGCAAATTTCATTTTCTCTTCCCCAAATACCTTCTTAAGGGGGGGATCACACATGAAGAAGGATTGATCAGTTGGGATCTGCAACTTCTTAGACTTCACATAATGCCAAATTGCCACTAAAACTCTTGAGCGGGTTTCCACTTCAATTCCAAGAACTTCTGATAAAGCAGATGAAAGCTTGAATTTCTCTGGCACATAATTCATTTCTAGTCTAATTATTGCAGTAAATTCCTTGTCTCCTTTTCTCTTCATTTCAAAGCCCTCATTAAGTACAGGCGATCGAGCACTTTCCCATAGAATTACATGGTTATCTGGATATAGATTCTGGTCCAAGTATATTGTAATTTTCTTAAAGTACGATGAGAATTTTGGATATGGTTTCTGTGGAATTCCAGCCAGCACTGGATCTTTACCATCTTCCAATATTCTCCCAACAATCTTCAAAGACCAAGAGGGAGACTCTGCGTTATTTTTCTCTCCGTGCAGTTGATTTTCAAAAGTGTTGAAAATATATACTCGAAGAGTTCTCCGAACACGGGGAGGATTTTTAAGTGACTCTTGAATATCCACCTTCTTTCTTGCCATAGCATTATCTACCCTAGCTTCAAATTCGAGCAGCTGAGCATAGAGTGCAGACTCTGGCAAAATTGCATCCACTTTATCAGGTATCTGCTTCTCAGGAAGCTTCTGCTTCTTCCTTCGTGCAGCTGGGGTCAACTCCATGGTTTTAAATGGCGAAGAAGTACTAGCATTGGATGAGCCACCTGGAGGCCTAGAAGGTGGTCTCTGGTTAGCCCTCTTGGCGCTTGCAGTGCCAGGGGTGGACACAGAGGGTGATGATACACCAGCATTACTAGGATTAGAGTTTTGCAGCTGGGCAATTGAGTGATTAGTTGATTGTATCTGAGCTTGGAAGTGTGCATGAGCTGCCTGCGCATATTGTGAGTGGCCCAGCACTTGAGCTTGTGGTTCAGACAGCTGAAAGTGACCTGGAAAGGTGGACCCACCTTGTGTTTGACGTTGTGAGTGTGACAGAAGATGGGTTGGTTGGTTGTTCATGGGCATAGACTGTGATATTGCACCAGAATTGGCAAATGCAGATGGTGCGCCTAAGCCTTTCGCAGGATCATTATTATTATTATTATTATTATTATTATTATTATTATTATTATTATTATTATTATTATTATTCATTGATATTCCTATCTTAAAACCACATTATCTTTCAAAAAGTAACAGATCCTTTCCATATCAAACAACATAAAACTCCAAATAAAACCACCAATAACACTGAAGTCAGACTCTGGGTATGCAAAATTAAAAAAAAAAAAAAGCTTCTTTTCTACCGTTTCAAGCCTTCTCAGTCAGCCTAAGCAATAAAATCAGCTCAATTTGAAACAGAGCTCTGAAACCCTAGTGTCAAAATGAAACCCTGATTCTGACTCACAAGTTTGGCATCGAGAAACCAACAAAACAAGCATTTAGCAAACATAATTACATATAAACAGTGCCAAAAGCTTTGCTCTTTCATGCGGTTTTTTGGAATTTACAATAGTTTTCCGACCAAAAGGGAATTGCTAAATCTACACAAATATATATGAACATTTAAAAAAAGAGAGAAAGAATAACAAAATTCCTTACAAGAAGAATTGGGTCTCGAAGGCGAAATGCTACGCTTTCAGCATCTGCCTCTGTTTCAATTTCAAAATTCTCTGCTTCGCAAATCGGCTGTTTATGGAGCCAACTCTGATTTTCGCTTATCCTCCTCTGTGCTTATTTATTCTCTGTTGGTCAAATGACATTAACACCCTTGTTTAAATGACAATCTTCGAAAGAGTTCTCCTACGTGGCATCACAAGGTTGGGCCGTTACAGGCTTAATTCAATATATTGAAAGCCCAAATAAATCAACAATTGGACAGCAACTTCTTTGGACACAGGCCCAATATAAATCATGCAGTAAACCCTAGCACCGCCAGCACTAGGAGGGTTCTTAGTACTCCCTGTCTCTGAGTCGTAAAATCTTGGGCATTACTCTTTGGTTGCGAGCAGAGTTATCAGTAGAGGCTGCAGACATGGTAGGTTCGGTGACGTTTGCATTTTTTGGAAGCAAAGTTTTTTGGCTTTCTAAAGTAATGAAATTGTTTCGATATTTTTGATTTCTTATGGAAGTTGTTTGATTGATGTTTCAGGTGAAATATTCGAGAGAACCGGTCAATTCTACAAAGGGTAAGTGCATACACTAAATTTTGATTTCTCTCCTCTTCAAATCAGGAATTAATTTTGTTAGATCCTCTTCTGTCATAGTGCTTGTTAGATGAGAAAACGTCGGAAAGTAGAATTATGCTGTGGAAAATGATATCTTGTTGTTTTTCTTATTCTTAGTATATAGTAATAGTGCATATTCTGATTCTGATGTGGCTGTATGTCAGCATGCAAAGCCCGGGGCTCCGATCTTCGAGTTCACTTTAAGGTACATTTCTGTGGAATTGTTTCTCTGTTTTTTAGATCGACCACGTAATCCACAGGACTCCAGCAACTAAAATCACTTATCTTTTCTTGCATTACATCTTTTTTTTTGGGTGTCTGTTGTTAATCTTTTATTATTTTGGCTTTGAGAATATCCGTTGACTCTCTTGCTCCATTCATTCATATCTTTTGGATTATCTCCAGATGGTGTTTGATTGTGTTTTTGTAAATGAATTAGACTACTGGCATGTGCCAATATATGTATTTCATTTTTGTAACTTGGCCACTGAGCAAGCCATTTTTAAAATAAAAGGTATTTTAGTGGTCGCGTATATGTTTCATGGTGTCATTATAACTGATCCAGTGCCATGAGTCATTGACTGACTGATGGCTTTGGTTGTTATTAATTTTTTTTTTTAACCATGATTTGCATGTACCAAAAGTTTTGGGCTGATGTACTACCATTTACTGAACCATTAGCCATAATAATACCTAGACAGGCTCCAGAAGGATCTACGGATGTACTTTTTCTGAAGCTTTTGAGGAACCTGTTCACAAAGGAGAGCAGCTTTGTAGGGAACCAATGTTTATTGTTAGTTATGGAAGGATTGGTTTCCAATAGTGTCTTCATCATTAGTATTATTTAACTAGTTTGTGTATGTGTAGCAGGGACGATTTTTTTTTTTTTTTTTAAGCTTAAGTTCAGAGGTCTAATCTGTTTCCTTGCTTAATTTCATCAAACTGATGACTAGGGTATGTTTCCATGCTAGTGATCAAGTGTTTTGAAATCTTAGTTTGCCTTTGCATTTAGTTCAATATTTGAGGAATAGAATGATCAATGGTGTGTTGGACATTGAAGACAATCATTGGATATGCAATCTTTTGGTATTGTTTTTTGGGAATCTTTTGGTATTGTTTTGAAGGGCTGTTATTTTTTCATTATATTGTTTAAGTTGCTGGACACAATTTTGCTTATCTTTGAAAACCATCCTATCTTCAAATGTATATGGAGCGGCACTTTGATTTTCATTGATATTCTTGAGTTTTTCACTTCATTGTTGCTATTTTCTTTATCAGAATACAAGAGAGGCTGCTCATGCACTTAGAAAGTTGCATTTAGCCAAGGCCAAAAGATACTTGGAGGATGTTATGGCACACAAGCAAGCTATCCCATTCCGTCGTTTTTGTGGTGGTGTTGGGCGAACTGCACAGGCTAAAAACCGCCATTCAAATGGGCAAGGGCGTTGGCCTGTTAAATCTGCAAAATTTATCCTTGATTTGCTCAAGAATGCTGAAAGTAATGCAGAGGTAGTCATTCTGTCTATTGTGTCCTTGAAATATTGTTAAGACAGATTATCACTGCTTCCCAACCTCATGGATGTTCTGACATTTGTACATGTTCTGTCTATTTACTCCTCAGGTTAAAGGTTTGGATGTTGATTCACTCTACATATCTCACATCCAAGTCAATCAAGCACAAAAACAACGCCGTCGCACTTACAGGGCACACGGAAGGATAAATCGTGAGTGCATTCAGTAGATTGTTTCAGTGACTTTTTTGCATGAACCAACTCTTTTAAGCATTTACATTTAATATGACATTTTTTTGTTGGCAGCTTACATGTCCTCACCATGCCACATTGAGTTGATTTTGTCAGAAAAAGAAGAGCCAGTTAAGAAAGAGGTAATATCATAAACTTAATAATTCACTCTAAACTACAGTTGATGAGTTTGATAGCAATTCGGTTGATACTGATATCTGGTACAAAATATTAGCAGAGGTTAGATTCATGAACACCAGTTAAATTTAGTTTAGGATAAATTTGAAATAATTTTGCTTTCAGATGGAGAGTAGAGAAATTTGAAATCTGGAGATTTTAATTTTGTAATACGTAGGTTCGCTTTGATTGAATCTGAGTTAGGTTACAAAATGTGGATAAAAAAGTGGAATTTTAAATCTATTTCAAATGAAGTTCTAATTCACTTGTTGTTAACTTCATCAATTAAAAACAGCCAGCTTAATTCTAACAATTTGGAAATTACATCATGTTCAAATCCCATTTGAAATTCTTCCGTCAAATCTTTATCTGTAAAGAATTTTAATTGCAAATATAGAATTTATGATTATTTCACATGTTGGAGTTTCTGTGTGATTATTGGTATGATGTTTGCTCTTGGCTACTTCATTCTTTTGCAGCCTGAGACTCATCTGGCTCCTAGGAAACCAAGGGCTCAAGCTCTACGCAGTGGGGCTTCATCTTGAAGGAAACCAGTAAATTGATCCCGAAAATTGGCAGTATCTCAATTTTTTTGTTTTTCTTTGGTGGAATTCTATGTGACAATTTTGAATTTTTTATTTTTATTTTTTTTTCCTGAGATGTACTCATTTAGACTGTTACTGTAAACTGAATCCCGACTTGGCTGTGGTTGGGGGCAACAGCTTTAGCATGAAAGCTTTTTCTGGAATTTTGATATTTGATGGCAGTCACTAAAATTTTTTAGGAAATCTTGAGCCTTTATTTAACGTACTTTCCTTGAATGTGAATCTGTGCCAAGTTTTTCCTCATCCCATGAGCTAAGATTCAATTTTAACTGGATCTACAATGTATGTGCATCATTTCAATCATTCAATGAGTAAGGTTGCTGCATTGGCACAAAATGCTGTAATTCATCCAGCCAGGTTTGATACAATGGTCAGAAGTTGCTTGTTTGCAATAGGTTACTGTCCAAGACTGCTATTCTTTCCAAACTGTCAGTTGAACAGAGTTCCGGTTATTATACAATTTCAGCTCGATCGCATCTTTCAACTAGCTGTTACTGCTTAAATCTCGCGATGTTTCAGATAAGCAACAATGTTGACGCAAGTGATTTTTAAATTGCATGCATCTCAAAAATTCTTTTTAAATAGCAAATTCTTTCTAAAAGCAGTTTTAAACACAACTGAGTTTGAGTTTGGTATGGTAATTAAACTGATTTTGTCAAACACTGTTTACTTACAACTTATAAAATCATGATTTGCAAAAAGTAATTGAAAAAAAATTAATACCTAAATGCAATTTTAAAGAACTGGTACAAAGCATGAACTGACCCTATAATGGTGCCACACGTTGTATCTTTGTGGAGTACTCGAGTCTAGAATGGCAATGGCAATGTAATAGGAGTGCCCCCGATTAATTCTCTGCGGCACCTGGTTATTGTTAACAGTTGAAACTAGTTCTTACCATGGTCCAACTATAGTTTTTTGTTCTGTAATGTCACAATATCTCGAAGAAAATTTCATGTATAAGTGCTAGCCCAAATTACCTCACTTAAGCAGTTGCTATTTCATTTCAGTCAAAATTCTGACCTGAAGTTTTACACAAAACAATTACACTTGCATTACACCCTTAAATCAGAATTTTAATCAACAATTTATTGTGTAATCACTTGCAGCTCATTTCATCAAATCAATAACATTAACACACTTCTGATCCATGATGGCTATTCAAGGTTGGACTGCTTCCAGAAGTTTCTCATACACCTCTCTAGCAGACAAATCCTCCACCTGATACAAGAATAAATATAAGCAGGCTCTGCATATCAAATTCATTTTCCGAAAATATATACCTTATTCACAATGTAGAGGCAAACTTAGTAAGGATTAAAGAACAACAAGAAGTTCACAGACAATGTCAAAGAATCAACTTCTAGTCATTGATAAGGTTCCTAGAGAAACAATCAATTGATTCAATCCAGTTTGCCTGAATGATCAGCAACAAGAACCAGTTCAGACCAATGACAAGTTACGAAGTAATGCAATTATCCTATAAGCTCATACATTTAAATGCAATTCAGTTAACTTGAACTAAAAAGCATATCCACCACTTTTATCTATGAGACAAGTTCTGGCCAGTGATTTTCATTGTTTAGGGTAGACTTGTAGTGGTCAATTGAGAAAATATACAGAAGATCATCATATCATCTTGAACAACATGACAGAAAATCAAAGAATAGGAGAAGCAGCACAGGAGTTCCATAAAACCGAACTTCCATGCATTGCAAAAACCAACACTTACAGATCTAGAGGCATTATACAGAAGGGATCAGATAAGAAAATTTAATAATTCTACAATTTACTTACAACAAGGAGTTTTGATTTGTTATTCCATCCCCTTTGAAGAGTCATCTGGCTTAGTCTCAGACCCAACACCTGTGTGATAAGCAAATCTAGTTAACTTGTCTCTCCAAACTTGATGATCTGTGACTATAGGCTCAGTTTTAGTAGCCCTACAATTAACATAAAGCCTATACATACTATAAAGCATACTTTGCCCATGAATTCCAAAAGTTCATTGTTAGCTTCTCCACGGGCTGCCGGTGCAGCTACAGTTACTCGAACATCATCAGCATTTACTCCTGGCAAGAAATATAAACTTCATTAATAAAGAAAAACACAAGTGTTGTCATCTTAAAATTTCAGCTGTATAGCTTAGAGAACAGTAAGTACAAAGATCATAAGTCCACCAGGTAAGACACTATAATCTTTTCCTTTTCCTGAGTTCTCCCTCTTTTCATGCAATCATAATAATCTGCTATTCTAATAACTAGGTTTTTTACTTATAAATTCTAAAGTGTCAATGCATTTTCTCACCACTCACTCCTCTCTCTTCCTCTTTACACAAACAACTATATCTATATGCACAATATTTATATACAAAAAAATACACACACGTGTCACTTGTGTGACCAGATCATAAGAACAAAGGATGCCTCTTTATGCATGGATTAAGTTTCATATCATACGATACAAGAGGCATAGAATTTTGTTTATTTATATCAGTCCTGTAAAGATGACAGATACAGGAGTCAACCGACATATCAGTGACAAACTGATAAGATACCTATCTAACTCTGCGTGTCCTAGAAAGAAAGGTCTAGTCCATTTAATTGAGAGAAAAAAAGAGATGCAAGTAAAATCATAAGAAATGGGATGCACATAAAAATAGTAATGAAAAATCACATTACTTGTTATTGCTGAGCGCTGTGCACGGTCTTCAACTTCAATAGCCACCTGAACAAGCCCCCCTTCTAATTGTGATATGCATGGTGGTACAGGAGCATCCTATAGCATATTTCAGAAAAATAAAAGGGAAATTCTAACACATACTATCTTTCTAATGCTTGTAAGAATAAAGACTGATCCCGAAGTAATATGCTCATAAGATATGATATAAAATCTAGTAATCCATTAATCAAGATCTGTGTTTGATTCTGTGCCTTGACAAAAAGATTATTTGTACCTGGGGATTTGTTTCAGCAGCAACTGTACTGAGTGCACCATCAACTACATATATAAAAGAAGAAGCTTCCAGATCTTCTTCCGCACGATAGCAAACAAACAGGCCACATCCCATGCAGTTCATACGAAATTGCTTCTCCAATTTTCCTTCACCCCTAGAAAATGACCAATGATTGTAAATAGGAGCTCTGATGCAATTTGATCTATTTGAAATTTGAATCCCATATTGTGTCTCCTCAATAAGTCAGAACACAAATTACTATCAAATTGATACCAATTTAGCAATTCAAAAAATAATGTAAAATAAAAATTAGGTAAATTGTAATAATTGAATAGACAATTAACAGCTTGGATCCTGATATGCCCAATATGCTAGAATGAAGAGATCTGTGCAGTTTCTGAATGAGCCTAATACTTCCTACTGATGACAAAGGCAAAAGAACAAAATAACCATCCAGTACCGTCCAAAGGTGGTTTTATGCACAATGAAATTTTCTAGACCTTCTTAACAATTATTGACCATATTGACAATGAGGAAGCCCCGAAATTCAGAATAACATCTACAACATGGGGGAGAATGGCTCTTTATATCTTTCCAAATCAACATTTGATAAATAGCTTGATATTAGAAATTTTTATCCTATTTTTCATATCTACAGCAACAATAAACTAATAAATGAGGGCATGCCCATTCCCAACCCAGCAAATGTTTGTTGCATCTCTAACCAAATACTTGCTTTTCTAACAGAAGCAGCAATAGCTATTGACCACAATACAAATTCATTGGTAAGCCACAAATGCAAATGGAAACATGGAAAGACTGAATATTATTTGTAAGAAATAAAATATTTTCAGACACGGAAAAGATAACAGAGAGAAAGATAAAGACTCCCCCCCCCCCCCCCCCCCCCCCCCCCCGCCCCCCCAAAAAACAACAACAACAACAAAAAAAAAGGAAGCAGAACGAGTTAAATACTATCAAAGATAAATATAGATACCGTTTCAAGAGAACTTTTCCAGCCTCATTAATGTTCAACCTTGCAAGATGCTTCCTCTTGTCCAAAACATATGCTTTGTCTGTCTTCCTTTTTGGCATTTTCTGCAATTGGGTATCTTATAACGAACATATTTTAGAATGAAACAATGAGATAATAAAGATGCAATACTTAAGCTTCTTAATAAGGACTCAAGGAGTAAAGAAAATCACTAAGTGGTTGTTTACTTGTTTTGATACTTGAAGAATGTAGTAATTTAGCTTGAATGAATTAAAATTACAATTTTCCTTTCAGTAAAAATGTTCTAATAAAAAAATAAACAATTAAAGAATCAGAAATTAGTTTCACAAGCAAACCAGATAGTTTTTTTCTTAATATTTCTTAACGCCCCTTTTCAAGTAGAATTGAACATCAACGTAAAATACCTATTTCATTAGTTTAGCCTCTTTTTTTTTTTTTTTTTTTTAATGGACTGCTATGTTGAAATTGATATAGTTGCTCATAATTAATAATTTCTCAACATAAAACAAAAAAAATAAATAAAATCGAATACACAGTATATAGAGAGAATCATCAGAATCGAGAATCCAGAAATTAGTATTGCAGGGAGAGAAGAGAAAAGGAGAGAACCAGTAATAAGGACGTGAGAGCTACAATGCTTGCAGTAATAGACGAAGAGATCTGAGTTTGGACCATCTGGAGCTGCGTCCTCGCTCGAGTACGTGTGCGTTGTTCTCTTCGGCATCTCCCCCTATCTCTCTCTCGCTCGCTCTGTGTCTGCCTACGAGATTTCGAGCTGAGAAATCTCTGTTGCCTTTGTTAATCTTGTCCAACTCAGGAGCCTCTAAACCTTGTCTTTATGAAGCAAATTTTTATAGAACGATGTCGTATTCACCTTCCAATTTTAAATTAATACTTAATTTTTAATATTAAATAATAAATATATAAGATTTAAATTAAAAATATATTTGATTACGTTATATTATATTTTATGATACTTAAATATTTTTTTATAAAATTTTTAGATTATAAATATATTTAAATTTAATCATCATCATTTTAAGTTAAAAACTTGACTTGTTTTTTTTTAAGTAATAAAAAATTGACTTGGTTGATTTTACTATTTTATGATTAATTATCCATATAATATTATGATTAGATAGACTACTTTTAAAATATTTTATAACTTTATTCCAAATCACGATTATCATCTATATTTTTAAAAAAAATTTAAATTTAATTGCATTTGATAAAAATGAAAATTAAATGCTAAAAAAATTGAGACGCAAGTTTGAAAATTAAACAAAATTGACTTAAACAATAAGGTTGAGCAAAGAAGAGGTGATAAGATTGGTAGTGAGATTGGTAGAGTTTATCTTATAAAGTTAGTAATGACGGAGCCAATGTCCCAATGTAGAAAGCAGCTATTATAAATAGTGACAAGAGGAGATGAGTAAAAGATTGTGAATAAAAGTTTAACAATCACGCCAATAAAATAGTTTTAAAATTCAATGATTAATCGTGTTCAGTAAAAATTAAAAACTACATATTTTAATTTATTAAGTGATTTCCGACTAAATTAAAAATTTTAAGTTAAATTTATTTTATATTATCAAACTCACTTAAAACTAATAATTATTAAAA
This sequence comes from Reutealis trisperma, assembly GCA_947687605.1. NCBI lineage: Eukaryota > Viridiplantae > Streptophyta > Magnoliopsida > Malpighiales > Euphorbiaceae > Reutealis > Reutealis trisperma. The sequence goes on from CANTUT010000048.1 coordinate 2,938,796, forward strand.
ATGTTAAATTAAATAATAAGTTGAATTATCAAACACTCTCTTAGTATCAACCAAACCTGAAAAATTAAAATGATTCCCTCATCTAAGATTTTCATGCAGCTGCCAAGCAATCATCTTTGGGAGTGGGAAGTCTCTCCAAAACTTTCACCTCTTTGATTACAGCCCTTGTAACTCAAAGGAAGGCTACTTCTAGCAAATTTTGACCAGAAATTTATCTTCTGGTGCTTCCTTAATAATTGCAAGTTGTCCACAATCCATGTTTTAGACTCTGAATGCATGAGAGTACTGGGCTTTATTTTATCTTGTATTGAATTAGATCCACGCACAAGATTTTTATTTTGTACTTTTTATTACCAACATAAAAATTCACTTCGATAGAAAAAACCTGCTAATCAATTATTTTTCTAGTACTGCACGGTGGCAAGCAATATCATTCCCCGCCAAGAAAAAATAAATATGCTATCGCCTAACAACCAATTTGTCTGTCTTAACCTCCTTTTCACCATTACCTCATTCCACAAAGAGAAGTTGAAAATGCTCCAATCTCTTATTTTGTAACCCGAATATGCAAAAAGATTTTCGAAGCATGCATTATAGATAAGGCTTAATTCCAAAAATTGCTCTAGTAAATTGTCAACATACCAATGGTAATACATTAAACCACCACTTGACCAGGACAAAAGCCACGAGAAACAACACTTGAATAAAGTTTTTTGTGCAACAAAAATACGAATATGAAGATCAAAAAACAATATTTCATTTCTTCACGATATAGGATCTTAACTAAGAGAAACCACTCCCGCTCCTAATTCCAGTGAGAAGGATCATCAAATTCTGCAACAAAAATTGCGAGAAGCACAGGTCAATACATAGCAAGATATATCAACAGTTCGTTAATAAATCCATGAACTAAATTGTGCTTTTCATATGCATTTAATAGCTAAAGAAACTAAATTGATTATTGAATACAACATATGAACAAGCAGCAAAGAAAAGCTCAAAGTTACTTACATATCTTGTTGAAGGCAACAATATCACAGCTCTGGACATACTCATTTACTGGTTCAACAGTCAGATGATCCTCAATGAGATTGTCCACAGAGACCAAGTCATCAACAATGGTTAGCATAATCTGCAATTTCTTTATGCCATATCCAACTGGTACAAGCTTGGCTGTAAAAACACATTTCAAATTAGGACCATAACTAAATTAACCATAATATCCATTTACCGGAGAAAGGAATGATATCGCAACAAAACAAGGCTTGCCGCCACGACACCAAGCTAAAGAACTTACATGCTCCCCAAAGCAATCCTTCCATCTGAATGCTCCTAACTGCTTCCTCTAGCTTTTTCATGTCAGTTTCATCATCCCATGGTTTGACATCCAACAGAACAGATGACTTTCCAGCTAAAAGAGAATCCAAGCAATGTCATAAGCAAACTATCATTAGGAACCTGATAGATTAAAGGGTCCAAATGCAACACAAAAGAAACGTATCAACTCAATACCATCGCCACAAATAGAATTGCAGTTGCAGAAGTCCAGAGAATCATTTGTCAATGATTCATGAACAAAAGAAAAACTTTGCCTACTACCCAATAAATGCAGGATAGGATACACTTACACTCTTTCTTTTTTGTAGATGCCTTGACAGCAGCTGCACGTTCTTCTGCAGCCTTCTTTTCCTCTTCAGTCTCTTCACCAAACAAGTCCACGTCGTCGTCATCATCCTCAGCAGCAGCAGCAGCCTAAAAACCATTGAAAAATTGAAACATGATTACAATTTGCAGATAGTACTGACTTGCTGAACACACTAATAAGGCCAACAGTCTTAGAAGACAAAAAAAAATTATCTTCTAAAATAAATATTCTGATCAGACAGATCATACTGATAAACTTAAAGTACAGGTTCACAACAAACATGAAATAATAGAAACACTATAAAGGGAGCAAAACAATAATTGCCTTTGAATCAGCTGCTGGAGGAGTGGCAATTGCCTCTTCAGTGATGGGACAGGATCCCTCAACAGTGACTCCTGATCCTTCAGCAGATACACCACTGAAATGAAAGCAAAGTTATGTTTAACCACAGCCACAAAAAAGAAGAAACCATATGACTCTACAGTAAAGAGAAAAACGCATACAATAGAAAAAACATAATGTGATTCATGAGAACTTACGAAATTCTTAGGAGCGCATCAATGTGGCTGTACCACCGGGACACATTTACATATTCAGATGATGGAGCCTTGGGCAGAGCTGCATACACTGTAACATCATCTTTTGAAGCTTGATACCTGAGAAGAAGAAAAGGCAATTAACGGTTTCTTATTTTTCCCAATTACACACGTTCCAATACCAACTCATAAAGAAACAGACACGGAATTAATCAAAGAAAAAAAAAATGTGAAAAATACCCAGTGATGTAACTGCGAGTAAGGAGGTAGTCATCGAGTTTCTTAAGGCCACCCTCCGAGCCAAGATCATAAAATGCGACTGCCATTCCTAGTTTTTTGTGTAGCTTGTTTCTAAAAATTAATACATGAAATCAAATAAATAAGCAACTTTTAGAAAAAAGACGTCAGTTATTATAATCAGTTCAGCTAATTCAATAAGAAATCAAACAAAAATTTATAAAAATAAATAAATAAATAAAATTTAAAAGCAATAGCTTGAGCTACTTCAATTTAGAATCAAGATAATACCAATCACGATAATATCTTTATCCGCTACCACAAACAAATCATTTCACTAAGTATATTCAATGAAGTTAAGCAAGTTTACTAATTAAAGATGGAAAAACCTAATAAGATTCAAGATTCCAAAATTAACCATCAAAACAGCAGCCATGGAAGTAGCAGAGGCCATACTAATAACTCAAAATCAATAGCAGTAGGCACAAATCAAGATACATAGATAGACGAAAATAAATTTTATGCCCATACTTGCTCGAGAGTAGGAGGATATTTGCTCTTACCAGCTATAGAGAGACGCAAATGTTCTCAGAGCAGCAGCAGCTCAAATGAGGTTCTAGGGTTTGCTGATTAGGCAGAAGATTTATTTATAGGAGTGAGAAAATGATTCTCTGTATCGCGGATTACTGAAACAGGTTTGTTTTCGTAATTTTATCTTTTTATGGGGTGTTTCGGAATTATAATTCGGCCTCGAGGTATCTCTCTAATCAAGTTGGAACCACGTGCATAAGTAATGTGGGGTTATTGCATTCGTGAATAATAATAATAATAATAACCAATGTCCATAACTCCATATTAAATTAACCAAATTTAGCTAAAAATCAATAATTGCGAATGATATTTTTGTACCATTAGTTAAAGTTTTTTGGCTTACTCCCTCCATTTGAAAAAAATAGTTATTAAAGAAAAATTACCATTTTTAAAGTAATAATGACTTTATCATAATTTGTCAAAAAAATCTTATTAATTACAGTATAAATTAAAAAAACATCTCTTATACTTGAAAAATGTAATAGTAAATTAGTCATTTTACCATAAATTTTTTTATTGAATTGCTAAATGGCCATTTATTTATGAACAAAATTAACTTTTTTTAATTGTCACTTTTTTCATAATTGAGAGAGTAATTAATAAATTTAAAACATATATATATATATATATATATATATATATATATATATATATATATATATATATGAATTTTTATGCATTTTAACTTGAATTTTTACTCAACTTAAGATATACTACATTATTTGCCAAATTAAATTTGTTGATTAAGATTATAATTATTTTAAATTGCATTTAACACAAAAAAGTTAGAGTCTTCCTAAGGTTTATATTCTATTATGCCATGAATTAATAGTAATAGATATGAATGGCGTGTGAATAACTAAAAATCAATTCTTAATATTAATTTTCATCTTTAATATTTGGATGAAATAGTTAATATGAGTTATATAGCTCCCGTTTTGGATTGCATTTAAAAAAAAACGTTTTTCAATAAAATATTTTATTTTTTTTAAATACTAATTTTAAATATAAACATGTGAATTGATAATTTTCCCATAGATAAGTTTAAAAATATAAAAATTAATAAAAAAAAATTAAATATGTTTTTTTATTCCGTAACAAAAAATCGTTCATTGATTCAACTTGAATGAGTTCAAGCCATACTTGTCAAGCTTGATTTTTAAAATTTAAATCCGAGTCTGTCTACACTCGATCATGCGAGTATATTATTTTAGCCAAACCCCACCCATATTTAAAAATACATAATATTTTACATATAATTTTTTTGGACATGCTAGACTCGTCGAGTGCATTGATATTTTATATAAACATGTGAATTGATACTTTCCCCATAAGTATGTTTAAAAATATAAAAAATAATAAAAATTGATAAAAAAATTTTAAATACGGCTTTTTAACTCATAACAATAAAATCGGTCATTGACTGAGCTTGAACGAGTTCAAACCAGACTTATCAGGTTTGATTTTTTAAATTTAAATATGAATCTGTCTTCATCCCATCATGCGGGTCTATTATTTTGGCCAAACCCCACCCATATTTAAAAATACATAATATTTTATATGTAATTTTTATGAACATGCTAAACTTGTCGAGTGCACCTCAATGAAATAGATATTTTTAGACCCGTCCAAAAAATCGTTGGATTTTTCATAAAAAAAGATTTTATGTCAATTTCACATTTTTTGACCGGATTTTAACAGGCCGAGCGGGTATCCAAGCACCTAAGTCGGTTTACCTATAGTAATCCCAAACATGTTCATATTGTATATTGAATCTCATATTGAAATTAATAAATTTAAAATGTTATTGTATTTCACCTAGTTGATATATTGTCTATATGACAAAAATTGATAATATACTTCAAAATATTGTTAATAATAAATCTCCATATCTCTCTCTAATACTTAATAAAAATAATAAATGAAAAGGTAAGTTTTGCTTACTTTGAATTGGGCCACACAGCGAGAATAATGCATAAGCTATGAGGTATTCCATTTAATATATTTTATTTATTTTTACAAATTACTAAAAATTTGTAATCTCAAACTTAAAACATTTGTTTGGGTTTTTAACATGATAGAGAAATTAAACTTTAGTCTATTGCCTAAACAATCCAAATTATGTATGTACTTATCATTATACTATATTTTAATATGCCTGAAACATAAAACATAACTAGTATTTTCTATAATTACTTTGTTTTTAAACAAAATAACTTATTTTATTATAAAAAAATAGTTTTTTTATGAAAAATTATAATTTTATTTATATTTTTTTTGTAAATTAAACTATTTTTTCGCAATTTTAATTAATTGCAAAAAAAAATTATAATTTTAAGAAAAATTAATTTTTTTTGTAATATGATTTATTTTATACCAAACAACAATTTTATGAGAAAAATAATTTTATAATTATGAAAAAATATTATTCTTTTTAAAAAAATCATAATTCTCTTATAAAATGTATTGTATAAACAAATTTTTATATTATTTTGTTTTAAAATAAGTACAAAATTTTATTTTGTAGGCCAATATGATAGTTGTAAATAATAAATATAATTAAAATATGTAAAGTATTATAATTAAATTAATATGCTATTATATTTTACTAATTAAAAATGAGAAATGCTAGAATAATTAATGTAGTATTTTAAATTTATATATCTATAAACTTTATAAAAAAATAATTTAATTTATGAAAAAATATAAGAATATTATGATTTTTTTATAAGAAAACCATTTTTTTTGTAATTACAAAATTATTTTAAAAAATCATATTTTCATAAAATTAAAGTTTTTTCGTAACTAAAAAATTATAAAAAATTAGTTTAATTTGTGAAAAAATATGAATAAAATTATTATTTTTCATAAAAAATTATTTTTTTCGCAAATAAAATAGATTACTTTATTTAAAAATAAAATAACTGTAAAAAATACCTTATATATATATACTAGTAGTGAGCTCATGTTTTATGAAAGTTTTGATACTTTCTATTTAATTTATATTAAAAATATTTTAATGTTTTTAAATTATTATTATTATTTGTATGTTTTGGTCATTTTTTTATTTAATTTATATTTTCTTCAAATATTGTAAAATATTTGAACTATTATTATTATTTTTCACGAGTCAAATTATTCACTAAAAAATTAAACTTATATGAAATCATTTTATCAATTTTTCCTTACATCATAATATTCTTACATCATAATATTTTTGTAAGTCTCAACTAAAAGTGTAGCCAATATATATAATATTTTGCCAATATATATAATAATTTTTTTATTTATTACTTTAATTGGCCACGTGATGATAGTTTGTCTTAAAACTCGAGTTGATTTTTTTTTAAATTCAATAACATTAAATATTTATTCAAAGATAAATATAAAAAATAAAAAATTTCTAATAGTAATAGTGATTTATAATTTTTTTTTTAAATAACACCGATTTTCAAGTTTTGCATTAAGTCGTGATAATTTTAAAATTATATATATATATATATTCAACGTATACATTAAATTTCATGGCTTCATAACTTAACATTTATGGATGAAGTTATTCGGTCCACTTAGTGTACATGAAAATAGTTTACCTTACATTTATGATCAGCCAATTAGATTATTATCATATAAATTATAAAACATAAACTCCAAGTGACAATGAGTAGATATGTTAACAGTTGAATATAAATTTGAAAATTTGTTAAAATTTTCAAAAATTGAATCCATCTTATTAACCTTTCTCTTTATAAATTGAGATTTGGGATGTGTTGAATAATTATTAAAGGGGATGGATTATTATTAGTATTATTATTATGTAAGGTGTGTATCAAATAATTTCTCAGTGTACGCATTCATGTGCTAAAAATAATAATAGAAATACGAGCATTGCTTAACTTGGTGTAGTTAGCCTAATAAAGATGGCAATTTTATATGTACCCACAAGGATTTGAGCTGACTCGATCTAATCGGAGTAGATAAATTAAATGTTGATCGAGTAATGATATATTCAAATAATTATTTGTCGGGATTAAGCAAGATTTAGATTTAGGCATCCTGTTTAGTAATTCGTCTTGAATGTGTATATATATATATATATATATATATATATATATAATATGTTATTATAGTTTAATATTTGTTATTACAATAACGCATATATATGTTTCTGTAACATAATATTTGTTTGCATTTGTGGCTTTTTTTTTTTTTTTTTTAAGATTTTGATGCTACAAGTAAAAGTTTGGGGTGGACTAATAAAACTTAGATAGTTCAAGATTACGACAGGACGGATATAAGCAGGAAGAGTTTTACCTCGACTACATACAAAATAGATTGGAAGGAAAATATAAAAGAGGCGGGGTGAGTTTGGGTTATGATAAAATTCGCCGCCAACCCACCCATTGCCATTTCTACAGCCAAATAAGTAATCATAAGTAATCATTTTTTTTTTTTTTTTTTGGCCAATGCCATGATAGATCATTGATCATACAATGTTTTGTTAGATTGAATATGAGTGGGCCACGCTTCTCTTGTCCCATTCCCTGGCCGCCAGATCAAAATCGAACGGTAAAAAACACAATTGACCAAAAATCCATCCTGATCTCTTCTACAATCAACACCATGAAATTGACTTTGCACTACTACGCTAGCCGCCAAAAAGAGGTCTGTAGTCTTTACCTTTTACATGAGCAACTTGGCACAGTCTACGTCCCATGTGCATAGCTTTTTTTTTTTTTTTGGCCAATGATACGTCCCATGTGTATATCACGCCGACTAATCTTAACCGCAACGTTCTTTTTAGTTACATTTTTGCATGCAAAAGGACAACTCATCGTTTTCATTTTTATACTGTTTAAGATAAAAATAATAATATAATATGAATTTCGACTGCGAAGATTTTATTATTTTGCTAAAATTTGTATTTCTTAATACATATTACTTCACAATTATTAAGGCATTTAAATTTAAATTTTTAGTTTTATTTTTCTTTAAGAACCCAATTTTTAATAATTTTTTAAATCCCGACTAATGTAATTTTGAGATAAAAATGACCTAAAAAAGATAAACTCTTTTAATATCAATCTTTATATAAACTTTACTTTAAGTTTTTTAATATCGGATCCGACCAATATTGGCAATTATATATTGGCAGTGGTAGGAATTTGATGACTTTTTTCAATGTGAAAAAGCAAAATTGGTATGCTTTTTATTGATATTTTTTTATATAACTATGCAATTTCGATATATCATAAGCATTAAACTTTTCTTGTAAGATGCCTGACTTTCAACTTGTGGGTTTAATTAATTTAGTAATTATAATATGACGAATAAATTGAACTTGAATTTGATTTTATTTTTTTATATTAAAAGTTGAATGAAGTGTTCAACTTGATTTTTATTAAATTAATATTATAAATAAAAAATTATCAAACTTTAAATTAATACGCAATAAAATCAAATTTAATTTTTATAATGAAATTTAGATTTAAAATTTGAACTAATAAATTTAATATTTAATATTAATATAAAACATATTTTAAACCATATAAAAACTTAAATTCTTGGTTTTACTTGAATAAAGTATTATATAATATTTGAATTGTATTTATTTTTTATTTGATTTTGAGATCCAACTAACTAAAATCAATTTTTTAACTGTCTTTTTTCAAACATAATAAGTTTGTAAAAAAATGTCACTTTCATCTTATAATTTTTGCTTATTTCAATTGATAAATTTTTTAAAATAATGAAAATCAGTTGTAAAAATGAAATAAGTTATTTTATAATAATTTTAAAAATAAAAATAATAAAAAATTTATTTTGCCATAAATTTTAATTTATGTATCTTTTATTTATTTTGATTAAGAATTTATCTTTTTATATTTATAAAATTATAAAAAATTACTATAAAAATAATACATTTGACTCGATAAATAATAAAATATTTTTAAAAAATAAATATACGTGTTTCCATATAATAATAAAAATTAATTATTTTATAATATAATTAAAGTATAACATTTATTATAAGAATAATATATATATATATAAATCAAACTCTTATAAAAATATTTAAAAAATTTAAGACTACAAATTCATATTTAAGTGGGAAGTATAGAGAGCATAACAATATTTTATAAATCATTTGAAAGATTATTCTCTTAAATTACTAATGAAACAAGTATATATATTTTTTACTTTTATCACTTAAACATTTAGAATATTCTTTTAAATTTTATAAGATTATGAAATGAATTTATAAATTTAGGGATTACAATTACATATATCACAAAAATTAAAAATTTTTATTTACTTTTTTTAAAAAAATAAATAATTAAAAAATAAGAAAAAGGGTTAAAATTTACTTATAAGAGAAATGGCTAAAATTCACATTAAAAAATTTAAAGACAATAAACTTGCAATTATGCATTAAATACTCTAAAAATCATGTGAGAAGAATTTAAATAGAGAATAGCTCCACTCCTGGGAGTTATAGGATAAAAATATTTATAATTCATCCTATATCTATTAATTTATTAATATTAAATAAACTTGTTGAATATATATATATGAGGACATGTTAAGACAAAAATTGTTTCAAGTGATTAAATTAATGACTCAATTATAAATGTTACGGAATTTAATTATTAGAATATTTCAAGTGATTAAATTGCCACTGGCAATCATTTCAAAAAAAAAAAGAAAAAAAGAAAAAGAAAAAATTGTCACTGGCAAACATGGAAACGAACCAGTGATTCTATCTGATGGCCAGACGACAAATGTCCAATGCTTCCCGAACCATAGCATACTTGGAGCACTCTAGGAACAACCACACAGTTCAGCTAACGCTGGTATGCACACTACACGCCGTTTCCTACTTAAGCCACACACTGAGACTGAGGCATCGAGCTTCCGTGCACCAACCAGCAGGAGAAACTTTATTTAAATAATAATATTAAAAAATAAAGTTTTTATGGTAACAAAATATATATGCAAACTAATTCGCTTTGAATATATATATTAATATTATTAATTATTAATATATATATATATATATATATATCTATCAAAGCTGAAGTAAATTGAAGAATTAGAGAGAGAAAACAAACAAAACAAAAAACGAAACCAGAGTCATGGTTTCAACGAGAAGAAGTGGATCTCTCTCTGGAAACAATAATATCAAGAGATCTTCGTCGTCGGAGGATAAACCTCCGTCACCAAAGCGTCAAAAGGTACAAAAAAAGAGAGGAAAGGAAATCAAGAACTCAATTTTTTTTTTTAATTTTTTACTTTTTGGTTCTTGTTTCAACATGTTTCATTTTCGATTTTTTTATGTGAATTTTTGTGATTTGCTCTACTTTTAGGGCGAAAATGGTGGAACGGCGGAGAAACCGATGCCGGCGGCGGAGAATTCCAAGGAATTGTGTCCCCCTGCCGCTCCGGATCCCGCAGAATGTGGGCCTGGTGATGGTCCGATTGCTGGAGATGGTGCTGGAGAGGCTGTGAGTTCAGGGAAAGGTGAGGCGGCTCCAGCGGTGGCTGTGGTCACGTCGATCGCTGATGGTAGGTGATTTTGATGTTGTTACGAGTTTTAATTATTCGTTTGTCTCGTCAATGTATGGCTTTCTAAATTTTTTGTGTTCTTTGATGGATTTGTGTTTGAAGGTTCTACACCGATTGTAGTGGATAAACCAAGAACTTCATTCTCGGCTTGGAGTTTATGCCATAAGCAGAATCCGATATTCGAAACATCAACGCCTTGGTGTAAGCTTCTGTCCCAGTCTGCACAGGTACATATGAGTTATTAAATTTTAAATCCTAGAATTGAGTCAAAGATCGATTGGATGTTAAGTTGAACTATTGAGTTGAAGGGAGTACTTGTCAAAAAGATTCTTCCTTTTTAGTAAATGATTGACTAAACTGTTTCATTTTTTAATATTTCCATAATTCTGCATTCATTGATATGCAGAATCCGACTGTACCCATATGCACATCGAGTTTCACCATCGGTTCAAACAGGAATTGCAATTTCCCATTGAAGGATCTGACTATCAGCGGACTTCTGTGCAAGATCAGACATACGCAGGTATTAAATTTAAGCTCATTTAAATACCAAACGGGAAAATCAAATTTAAGTCAGGTATTTAGTTAGCAATCACAAGGACTCCGCTTGTTGGATATATTACGGTGCAGTTGCTTATTTTGTTAGTTCTTCTGGAGGTGAACTCCTTAACATGTACATGCAGTTTGAGTACTCACTGTTTGTGGACATGATCAGCGTGAGGGAGGTGCTGGAGCTGTGCTAGAAAGTATGGGAAGCAAGGGATCGGTGCAAGTAAATGGGGAAGTGGTCAAGAAGAACACTTTTCGTGCACTACACTCAGGAGATGAGGTTGTTTTTGGTTTGCTGGGGAACCATGCCTATGTATCCTTTCTTTTAGTTGGAGGATAGTACATTTTATCTAGTTTTCTTTTGCTTCTGGATTTTTTAAGTTCCCTTCTGTTCTTTCCCATTTGGTTCTTTTGTTTGTAACTGTGTATGAGGACCTATGTTTGTTACTGTACCAATTTCCTTAATAGTTGTGAACTTAGATTTTTCAACAACTCATGACTGAGGTAACAGTTAAGGGTCCTGAGGTACAAAGTAGTTTGGGAAAACTTTTACAACTTGAAAGGAGGTCAGGAGATCCTTCGGCTGTTGCTGGGGCTTCAATATTGGCATCTCTTTCAAGTGTGAGGCAAGATATATCACGATATAAGTCTCCAGGTCAGACTCCTGGTAAAATCCACCAAGGGACTGAGGTGTCTGCCCATTCAGTTGTCCATGATGGTACAGATGGCGAGCTTGATGGATTGGAAATCAATTCAACTCCAAATATGGGGAATGATAAAGCTGCAGATATTGGAGCAGTTAGCAAGAACCTTCCTCACGATTGCAACCAGGACTCTGGCATAGAGGCAGGCAATGTAAAACTCTCTGGGGTGAATGATTTGATAAGGCCTTTCTTCAGGATGTTAGCTCGATCAACTAGTTGTAAACAAAAATTGAGCAAAAATATCTGTAAACAGGTATTGGAAGAAAGGAACGAGTGGACAAGGGATTCGCAGCTGGCATCAACGTCGGGTATGTCGTTGCGGTGTGCAGTATTCAAAGAAGACATTCGTGCTGGAATTCTTGATGGCAAAAATATAGAAGTTTCATTTGATGATTTTCCATACTATTTAAGGTCTGATTTTGCTCTCACCATGATTATTTTATTTTCATATTGTTGATGAATGTTCCTGCTTAGAATTTGAATGATTGCTAGATTTCAAGTTAAGACTTCGTACGAGGACTTGTTACTTTTCTCTTGTTGTTTTCAAGTCATAGACACTTGGGACACTTTTTTTTTTTTTTCACCTTTCTGCGGAATGGGAAATGGAGTAACCTAGGAAATTTCTTTTAGCTGCTGGAGAAGATTATTTTATAGTAGCAACTATTTTCTCTGGTCAGATGAACTGGGATTCTCTGCATGCTAGAACTTGGTTTCAGATGCAAGAGTTAAAAAATAAAATGATGCAGATTTCTTTCAGTTTGGTATTCGACTCATTTTGAATTAATTGTTGTAAGCTTGTCACAGACATGTGAAAGGCTTTTTACCAGTAACTTTCAGTATTAGGATAATAGTGGAATATTATTTTTTTCCTGATAAGCTTTTATACCTGTGGAATTTCCTTCTTTACTATTGAAAATCTTTGCCTAATTTTTACTCATACTCAGCCACCTATTATTCTGACTGTACATCTAAGTTTTTGGGTTTGCCTATTATTACAAGTTGGGATAATATTTCACTTAAATTACAACTCACATCAAACCTTGACTTCAATCATAATGGCTAAGTCCAAAGGTTCTTCCCACATCTTGTCCAAAATCTTCAAATTCTTATAAAATTGTACAATATTCCTAATATTCCCTAATGCTTATTAGATGATATTATACAATAAGGATTAATCTTTTATTATTTAAATAAAAATCTCAACTACCATTGCAAAATTTTTGAATCAATTATTGCAGCCAATGTCAACCTGTAATTTCTAATCCAACTATCGATTTTTTGATATCTGAAAGTTTTACCTGTTGTTCTGTGACTAATATTATGAACTTTTGTTAAGTGCAAGTGATTATTTTTAGAATAGTAAATTTTGCATTGATGTTCAATTGACTACTCTTAAAATTGTTTAATTTCAATTAGTGTTTAGTGGGTATTTGGTTAATATTGTTCATTGTTGTTTCGATATTAGATAGTATGGGATATTTTATTGCATGCTGGATTATTACTTCAAATTATATATGTAAGATACAGAGTTATAAAGAATAAAAAGTGGATGGATTGTGATTTTTGAAAAACTTTTGTCTTGATTTGTGATTATGGTAAAACTAAGAGACTAAATTGCAATTATGGGATAACTTTGTCATTTTAGCGTGCAACTCTTTCATCTGGGGATTTCTCTGCAGTGTGGCTGTTTATGCATGGGATATGAGTGATTTATGGACTTGTATGTATATTTTTTCTTGCAGTGAGAACACAAAAAATGTACTGATTGCGGCTTCATTCATACACCTGAGGCACAAAGAACATGTCAAGTATACTGCAGAACTTACGACTGTTAATCCACGGATTTTGCTATCTGGTCCTGCAGGTGCGTTGGTGTTGTACTTTATATCTAATGTTTGTCTTGAAGTTTGTATAGATTAATGCTCAGACATGAAATTCAAACTTGACAAGTTTTTGTCTATGAATTTTATTTGCAGGTTCTGAGATATATCAGGAGATGTTGGCAAAGGCTCTTGCTAACTACTTGGGTGCTAAACTGCTCATATTTGATAGCCATTCTTTTCTGGGTGTAAGTTTAAAACTTTCTACCTTGACTTTGACAGTACTTCATCCATGTGAGTAAATACTAATCAGCGGTTTAATCATCAATTATGAATATGTAGGGTTTGTCTTCAAAAGAAGCTGAAATATTGAAGGATGGACTTAATGCAGATAAATCCTGCGCTTGTGCTAAACAAAGTCCTCTGGCCGCAGACTTATCAAAGAGTGTGAATCCACCGGGTATTGAAGCGGATACGCCTAGCTCTTCAAATGTACCTTCTTCCTCTGGGCAGGAATCTCAGCCAAAGATGGACACTGATGCTGTACCTTCTTCTTCGGGAACATCTAGGAATCTTTTGTTTAAAATAGGTATGATTGGCATTCTTCTGCATTTGGTCTTACTCATTTTTTGGATTAAAATGAGCAAGATAACTACAAAATCTGTTCTTTCAGGTGATAGAGTAAGATGCATTTCTAGCGGGTTGTATCCAACAGCATCACCATCAAGGTACAATTAGTGTCAACAGTTATTGATTAGTTTCCAATGAGTGCTGAAACTGTTTATTTCTCATTATTAGAAGAAACAGTAATTGTTTGATTCATGTGTTCTGATTTGGGATCATATTGACATAATCATGCCAATTGCATGAATGCACTTTCGTGTTTGATTTGAAGATAATCAACTTCTGTGTTCTGAATTGGGATCAATTGACAGTTTTGTTTAATTGAATATGAAATTCATAATTGACTGGAAGCTGCTGAAACAAACATGTTCATCGATGGTAGAAATGATGGGAAAAGGATTTGCCTCTGTCTAGATAAACAAAATTCTTGGAATAATGGTCATCATAATCAGGAGATGAATTTAATATTTATTTTGGACAAGTACTAGATGCATTGAGCAGGGTCCTACTTTTGAAATATTTTTAACCTATCCGGATATTTGATGGTTGCCAATATAGATACTATCAAAATTAAGAAGATAAATTGTCATTAATGTATATGATTTTCTTTTTTATCATTAATGTATATAATTTTCTTTTTCAATTTATTGAGAATGGGAAGATTGTGTTTGAAATCTGCTGAATTAGGCTGATGGCAATGCTTATGAGAAAAGTCAAGTACTGGATTTTAAAAAACATTCATAAATGCGGAAAGTACATTGAATAGAACATAAAAACCATTTTCTGGAGACATTTAGAGCCTTGTTCTATATCTGAAGCTGTCACCTTGCAAGGGTTTGAAGTAGAAAAATTTTCCATTCTTGCCTTTAGCCTTTACATTTTAGTCCCCTTGGGAAAATATTATGTTAAATCTTCCTATAATGCTTTGTTAATTTAATATGCAGGGGCCCACCTAATGGCATTCGTGGAAAGGTTGTACTTGTTTTTGAGGACAATCCATTGTCAAAAATTGGGGTAAGGTTTGATAAGCCAGTACCAGATGGCGTTGATCTTGGAGGTCATTGTGAGGCAGGTCACGGATACTTTTGCAATGGTAATGTTTGTACGGCACTATGACCATTTTCATGCTCTTTGACTTAATCAATGATCTCGTTTCCTTTTCTTTAAATTTTCGTACTCCAACTTACTGATGTTATCTCTCATTCTCTTTGTCTAGTTACTGATCTTCGATTGGATAATGTAGAAGATTTGGACAAGTTACTGATCAACACATTGTTTGAGGTAGCGATACTTAAATTTAACATGATCTATTTTGATTTGGTTTGCGTTGGTTTTCCATTTGACTGGCTTCTTACAAACATATAACTAAATGTTTTATCAGGCTGTACAAAATGAGAGCAGAAATTTTCCTTTCATTTTATTCATGAAAGATGCAGAGAAATCAATTGCAGGAAATCCGGATACATGTTCTACATTTAAAAGTAGACTTGAAAGGCTTCCTGATAATGTGGTAGCTATTGCTTCACACACACAAACTGACAGTCGGAAGGAAAAGGTAATGTTTTGTTCTAAGATTAAAAGTGGAGGTCTAAATCCCTGTGGATTTATTTACTGATGTACTCCATGCTGAACCGCAAAGACTTATAAAAAAAAAATGCTATCTTTGTTCTTATGCTTTCTTAGAGTCCAACAATGGGAAAAAATTGATAGATATTGGAAAATTTGAAATGTATAATTCATGAATGTGCATATCTTTGTTATTGTATATACATGTAAGAGGCAGGTTTCTCCTAAATGTCTTTGACTTGAATGAATGACAAAAACTTACATAAAATTTATTTATGCGAATTAAAGATTATTATTCATTTATGTAGAATTAAGTATTCAAAAGTGAATTAAGGTGCATTGACTGGTGATTGTGATAAAGAAAAATTGAGAGTTCTAGTACAGTTATCCTGAAGTACTACTGTTCAAACTCCCTTATAATATACTTGCACGTTAAGCGCGAAATAGAAAGTCAAGTGGGATATATCTTTTAAGTAATATATGGGTTGACTACTTTACTGCAAGTGGGTTTAATTTAAAATGAGGCTCCTCAAATTATCACCCAAGTGTGAACCATTCCTTCAATTTTTATGATACCTACAATTCCTTCTTATTTATAATTTCCAAACTAGCTCCCCTTTTAGCAGTGTGCAATCATCAATCGATGAAGATGGATATATTTGGGGGCAATAACATATAACTATATGATACAAAGAACATACCATATTAATTACTATAATTAATATGGAACTTTTTTTATAATTCCTATATTAATTGTGAGTAAACGTACTGAATAATTAATATGAAGCCCCTCACCTCCTTATTGCAAATGGGGGAAGAGGCGTGCAGCCCATGACAATGGTCAACTTATGACTTTGAATTGAGAAGAAAATGAAAACTTATTTGCCTTTATTTTGTAATTGAGTTTTTTGGTGCAATTCTTGGAGTAGAAGCCTATAAAATTTAGCCTGAATGTTACATTTCAAAATTTGTGATTAATTTACCATAAATAGTATTTTCTTCTTACAGTCGCATCCTGGAGGTCTTCTTTTCACAAAATTTGGTAGCAATCAGACTGCTCTTCTTGACTTGGCTTTTCCGGTAGTGACTCTCTCTCTATGTTTTTTTGTAATTTCAACTCCTTTTTTTTTTTTTTTTTTTGTGTTTACAGTTGTTTTAGAGACTTCTTTTTCTCTCTGCATTGTTTTTTTAGATTTGTTGTTGAAAATTCATTGTCTAAATGGCCCTTATATGGAAAAGGGGAAATTGCCAAGTCCTATGCATAGGAATGCTTGCCTTAAAGTTATCCTGTGCTTCTGATGGCATAAACTATTAGTAAAAGGAAGAAAATGAAGGTTTTCAGGTTCTTCTTTGCAAAAACTATTAGAGTAATTCCATTTTTATCTCTAGGCCCCACTTCAAATTGTTCAAGATGGTAGCCTTGATTAGTGTTTATATGTGTTACATGTTCATATACTGTACTTTTTATAGCATATCTTTTGACTAAAATAGTTGAATGTAAAAAGACTAGTTATCCAGCGTTGATTATATATATCTCCCAGAAATTTATTTTGCAGCATAGTTACTCAAATGAGAAAAGTGTCACTAGAACATGTTCAAATTTTGGCACTGGGGAAAGCTGTGTCCAATGAAAATTGACTGTACTTTTTGCCTTTGTTAGTTATTCTTAGAGTTACTACAAATTGAATGCATGGGCATGATGGGTACTGGTTGCTAATGAAAAGTGTTATCCTGTACATGTTGTTGATATTCTAATAGATGATTTGTTGCTTCCCGGTTTCCTCAGGATAGTTTTGGAAGACTTCATGATAGAGGGAAAGAAATACCAAAGGCAACGAAAATGCTAACAAAACTTTTCCCAAATAAAGTAGTCATTCATATGCCGCAGGTTTGTATGATGGAAGTCTTTAAACTATGACTACTAATACTACTGCTATTATTGGTGTATGACAAATTACGGATGCTTATAAATTGTTACAGGATGAGGCACTTCTGGCATCTTGGAAGCATCAATTGGATCGAGATGCTGAAACCCTCAAAATGAAGGGGAATCTAAATCACCTGCGTGCTGTGAGAGATCTTTCCTGTTCTTTAATTTTGCAAAATTTTTTTTAATGACATTGTTATGATGGTCGTTATGGTTAAAATATTATTTTTAATACAACGCCTAAAGAGTGGTTGTTCGTTTTTGTACAATTCTTAGGGTTTATTATCTATCTATTGGCTGTTTCCTCTGTACTTGCATCACTGGTGACTAGATCATCTTTAACGGTGCAAGAACATTCAGTTAGATGGTAGGTTGCTGAGTCTGTGAGGAAGGGCTTCAGCAGTGTTACCTTCTAGTTGTGAACTTTCAACCTAGGACTTCTGTTGCATGTTCGTTTTCCTTTTGTTGTTTTCCAGTTAACAGTTGAATATATTGCGCCCTGGAGTCTTACAACCACTTCTTTAGCCATAGCTGAAAAACTGCAAATATGAGTTATTAGAAACCCCACCTTCATCTATATGAAATAGTCTGGCTGTTTCACCTAAACTTTGTCCATATTGAGTTGTCATTGGCTTGAGTATGGCTAGAATAATTTGAGTTGATAAATTTGTCATGTTTATACTACTTTGTATGTTGGTCCCAAATCAGTCAACCTGAGAATTATAATTTTGGGTTGGCTGGAGGATATAGATGGAACTAGAATTTCAAGATTGGATGGGGCATGGATAAGGTTGACATTGAAAAAACTTGAAGATGTCAAGGGATGTATGAAAATTTTCAGATCTGAAGGAGTCAAGGGTAAGGGTGAAAAATGATATTTAATTTTCAGAACCATAGGAAGATTTCCACTTTTTTCTTTGGGTGGGGGCAGTGGGAGTGTGTTTATACTTTTCAAAGTTTTTATGTAAAATGCTTGGGTAAAAATTGGTAATTTGTGAAGTTTGTGATGTAGGACAGATTTAGATAATCTGTTCTACTTTGAATTTTTTAGAAATTAAAGGTTAGAATTGAAAATTCTAGGGCTGATTTTATAGAAATCAGATCTGGACAAGGATTAAGGAAAGGAAAAGGTGAAAAAAACTTCTAAGAGTCACACTTAGAAGGTCTAGGAGTCACACCTAGGGTTGAATTGAGTCACACAATTCTCAGCAATAATGCAGGGTTTATTTTATTAAATCTGAAAGTTGTCTAATAATGGTTACAAGTCTAAGTATTTATAGAGTTGAAACTAATCCAAAGCATGTTTGGATTAGGAATCGTACACTAGTTTTCCAACTAGAAAAACAAATTAATACTAACTAGAAAATACTAAACCCATACTAAATCCACTAAAACTCCTAAATAAAGACTGCAAAATAACAATAATAAAAAACCCTACTGTTCCAGCAATTCTGGAAATTACAGAAATACCCTTAATACCTAAAGTAATGAACCAGCAGCTGTATTATATAAATATACCCATTATAATTCTAAAAAGGCTGAAATTACTTTATAATTTCTCTAATAAATCCCATATTAAATCTAACACATAATTCTAAGCTTGAATCCTTGAATTTGAAGTTTCTTGTCTTCCTGTTCTCCATCATTCTCCCCTTGTTGGAAAAAACTCGACCTCGAGTTTTGAAGTGCCTAAGAAACAAACAAAACAATTCCTTGAATGACCATTTTGTTTCATTGGTATTCAATAAAAGTAGAAACATTTGAAATGTTATACTGCACTTGCATATTAATTTACTTGGAATAACAGAGTCCATTTCTTGCATCCCAACATCTTTGGTATCTTCAACAATAAAGTTAAACCCTTTTGTCCCTTCTAATTTTCCCATGTCTTCTTGTTTTACTTCAACATGCTTTGCCTTTTCTTCATCCATACCCCTGTCTAAAGATTCCTCTCCTTCAAGATTCATCTTTACCTTTCCAAACACTACATATGTATTCATAGTAATATTAGCCTGCTGAATTGACTTTTCAACGCACATTGTTGCTTTTGGCGCTTGTTCTTGTGGATTCAAGTCTAGGAGCATATTTGGTCTTTTAAGGCTTTGAGAAGACAATTCTAGCTTTTCAACTTTATTTTCTGGCTGATCAATCTTCAGAATAGGCTCATCTATGTGCTGTCTTGGTTTTATTGCTTCATGATTTTGAGTCTCCAGTTGTAGATTTTGCATTTTAAGCCTTTGAGATGGTAGTTGTGGCCTTTTCACTTCCCTTTCTGGTTGAACAACCTGCAGCAGAGGCTTTTCTTGTTGTTGGCTTAACAGTTTAGCCTCTATTGTAGACTCATGAAGCATATGTGAATGCTGTACAGCTTGTATGCCTTGTTGCCCTGAAATTCTTAGTGAAAGTTCTTGCATTTGTGCCTGCTTTTGGAGAGGTCGCAATACCATTGACATGCTGCCCTTTTGTGAAGTATTCACCTATTCCCTCATCTTTGAAAGATAGTTAAAAGGCATATATTTTTCTTTTAATTTTGCTTTCATATCATCCCATGTTATCATTAATGGTTATCCTGTTATTTTCCATTCATTCTCAACACCATACCACCATAATTTTGCCAATCCCGTTAGCTTCATCTTGGCAAACCTTACCCTTCGAATATCGTCCATACCATACCAATCAAAGTATGACTCGATACTACACAACCAATCTGAAAATATTGTGGGATTTACATTGCCTTCAAAATCCGGGACTTCTACCTTGACTTTCTTGGTGATATCTCCAGCTGTATCTTGTCCTTGATTTTGTAGGTTTTGATTAACTTGTGGACATTGTTCTCCAATAATCTTGGATGCAACTTGTAGACTGAGGGCTGGTTTTTGCAGAAAGATTCGACTACTAATGGTTTTGGAAGTCTGATTGCTAGGATTTGAAGGGATCCTTCCACGCAACTCATCCTTCATAGCCTCTATCCGATTCTTTGAACTTATCTTATCATTCAATTGATCAAAATTTGATTCACGCTCTTGATAAAAAGAATTCTGCTTTTCAAATTTGTTCAAATGATTAGCCATTGGCATGCAGCTATACGTTGAATTATATATCTTTTCACACAGCCTTTTGCGATAATACGGTGGCAAAAATTTTTCTTCAAGCATTGTTTTCATCTCTTGCCATGTATTAATTTGTGGTTGCCTCCCTATTTGTATATCATACTCAACACTGTACCACCATAATTTTGCAGATCCCATCAAACTCGACCTTGTAAATCTTACCTTTCTTGCTTCCTCGAAGTTGTAGCGATCGAAATAAGATTCAAGAAAATCAATCCAATCACAAAATTTTGTAGGATTACCTCCTTTGAAACATGGATCAAATATCCCCATTGTTGATGAAATTCAAAACATCAAACTTCTAAGATCTTGGGGCTCTGATACCAAATTGAATTTTTTAGAAATTAAAGGTTAGAATTGAAAATTCTAGGGCTGATTTTATAGAAATCAGATCTGGACAAGGATTAAGGAAAGGAAAAGGTGAAAAAAACTTCTAAGAGTCACACTTAGAAGGTCTAGGAGTCACACCTAGGGTTGAATTGAGTCACACAATTCTCAGCAATAATGCAGGGTTTATTTTATTGAATTTGAAAGTTGTCTAATAATGGTTACAAGCCTAAGTATTTATAGAGTTGAAACTAATTCAAAGCATGTTTGGATTAGGAATTCTACATTAGTTTTCCAACTAGAAAAACAAATTAATACTAACTAGGAAATACTAAACCCATACTAAATCCACTAAAACTCCTAAATAAAGACTGCAAAATAATAATAATAAAAAACCCTACTGTTCCAGCAATTCTGGAAATTACAGAAATACCCTTAATACCTAAAGTAATGAACCAGCAGCTATATTATATAAATATACCCATTATAATTCTAAAAAGGCTGAAATTACTTCATAATTTCTCTAATAAATCCCATATTAAATCTAACACATAATTCTAAGCTTGAATCCTTGAATTTGAAGTTTCTTGTCTTCCTGTTCTCCATCAGTTTGACAATAATGTAGTCCTAGTTTTGGGACTGATTTAAATACCCTACTAAAAGGAAAAAGAATAGGCTCTTAGTATTCATTGAGCAGGCTATTAAATATACATGAATACCATGTTCCTTTCTAAAGAATTCTATCAAACACAGTTCATTAAACAACTAATGAACATCTTTTAAGCTAGATTTCCCTGCTAACAAAAAATGAGTAGAGTGCTCTTTTGGTTAGGATTTGATACTATCTATTTAGTTAGTCTCTTCGTCAGACTAGTTAAATCTCTAATCTTAAGGTTTGTGGCATCCTGATCCTGCTTTACTTGTAGCTATGGTTGCTCACAAATAGCCATGCCATTTGGAGCGAACCTTTTTAATCTAACTTTCATTTCCTTGAGATGCATTTTGTATAATTGATAATGATTGCTGAAATATTTCTCTAGTATATCAAGAAACAGGTTGTCACTTGACAGCATTGTACTTGGCACATGCCAAATAATGTGAAACTTATCAATTGATTTGAAATAATGCGAAACTTAAAATTGAATGTATTGGTGACTGCTCTTTTCAGAAGACAGAAAGAGGTGTATCTCTTCTAAGTTATTCTTTAATTTTCCTCATTACTCTTCCTCTTTCCTCCCCCATTCTCTCTGTGCGAATATAACATGTTGCTTTAAGAAAATTTTTTGGAGCTTCTTTTATGGAACCCCTGTAATGGACTGAAGTCTTGTGTCTTCATGTTGCAAATCGAATTGTGATTATGTTGAACATGATTGTGAGAGAAATTTATTCTTGTTCTTTTATTGAGATTTGAGGAGCAAATTATTAATTGGTCACTGTTGTGCTGTATGTTTTAAACTGTGCACGCTTCCTGTTTTATTGATACAGTGTCTTTGAAAATCTTAAAACGATATAAGCTGGTATTCCATTTTTTATTTTCAATATTGCTAAGGGTTAAATATTTTTCCCATTTGGAAATAGTTTTTAAATTCTGTGGATCACAATGAGCTGAGATGAGCATTGAGATTGTTATGTGGTTAAAACTGTGGCATTTGGAGATGCAATTGTTATTGTTTATCATTTCCTATGATAGGTTCTGAGTCGGAGTGGGATGGAATGTGAAGAACTTGAGACATTATGCGTTAAGGACCAAACTCTCACGAACGAGAGTATGTTTTCCTTTCATATATTTTGACATTATATACGTTCTGACAACTTTTCTCTAAAAATTCATGTTTTGGGGTGCATTGCAGGCGCAGAGAAGGTGGTTGGATGGGCACTAAGCCATCATCTAATGCAGAATCCTGATGCTGATGCTGATGCTAGACTTGTTTTGTCCAGTGAGAGGTAATTGATAGCTGATCTTCTAATAGTTTCTGAATTTTCATCTGAACCAGCTATAGGATGGACTACACAGTTTTAATGCCATTGTGCGATTCTGGCAGCATCCAGTATGGGATTGCAATCTTGCAGGCCATCCAGAATGAATCCAAAAGCTTGAAGAAGTCACTCAAGGTGATTTTCAAACATTATTGCATCTACATTCTCAGCAAGTTTATTTATGTGTGCAAGTTTTCCTTGAAAAGGAGTTCTGGTAACAAACTTTCCAATATGCTTTTTTGAAAGGTTTCACGTATTGATCTTCTGACTGACTGTTTTTGGCTGCAATCAGGATGTTGTTACAGAAAATGAATTTGAGAAAAGGCTCTTAGCTGATGTTATTCCACCTAGTGACATTGGAGTTACATTTGATGATATTGGAGCTCTTGAGAATGTCAAGGATACTCTGAAAGAGTTGGTGATGCTTCCTTTACAGAGGCCTGAGCTTTTCTGCAAGGGGCAATTAACCAAGGTTCCACATTTCTCTTTGTTCATCACAATAATTTAATTCGAAGGACGAAGTTACTTCTGTTGGTACATTTGGAAAAAGAATTTGGTTGTGGATGTAAAGAAGGTTTATTTAACTGTCAATCTACTTTTGCAGCCTTGCAAGGGCATACTTCTATTTGGACCTCCTGGAACTGGGAAGACTATGCTTGCAAAGGCTGTGGCAACAGAAGCTGGTGCAAATTTCATCAATATTTCAATGTCAAGCATCACGTCTAAGGTTAAGTTCATTTTAGGTGTGATTTGATTTATATGTACCGAGTTAATTTCTTGATACAGAATTTGGTTCTAACTTGCAACAGTGGTTTGGTGAGGGTGAGAAGTATGTGAAAGCTGTCTTCTCTCTAGCCAGCAAAATTGCCCCTAGTGTTGTTTTTGTTGATGAGGCAAGCTTCTTATAATCCTTTTATTGAGTATGAATATTATTTTTCCTTATTTTTAACTGAGAATTAACTCATCTCCGAATTTTGACTTTTTTTTTTTTCTTTCTTTCTTTCTGTCTGTGTTCTATAGGTTGACAGTATGTTGGGGAGGAGGGAAAATCCAGGAGAGCATGAAGCCATGCGGAAGATGAAAAATGAGTTCATGGTGAACTGGGATGGCCTGCGTACCAAAGATACAGAAAGGGTTCTAGTACTTGCAGCAACTAATAGGCCCTTTGACCTTGATGAGGCTGTAATCAGGAGGCTACCTCGAAGGTATTTTTTTTAATTTTAAAATTGCCCAAAATTGTGTCAGACGTGTGGTGAATTTTGTCTTGTATATTAATATTAATGCATGTTCTTGCACAGATTGATGGTAAATCTGCCTGATGCGCCGAATAGAGCAAAGATACTGAAAGTTATTTTGGCAAAGGAAGATTTGTCCCCTGATGTTGATTTTGATGCAGTTGCCAGTATGACAGATGGATATTCTGGAAGCGACCTTAAGGTTTTAGTGCTCATTGTTGGATATGCAATGGAATGCCTTTTTTTATTTTTCCCTCTTGTTTTTGAAATACTTTTTAAATCAAAGTTATTTAGCATGTCTTAAATATTTTCTTTATGTTACAGAACTTATGCGTAACTGCTGCGCACCGCCCAATTAAAGAAATACTGGAAAAGGAAAAGAAGGTGCGTTTTGTAAATTCTATTTTTGTTGGCTTTTGGGAATAGTTAGTTTAAAGGGCAACAAATAGTTACTGATGCGATTATTAAAATTATATTATGAACATTATGGTAAACATTTTTACCCTCGTTCCTAGCAACAATGATCTTTCTTTGGGACATTATACCTCTCTCTAATCCATCCAGCACACCTCTCACCCCACCCCTGAAAGTGTAACTTAAATTGAGAATATTAAATCTGGATTCAATACTAGTATGAAAGATTAAATTAAATGCTAGATTACTTTCTGTCTAGCATCTAATATGCTCTATTTTCTTCAATTAATGACAGGAACGTGCTGCAGCTCTGGCAGAAGGTAAACCTGCTCCAGCTTTAAGTGGCAGTGCTGATATACGGCCTCTTAACATGGATGATTTCAAATATGCTCATGAACGGGTAAAATGATGAACCCCCTTCCTCCTCTAACATTGTTATGTGTTTTATCTTGTATATTTTTAATTTAATTTGCTGTTATTTAAATAGGTATGTGCAAGCGTTTCATCCGAGTCAGTTAACATGACTGAGTTGTTACAATGGAATGAACTCTACGGTGAAGGTGGATCTAGAAGAAAGAAGGCTCTCAGCTATTTTATGTAAATTTTCTTTTGTACAAAAGCTTCTTAGTTTCTGTTGATTCTCTTATGTTCTCCTAAAGCCTGTGCTCAAGTAATATGCTGCTTTCAACCTGGGCTTGTTGGGGAGCCATTTTGTCTGTAAGATGAAGTATAGGTTTTCTGAATCATATTTTGTTATCCCGAGTTTGGGGATGGTTGGTATAAATGGCACAAAGCTATTTGTTATGTTCCCTTTCCCCTTTCTGCTGCCATGAAGAGCATTTCCTTTCGAATCTAAGTTATTAACATCTGAAATAGAAAAGAGGAGAAAAACTCAGGACAACCCTGTGAATATATTTATATTGTTTATTACAGTAATTCTTTATGTTCTGTGATAATCAAGCAATAAACTTAATGCTAGGACAATTAGAGCTTCTATTCATTCCCTGCTTTTGTCAATGTGAAAAACCTGTAAGTGTTCCCAGACCCTGAAGAGGGAAGAAATGAAAACCAATCAAAGATGTACTGTTATGATTAACTAATGCTTTTTGTGTTCTATAGAAATGAGTGAAAATGATGCTTTGATCTTCCTTATTTTCATCCTAAATAACACAGCATTTGTACTATATAAAGTTGTTTCTTAATATTTGTGCGTGTGCTTGTCTGCAACTATTGATGGATTTATGGATTATTGATGAATTGTTTCGCAACTTTTTATTGATTATGGATGCGTTGAGAATTGATTATATGGTCAATAGTATGGGAATTTAAACAAATCGGACCTTCCTCTCAAGATGATAAAAAGGTATATTATATATATATATTTCTAACCAAATGGCTAGCTGTGCATCTCTTCTGCTATTTAAACAAAATGTAGTTCTCATATTTTGCAGCTAGTTCTCTACATGCTTTCAGAAACAATTCACCGTAAAGCAATTTAACAGTAAGAGACACCAGAAAAATGTCCCTAGCACTTGACATTGCATCTTGTTTTTCCTTGAGAGCAGTGACGGAGCTAGAAATTTTTTTTTCCCCTTAAAGAGGGGCCAATTTATTCTCTTCTTCTCAACTTGCTATTGCCTTGGTTCTTCGTAGAAGTTAGAAATACAAACTCAAAAAGAAAACTTCGTAGTTGAAGTTGTTCCTGTAGGTTGTTCAAAAATTATGGGTTATTTACAACATCCTGTAGACTGTATGATAAGTAATTAAATGTAAAAATGGAGGACAATTGCGACAAGAACGGGGTGGGACAACCTCATTTCATTCATATCATTCATATACCCATTTTCTGCTTAAAAATAATGTCTTATTATTATAAAAAGTTGACATATTTATTAAGCTAAAATTGATTTCTCATTCATTGCAGAACTAAGACTAAGAGCTGGATTTTTATACATTAGTGAGGGAAAGAAGATAGAAAATAACTGCCTTGATGACAGCTACAGCTAGTGAAGCTGTACTCTGCTATGCTTGAAATAAGAAAATATATATTGTTGTAAAAAATATATAATGTATAAGATAATATCTAATTTTTTTAAAAAAATATTATTAATAATTTGTGTATATTAAAACATTTTAAAAAACGCAAGTTAAAAAATTATAATCAAGTTCATATAAGACGCGAACCCATGACTAATTAAGTTTATAATTAACAAAACCCAAAATTTTATTAGAAATTATTATTTAATTATTACTCACTGGCTTTTTAGGGTTAAATTTAAGCATGATAACTAATTGAATATATCATTATCGCAAAACACTAATTTTTATAAATAAAATTATTAAATTTATTTTTCTTTCAATATTAAGGTGATAAATTTTAAGAAATTAGAAAATAATCAAAACCAAAATTTAATCCAGGTGTTTTATAATTAAAAAATGGTGAACTTCTAAATTTTAGCAATAATGACATCATTACAAATTTGTTGATTTTTATGATAAACATTAAAATTAAACCCAATTTCAAAGATTGTTCCAATTACAACTTAAAATCTCATCTGATCAATTTCAAAAATCCCAAAACTGATGCTTCACTCTGCCATTCTCAACTCTTTAAAGATCATTTAGGGTTCCAAAGATAATTAAGCAGACATGACTCGAACAACGGTGAGCGCTAGTGTGCTACTGCAGCTACCTAATCTAGAGCTCCAAAAGATAGAAAAGAGAACAAGAATGCACCGGCAGGCAACGAAATGAGGACACCAGAGCTCTGGTTGCCTTATCGTCAAGCTGACAGCCTAGTTTAAAAGCAGAATGAGCAAAAATAACAATAACAATAATAATAATAACTGTATGATTATTATTTATGATTTTTTTGTCTGGTCCCAAGAACCAGAGCTCATCTACTACCTGTAACACAAATGGCCATCTTACATGATATCAAAAAATTATGCAAGTGTTGAATCTTATAAATCTTTGCCGGCATCTCCAAAATCATTTATTAAGTCATTAATACAGTTTATAAGCAATTTTATTAAGAAAAATATAAAATAATGATAATAAAGTTAATATTGTCAAAGTCAAATAATATTCAAGACTCGGGATATTATTACCCATGGTAAAATAATAATACAAATTATTATCAGATGAAGCAAAGTTGCTAGTACAAAAATATTGCCTAGTAAAAACAAAACACTAAGAAAGAATGTTTTTGTTTTAAGAACCAAAACAAAAATGCATTTCATAGCAAACTCAACTTACAATCATGTAATTTGAAATTGATTAAGAAAAAAGAAAAAAACAAATACATCTACAAGCTTCCTGTAGGCAATGCTCGCTCACAAATTAATCACACTTTGCCTATCTGGAGGAGCAACACATTGCCACAAGGAACGATATGCTGGAATGTTGGCTGCCTCAACACCAAGGATGCAGAGGTTGCGACCATACTCCTGGTGAGTTGTATACAGGTTAATCCAATGAGCCAAAGGTCATTTAGTTCCTACTTATACAGCATGTAGACAGTGAGAGATAGGAATGATGCTTACCTGGATATCAAGGAACAATTGCATGCATATCTTGTCAGTGTCAGAAACACTGTGGTCTGAGACATCTGAGCTTGCTCCAGCTCGTCTTTGGGCACCCTGTCGTATTCTCTGGAGTGAAGATTCTGTTTTCCTAGCCTGGGCATGAAAAATCAACACATTAACATCAAGACTTCAAGTCCCGTCCCCTGAACCTAAAAGATATTAGTTTTGGATACTAACCACACTGACAAGTTCAGCAGCTAATTCATAATACCGACCAGTAATCTCAGTCGCAGTACCAAGAAGCAACTCATTCCTAGTTTCCTTAGTTAAGTAGGTCATAGCTCGCTCCCCATCCAGAAAAGCCTGCAAGCAATGAGATCGTTTATGATATCCATATTCCAAAACACAACTACTACAAAATAATATCAGGAGTTTGAATTCAATGATACTGGAGGTTATGTGTGTGGAATGATGGAAGCTAGAGCAATAAACAGAATCCAGGCAAAAATACGAACAGCAAATATTCAGATAAACAAGTCTATTGTTGTTGAGGTGCCTGAAAGTAAAGTGTTCAGAAGGCCTTGTGTTACTTACAACTAGTATTTATCTCTTCCCTAAGACTCATTGCACATATATTGCCTGGACTAGAGTAAAGACTGGACTGAACCCATGTCAAAGAGCTAATTTACAAGCTGGAAAAATACATACCTTTAAAGGGCGCAACACTCCTGACACATAGGGTGAATGTCTGACAGGAAGAGGCTTATTAGTCATCCTGTAAGTTGCAGTTATTCCCTTCACCTGTCTCAAATCCTACATCATTTTCAAGCCAAGAGACGTGTGTGAATAATTTTTTATTGAAAACACTAATGATTGAGCTAAATCATGAAATATATTCCGAAGATTGATGAAGCAGCAATACAGGCAATCTTTCATAGCAATATCACATCTAGAAAAAAGATTTGAAGGTAAGATGAAAACCAAGCATCCTTGTCCCACACATCATCTATTTAATCATTTCTAACATAAAGCTTACCTCAACAGCCTTATCAACTAGCGCCTCTATGATTGCATTGATGGCAAGAGGTGCTAAATCATTCAAAGACTTTCCACCTTGTAAAATGCTTTGTTTTACTACATCCAGAATGTCAACAGAACAAGAAGACAGAAGCTGAAGCACATGATCAAGGTAGTCTCCACAAACCTCTCTGGCCAGACAAGTTATATCATGAATAATCTGCCAATCAGAGATCCTCTGTGAAAATACTAGTTAAGGCATTAAGCATGATTATCCATGCATGTGACAATGGTAAGATCCAGTCTACAGCATAAGAAGAGTAATGGCAAAATAATGAGTAATGACATGATACATACGTAAACAAAATCATCAGGCACAGCTGAAATAGCCCATTCATGTCCAGAATTGGAGCCTGCGTTAGCCATCTTCCGAGCAGCCAGTCCGGATGATAACCAATTTGAATATCTGTTGCATATTCATTAATGCGCAATAAAAACCAGGAATTTATGCATTCCTTAGTAGGAAATAAATCATTAATACATAATGAAAAGACCAATACAAATTTTCCATTTGCTATTAAAACTGACCTTGCAAGGAGCTGTAAAGATAAGCGAAGAAACTTGTCGGAGCATGAGAGGATGAGAACATCTTCTCTCCAACAAGATCTCAAGCTCTCCAACAGAGTGGAACTTTGTTTTAATGCTAGGTCTTGCAAATTTCCATGACCAGAATGTGAATTCTGAACCGTGACGAGACTGGTTGCTGCAAGTGCAGAGTCCAGAGCCCCTGCTATTTCCTGAAATCTGAGTTAATTGGACATGTCAGAGCAAACTTTTGATAATAGACAGAATGTGACCATCTAAAGTTTGCTGCATACCTTAAAGAGAAATAAACCCCAACATTCCATTGCTTCATGAATTCAACATATATAGCTTCCGCTCGAAATTTAGCGACAGCAGATCTGGATGGACAATAGCCTTGCATAACAATTGGATGTTATAACTATAATGACCAACATATATTTTATATAATCATAACAGTACAGTCATTTTTAAATGCACTAAAACTATCGAATCGCAATGAGAAATTCTTAATCCTGATATGGAAGTTCTGTACTACCTTCAAGATGGGCCAAGAAATCAAGGCTTGACTTGTAATTCATCAAAAATTCAGTTGGTCTTCCAGGGGAAAAAGCACCTGGCTTTCCTTTTTGAATTGCTAAGAGAACCTCTTTCAGGATTGAGTTGGCCAAAAAGTCAAATACATGCAGACCCGAATTCTCTGAACCAAAAAAGTAGAATAAAAAAGAAAACAAGTACAGAAACAATTAGTATGCATACAGACTTGCATGTCAAGAGAGAAAATCACAAGGAAATATTTTAATATTTTATCAATTATTTATGAAGTAAGAAACACCACACAATGTGCAGACCACAAATAAGAGCAGGATAATCAACTTGAAAACTTGTTCTTGAGTTCTTTCTGATATATGCATTTTTTCAAGACAAGCCTAAAAGCTCTATACTTTATGTAAAACCAGCATTAGATCCAGAAGCATCTCCCCAAAATAAATAGAGAATAACAATGAAAGTTCAAACAGAACTTTCAAGAAAGGAAGCAAGAAGTAGAACCAATTAAAATATGATAATACAGACATAGGTGAGTGGGCCTTCCATTTATTTGAGATCAACAAATACAGTAACAAGTAATGCAGCTCAGATCAGATACACCATGAAAGAAATATTTATGGCAATAGTCTAACTCCTGATCCAAAGCAATCCAAAAAATTGAGACAAGGCTTTGTTCAATATAACAAAGGTAATTGGCAATACCTGCAGAAGAAATATCCAAAAGAAATTTGCAGTCTTTCTGGATGCATTGCTTAATTTGTTGATAATCATTTTCAAGTCCATCTCCTGATGCCCCAGCAACCATTCCTGATGGTCCATGTTGAATAATTTTCTGTATTAATGGAGCTACAACAGTGGTGCGAAAAATTTCCTCTGCACTCTTAGTATTATCAATGGCAGCATATGCACGTAAGCAATTGTAAATTGCACTTTCATCTCTGTGTTCTAACCCATCTACAAAACAATGTCCCAAACTTGCATCCAATAAAAGACTTGCACTTTGAATCCTCTTCTCCATGTTCTCAATGAAAGGAAGGTTCTGTACTGGCATAACAGAGAAAAGAGATGAGCACAAATGTATGATTTCTGGAGAAAGCAATTTTGAGTTCATGGACAATTTATTAAATTATGTATGATTACATATATTCATATTC
This sequence comes from Reutealis trisperma, assembly GCA_947687605.1. Taxonomy (NCBI): domain Eukaryota; kingdom Viridiplantae; phylum Streptophyta; class Magnoliopsida; order Malpighiales; family Euphorbiaceae; genus Reutealis; species Reutealis trisperma. The sequence continues at coordinate 2,970,453 of CANTUT010000048.1, forward strand.
ACAGGTTTTCCCCATAATTTCTATGAAAGTGGCTCATACAAGTATATATAAAGTGAGAGCAAAAGAGACCTGTGTGTGGGCAATATAGAATTTTAACCGATTCATCTCACTGGCTATTCTCTCCAGAAGCATGCTTTGAGTTTCCCTGAGATTTGTTCCATTCTCAATGGGCTGTAAGGAAGCACCATTGCTCATAGCATTCTTTATAGTTGAGCTCAAATCTCCATTTGACCAGTCAGCAGGCACACTTGGTAGCTCCTTTATGAGTTTCTCAACCTACACTCATCAATACATATAACCAGCATTACTACAGCACACACAATAACATTTACACCATTGAAAAAAATGGAGAACAAGATCTATCTATTATATTGAATCAAACTTGACCAATTATATGGAAGTAAAATTGCTGTTGTCTACTTTCTCGAATAGGATTTGAAGGCTTATCATCAATGAATATGAAGTTGAAACTGAACTAGCAATCCATTGAATTTTTTAACTATTAAATTCAAAATATTTTATCCCATCTTCATCAGCCACATGCACACATGAATAAAGCCTGAAGCCACAGAGTCATGGGAAAAACAAAAATAAAAAATTTGAATAATGCACAAAAACCCCAATTATATTTCAAGTCTTACGCTATCTTATACTAAACTCAACAAATTCTAATTCTCCTATTCGTCCACATCAAAACCTAAGATCTGAGCTTCCTCTCGAGAAATCAAAAACTACACTAAAATTGAGCTTGCCAATCACTTCACAGCACAGAAATCCATTTGCTATTCCAATCTTATGCACTAAATTCCGTAAGTAAGCATTATTATAACGGTATAAACATAGAAATTAAGCCTCCAATTCAACTTCTACAGTCACGTAAAATTTGTTGCACAATGCCAAAGCTGTCCCAAAAGATCTACTAGATTTCTGGTATATAAAATGTACATTTCAAAAAAAAAAAAAAAAAAAGGTACAATAAGTTTCAAAATTCTGATCCAAAAGACGCGCATACCTTAGAGACAACATGAAACGTATCTAACAATAGCTCCAAAACCTCTCTGGCTGCGGCGGCCTCGGATCTCTGCTGCAATCCATTCCTCAAAGCCACAAGTGACCCCTCCACGCTTCCTCTAAATCCCTCGATCTTCTCACGGAGCTCCAGTAGCGGGGCCCGCATGCGTACCACAGCGGCATCCACATCAACAAGCTTGGTACTGAGATTGACGAAATCAGCATAATCACGGTTGATGAGGTCGATAAGCTCATGGTTGAGGGACGCAAGGTGGGCCTGGAGCTCCGCTCGGAGCGTATCGAAAGGAACGAATGTTCGGAGCTCCGAAATATAAGACTCGGAGTCGAAGGTTGGGGAAAAGAAGAGGTTGGGTTTGAACCAAAGCGGGTGGGCGTCGACTGGGTCCGAGAAGAGGTCCGTAGCTGATCTCGGCGGTGGAGTTGACGTGGAATCCACCATTTGGACTAGCTTTTGCTGTTTGTTTGCTGAGAAACGGTTGGAATCAGATATCAGATCACATAAATGTGCATCAGATTTTGCATTAGTAGTGTCTGCTATTGTTATCAACGACAAATCGTTTTGGCTTGACGTTAGTACTAAAGAGGAACGCGATGTACTATTTTTTTAAAAAGAATTTAATAGTTTTTTGTAATTTTTTACATTTTCTAATGATTTTAATATTATTTTTTAACAAGCAATATAAATTATTATTTAATTTTTAAAATTTAATCTAATTAATTAATCATTTTTATTTTTTAAGAAATTAATTAGTTAATAATTTAATTTTAATTTTATCATACTATTTAATTTTTTGGTCTAATTTTATATTTTTCTGTTAAATTTATGAAAAATAACTAAAATATCATTGTATATATAATAAATATAATTTTAGTTTTATTATTTAAAAATAAAAAATAAAAAATTTAAAACAGAAGTATAATAATTATTTAATTTTATTTATATAATTTTTTATTTTTATTATATATAATAAATAATTTTGTAATTTGATGCTATTAAATATGATCATTATATAATTATATAAATATTATTTTTTTATTAATTTGATTGTTTTATTTTTAGATAATAAAATTAAAATTATATTTATTACAAATATAAAGATGTTTTAGTCATTTTCACAAATTGAAAAGGAAAAAAGTACAAAAATTAGACAAAAAGATTAAATAATCTGACAAAATTAAAATTGAGAGACTAATTAATTAATTTTTTAAAAAGTATGAGCGAATTAATTAATTAAATCAAACCTGAGGGACTAGATAATAATTTACCTATAATTTTAAATAGTGTAAATCAATTATAAATAACTTATTCATTAGTAGAATTATAATCATTTTGAAATAAATTATTACTTTACTTTCATTTTAAGCATAATAGATCAAGAAAGGTTAGCTATAATTGCATTTTTCGTATATAATTGATGTTGAAATAATTGATGTATTCAGAGATATATATATATATATATATATATATAAGCAAAAAAAAAAAAAAAAAACATGGATAGGCGCTTCATGTCAAGTAATCATATTCAACACCGATCAATATAGTTTTTTTTTTTTTTTTTGCCAAATACACTGATGAATGCATAGTTAATAGTATTGGTGATTCATAGTTGTAGAGCCAAGAAAATAGCTTCCCTTCCCTTGGTCAGTAATCTGACCCACAAGATTCTGTTTTTCTTTCCTTGTAGCTACGTCTTGGACTCAAACTTGGAAAGCAGCAGTTATGAGTAGCCGTAGCTGCATTATTCTGTTTAACACTTCGACCTAATTTATCACTAATCTCCAATTCTTTTCTAGTGGACAAACTTGAAGTTCCCTTCTTTGATATATTATTTAGGGTTGTCTGCTGCTTTGGTTTTATTTTCTCGACTGTAATAGAAGTATGTGTGGAAGCAATTTCTTCACTCCAATATCCATCCTGAAGGAACTCAATTAATTTTGTGTGATTATCAACAAGATTCTTTTTATCTTCTTCTATCATTGGAGAATCACCTTCTGACATATTCAATAATGTAGGACGTTCACTGATGCTGTCATGGCAGCTTGAAGCATTGCTAAAAGATCTAGAGAAATCTGAAAATGGTAAAACTTGAATTAAACGTGCTTCATCAATAGAAAAATGGTTTTTAAAAAAAAAATAAAAAAAGAAGAAGCAATTTTTCGTTATTTCATCACCTCCTTTCACACTAAAGAAATCATCCTCAATATCAGATTCATGGATACTTTGTTTTCTACCACATTCAGGATATGAACTTAATACAGTGTCTGAAAGTTGACCTAAGATATCAGCTTACAACAATTACAGAATAAATAATAATAATAATAAAAAAATACGGCATTAATTATTTCTCCGTTAACTAGCAAAAATTCTAATGATTAATTAATGCAAAAAATCATACCAAAGCCATGAGAATTTTCTGAATTGGTGACTGCAGGCCTTTGATCTGAAGAAGATGTTGGCATCAAAAACTTATCTGTCTCATAACTCATAGCTTTTTTGTTGAACATTAATTATTTTAATGCACAAAGAGAGGAAAAGAAAAATTAAGAAGATGAGAATAAATTAAAAGAAAAAGAAAATTTGGGTTGGCTAGCTTTCTATATTGAGATGGAAAAGATCCAAGAAGAAGAATATATTATGTATGAAAAACAAACACTGGCTAGGATACAAAGAACAGAATGAGATATTTGACATGGAAAGCAAGGTTATGTGTTTAATTAATGTTTAATTTGGGGTCAATGCATTGGTTGAGCCGCTATATATAAAAACTGGTATATCATGTCCAATTATCTTACTTATGTTGTTCTGAACGTAAATAAAGAGGAAGTGCGAACAAAGTATTAAACTGAAAATCTATATATATATATATATATATATATATATATATATATATATATATATATATATATATATGGTGTGATTCAGACAAAAAATGACTTTCAATGACTAGAGGACATGCATACATAGTATCTTTATTCTCCCCTTATACATAAGTAAGAAAAGAGATAAAAACTTTATGTTAAATTTGAATACAAATTTTGGAGAACAAACATTAAAAGCTAACTGTTAAAGTTGAGAAATTCCTTTTTATATTAATCACTTAAGATAATTAGGTATTTTGGATAAACTGAAATAACCTATAAGGTAATTAGTTGCTAGAATTTAAGAAAATAAGATTATCTTACTCTGATATCATATTAAATTTTCAGTATAAATTTAGAAAAATCAACCTTAAAAATCCCTCTCTAAAAAAAAATCTCACCTTAAAAGCTTTTTCTAATTCACTAACTTGGGTGTTTGAAGCTCCCTGTTAGGCTTGTCGCAGAGAGTTTCTGACCCATTTTGACCATTCATTAATAAAATGAGGTAATTTTAGACTCATTGTTGTGCAATTAGTACATGAATAGGTGATTTTAGACTCACCATAGTGCAATTAGTAAGCTATAACTTCATCTGTTTAGAGAAATGACATAGAAGAATCTTGTCGTTTTAGAAATTATAAGTTCTCTCTGTTTAAAGTGGCAAATATTGGAGTTGTCGTCAAATGACCTACTGAAATTTTGAATCACATATATGTCTCTATATGTCATTTTTATGACTAAAATTTTGAATCACATACATGTCTCTACATATCGTTTTTGTGCTTGTTGTTGGTTACTGCTATAAGCACCGTATCATATATGAATGACAATATCCATGTTAGAGAATTTCTCTCTAAAAATAATTCCATATGATGAAAAATAAAATAGAAAACCATAATAATTGCCTAACTAAAATGAGGGGACAGTATCCTAAAAAAAAAAAAATCAGGAAAAACATATTAAAATTTTCAATAGTTGGGTCTCTCCATTCCATAATTTTCTTCGTAAATTTAATTTTGACACTCAATTTATAAATAAATCTAATTGCAGATGTTTTTAGTAATTTCTTATTTATATTGATTAATTAATTATTGATAAGGTGTGACAATTTGTATTACTAGATCATTTTTAGATCATATTAACCTATACTTATAACATAATAATAGTTAACATGAACATGATATAATTAATTAATACTTAATTAATTAGTAACACAACATGATATGAATAATATGTTTAAAATTTTAAATTAGTTAACTTTTATTTTAATATTTAATATTTATCAAATTTACTAAATTAACCCTTATTAATTTATATTATTATAAAAAAAATGATTATGTATAAATTTATAAAGAATATTAAAAGTAATATTTATATATACATATTCTAAAACAGAATATATTATATTAAATGTGTTAATAGATTAAACGTGTTGTTTTCGAGTTAACTTATTAACTCGTAAAGCTATGAAATCGATATGAACACAATAAACCCTTTATTTAAATTCACTAATTTCTTATTGAGTTCGTATGGTATTTGATATTTTATTGCCACCACTAATTATTGAGGACATAAAAATTTTTCTTATTTTTCAATCTAACCATTAAAAACATGAATTTTCTTTTTTAAATATTGAAGAAGGGAAATTCGAAGATACTTTGGTGTGCTATTAAAAATATGAATTTTGGTATGGTGCTTAAAAAGCTAACCATGATATATATATATATATATATATATATATATATATATATATATATATATATATATATATATATATATATATATATATATATATATATATATATGTATATATATATATAAAGATTAAATAATAACGAACGAATTCTCCCAATAATAATAATAATAATAACTAATGAATTTCAAAGAAAATCTGCAGATAAAACTCCATAAAAACATCGATTAATTTACACATTAGAGCATACAGAAACAAATTAATTACACTTGAGATAAGAAAAAAAAAAAGATCATTGCATCATAGCCCTAAATTCATCAAAACTAAGAACACCATCCCCATTGAGATCAAATTGACTAATCATAACTTTACATTCATCAACGGACTTAGACTCACCAAGTCTTTTGAACATTTTTCTCAAGTTGTTAGGTGTAATAAACCCACAATTATCTGTATCATACATTGCAAAAGCTTCTCTCAAATCTTGCAACTTTTCTTGTTCTCCTCCATCTTCCATTAGCCTAATAAGATCTTCCAACCCTAACAACCCATCGCCATCTGAGTCCAATGATGCTATTGCCATTTCTGCCTCTTTCATAAACAAATTCCCTCCCATCAAATTTACATGATCAATCAAATCTGATGGTGAAATCTTTCCATCACCATTTTTGTCGAATTTACGAAAAATAAGTTCAAACTCTCCAGCTATCCTCATCTCACTATGCAAATGATAATATATATTAGTCCTCGGTGTTATTTATCAAGAAAAATAGCACCAATCAAGAAGATGGAGAAGATTAAAGAAAAATATATTCTGCTAGATTTCGCTATAACATGGCGCTAATCAATCCTCTCTCTCTATATAAAGGGTGTTTGCTGTATGTCCAAGGTCTTTGACCCAATTTTTCCGTCAACCTTGTAAGAAGCTACCGTGAATTTTCAATAAGAGTAAAAGAAGTGTTCAAAACGGAGAGAAGATAAATAGAGGAATAAGTACGGTAAGGATTGGGACCTACAATTAAAATATTGCTTAGTTACTTGTCAAAGTGATAATAACTAAGATGAAACAAAAAAGAAATCCAGAGCATTAACGATAAAGTCAAAATTTGTTGTGTTTTTTATATATTAATAAAAATTATTGATGGTGAGGAGTAGGGCGAAATTTTGAAATCACTAACGTTCTATATTATGAAATAGACACTTAGAGTGTATTTAATAGGTCATAATAAAATGAATTAAATAAATTTTTAATATAAATTTATATCAGAAATTTATTTGATTATATTAAACATATTCTTAGAACTCGTTTGGGATTGAATTCCCTAAAAGTATTGTTCAAAAAAATTTTTTATATTTTTTTTAAAACTGTTTTTAAGTAAAAATAGATAAATTGATATTTTTTTCAAAAATATATTTGAAAAAGTAGTTTATAAAAAAAAAATAATCAAAACAATTTTTTAATCCCTGGTTACAATTTCAAACACACCCTCAATCATTAAGTTTAACATTATATTAAAAAGATTGTTTTGGTAAAAAAAAAAAAAAAAAAAAAGAACCTGGCCATGTACCCTGTAGTAAAAGCTTCTGGCTTCGTCTAGTTACTAGTACCCGACAGTAGTGAGAATATTAATCTAATAAATTTCCAGAGGACCATTCTAAATATGCTGAATTAAGGTTTGATGCCTCTAACCCTTTCTCTTCTTGTCCGAGTTTTGATCCAAAGCAAATAACTTTTGATCAGATTGCATAGAAAAAAGAAAGAAAAACTTTGAATTGGAATTTGGAAGAGATCAACTCCTTTGTTTTACTCGGCCCTCACTCTCACTAACGAAGCATTTGCAAAGAAACTGTCTAGTGGTCCTTTTTGGGTTTAGTCTTGGTCCAATTCAACATATGCTACAAAATTTCAACAGGTCAAATCGAATTTAAAAAAAAAAAAAATCTTTCTAGGAGCTAAAAAACAAATATATAAAGAAAAAAGCATGAAGAATCATTCTACGATCTTTTGTAAATTTGACCGGTAACCAATAAAGTACAGTTGCGCCTGCATGACATCAAAATTTTTTAATGTACTAACAAAATTTATTAAATAATAAGAAAAATTGAAACAACAAAGAAAAGTTCTAGGCAGGCCGCGCACCAAACATTATACTATCTCTTGTTAGTGTCATTGCAGGTGTATCGGATTAAACAATTCATTGTTGGTCCTGCAAGCTTCAAAATTAGCCTATTTGCTGTTTTCATATAAATATGAATTCCTTGATGCAGCACATATGCTAACTGTATCACACGGATCACCACTGTCCAAGCTTTATTTGGACAAATATGGCTGCTGAATGTTCTTCTAAAATATATTTTATCATGCTATTCTCTCCTCTGCCAATCATTTTGTTGCTGTTGCCCCGAATGCAGATAAAACTTTATTCATGTCTTCAAAATAGGGCCAACTCTTTTGGCTTTTCTCGTCGTTCTTACTTTCCCGTTCACACTAGCAGAAGTTGTCACTGAGCAATATGATAAACAAGGAGGCAGCAAGATTATTAAATTAAAAAAGATAAAAATAAAAGAATCCATATCATCAAATCCATGCAACTCATGCATAGTTACCCCTGATTTTCATTGTGGCAAGTTCATTGCTGCTTAAAGTTAAAAATATACTTAGCCTTCAAATACCAGATTATATTGGAAAAAAAAAAACTAGAGGTACATAACAGTTGCGTACACAAGACAAACAAACAAGAATTGTGTTTTCCAAACATAGAGGGGACTGAAAATGTAAACCTGAAAATTCTAAACATGAAAAGAGAAGGAAGATTGAGTAAGTTCTCTGTTTCTTTCTTTCTTTTTTTTTTAATTTTCTGTTCCGGTTATTGTTTATTTTGCTTAGAAAATAAGTGGAAAAAAAAGAAATTAATTGGGCGTTCTCTGTTTCTTGATCGCTTCAAATTCTCTGATTTTGTTACCGTTTATTTGCTTAGACTGAGAGAAAAAAATAAATACAATTTTTTGGCTCTTCTCTGCTTTCTACTTTCCAAATGAAAAAGAAATTTCCCTTTTTTTAGGATACATTTGATTTCAATGGCAAATTCGGGGTTTTGATGATAATTTATGTATCGGGTAAGTGTTAAATTTTGGATTCGAATCTTAAGCGAACGTGTTCTCCAGCTTTCCCCTGTTAGGAAGCTTGTTCTCTGCTTTTTCTCTTCACAATCTGTTCTTATCACTGTTTATAAGAAAAAGAAATTTCTTTTTCTTTTCTTTTTATGGTTTTCTCGAACTTTATGAGCAAGTAGGTCAATCAAAATCTACCCAGTAATTGTGTCATGGATTGGTAATAATTGGTCAATTAAGAATTCAGTTTAGTTATTTTCTATGAGATCATAAGCACTCAAACAAAACCAAAAAGAAGAATTGCAAAAGCTGAAATTTTTTAGTAGAGCTACCCCTCTAGTGAAAAATAAAAAATGACTTTTCCTCCCATATTATTATTAGAATTCAATATTGGAGGTTAATATGGAAAGATTAATTCTCGAATTGAATACAATGATATACCTTTAATTCTTTAATTTGCTTGAAAAAAAATTTTAATTTGGTTTCTCCTAATGTTGGGAAATACGTAAACAAAGAGAGCAACTCACAATGATTAATATTAGTAGAGATTTAATCTAAATAGCAAGATTATTTGCCTTTTGAGACTTTTTTTGGATGAGATATTTTTAAATTTATAAATTGTGAAATTCATATATTTTAAGAATTTCACTGTTTGGATTGATTATAAAATTAATAAATTATTAGGAATGATATTAAAATAAAAAAATTATCACAATCATTGTACATAAAAATTAATGACTTTTAAATTTTCCTATCTAAGAGGTGGAAAATTAAAATCCTAAAAGTAAAAGATTTTGAAAAGTGAGTTTTTTTAATTAATATCATTGCTCAAAAAGTGTATTATGTATGTATATATGTGTTGAGTCGGGAATGGGATTGAGTTGAACTCCCTGTCTTGATTCCACAAACTAAATATTTATGTAATTTATATTACAATTTCATATTATATATACAAAAAAATTAATTGTTTTCTCTAAAGTTATTTATTACATTTAAAAATTATTAATAAAAAATATAACATAAAAATTAATTTTTAAAAATAAATTTACCAATAATAATTTGATAGGGTAAAAAATAAAGTAAAAAATATGGAGTATCCGTTTATAAAAAGAAGTTGGGTGGAAATCTCTTTGACGCCGTGATTTTGGTTTAAAAAGAAAAAAAGCAAGGAAGGCCAAAACTAAAAACAATTGAAAACCCCAAGCGACAATTGCTGTAATCGTAACTAACTTCTTTACTGCTTATGACATCTCGTAAGTAAACCTATAGCTCTTTCCAATTGAAATAGCTTGATGATTCCTTACTCACTTAGTCTTCTCGCGTTGAGCACATTCTGTAGTGCGCGCCTGTCTCCTTCGCTGTCCTTCCTTTCGCGGAGTTATGGAAGGGCGGTGAGAATGGAAAAGCCATAAAATTTGCCATTGTACTGGATTCCACATAATTTTGATAACAGATATTAAAAACTGCACATGTTCAGTTTTTGGTTTCTCTCTGAAGGAGAAATTTGTTCAAGATTGTATGCTCTTTTGTGCAATTCTTTTTTTTTTTTTTTTGTCTTTCATTCTTATATCATTCTTTTTCAAGTTTTACAAGAAAATAGATTTGAATATTGTATTTTTGAATTCGTCTTATTTATGCGTTTGTTTTAGTTGCGAAAGTCTTAAAATTTGTAATTAATCAACTGATATGTTGCTAGATTTGGTTTTCTCATCTAAAATTTGCAATTTATTTGATAATTGCTGATTTTATATGTTTTAATTGATATAGTTTATACTAAAAGTTTTGAAATTTGTGGATTTAACATGGTAATTGACATAATGTGGTAAAAAAGTTTAAAGTTTTGTGGATCCAGAAGTTAAGTAGGGTGCAAACACTCTGCCACAGCTGTTTGTGTATTAAGATAGAAAATTACTGAAAATTCTAATTTTCAGGGGTTGTATAGGTGCTTTTTTTTCTTTTTAATGCTTAATTCTCTTCTTATGTCTGCTATTTTATTGAATTTGCTGTATACCAGTTTCAATCTGCTATACACAAATGGCAACAATGCAGTCTAGCCGTAACTCTAAGCTAATAAAGGTATTTGTTTATAAGGGTTTACCTTTTTTTTTTTTTTCCTTTAACATTTATTATGATGTACACTAAGCTAAGACATCTACATCTTTCTTGCAAATTTTTAGCGTCGCAACAAAAGCAGGTTTTTGGAAGACCATATGAGTACAATGCCTGATGAAATATTAGTTTCTATTCTGTCACTATTGTCAACGAAAGAAGCAGTAAGAACTAGCATTCTATCCCGACGTTGGAGGTGTTTATGGAAATTTACTGGTGTGTTGAACTTTGATGAGTCGCTGCTGGTGTTTGAAAGGAAATATGGGTTTGTGGAAAAATCTCTTGAGGTTGAAAGGCTTAGGTTTGTGAATGGGGTGAATCAAGTCTTGAAATTGCACAAGAGTCAAACGTTGGATGAATTCAGAGTTTTTTTTTATGTTAATGAGAAAAGTCATAAATGTGATCTTGACAATTGGATGAAGTTTGCATTTCAAAAGAGAGCTAAAAGGATCGAGTTTAACTTACCACATTCTGTAAATCAAACGCTTGAAGTTGTAAATTACACAGTTACTCCTCTGTTTCTTTGTAATTACAACTTAAGTTTCTTAATGGTCCTTCATTTGAATAAAGTAGATATAACTGCTGAAGTTATTGAGCACCTCTTATCTAGTTGTCCACTTCTGGAGGTATTAAGTGTTAAAAATGCAAACTCTCTAACACATGTTAAAGTTTCTGGTTTATCACTTAAATTGAAATGCCTAGAGATATTTTATTGCATTTATTTAAAAAGTATAGAGATTTGTAATGTAAATCTCGTCTCATTGAAATATGGTGGACCAATTGCAAGCATTTCGGTTAAAGAAACTCCATGCCTTGTTCAAGCGACTTTTATGGGGCATCATGCTTGCTTTCTAATAGAGAATATTCACAAGCATCCTTATCCTCTCTGTCTCTCTCAGCTTGAGACACTCACATTGCACTTGCTGGGTGAGGTTAGTGTAGTTAATTAGCTTAACATTTTTCTCTTTCTCTTTCTAATCAATGAGTTGCCTACTTTCTTGGCTGATTTTATCTAATATATGAAATATTAATGAATTTCTTCCATTATTGGATTTTTTTTGAAGGCTGTTGATACATTTCCTAAATTTCCCAAGTTAAGGAATGTCAAGCAATTGGAGTTGGTTTTAAGAGGATGGCCTGTTGACAGCGTCCTTGGTTACATGTCCATACTAAAGGCATGCCCTATGTTGCATAAATTTTCAGTGAAGATGAATATTCTTATTCTGTAAACATGCGATTATCATTTTGGTGCTTTATGCTTCATATGACTAATGATCTCTTATTTGTTTTCATATATTTTATTTTGGACATCTTGAAGTAAGCATATTAATCTTTCTGATGTTTTTTCTGCATATCAAGGGTAATTTTTTTTCCACAGTAGGGATTTAAAACTGTAGTGTAATTCTCTTTGCATAGATATCAACACGTAGCTTTTCCAATAATATATTTTATAAGGTTGCTTATTACAACTATTATAATCATATGAGGATAAATGTTTTCTGTAGTTTAGTTATGTTTATTTTTTGGCCTAATACATAAGTTTTCCCTTGAATTAGTAGGGGGAAGTCATTCTGTCAGTTACAAAAATAAAAGATTTGGGATGCAATATGTTCTCAAAAAAAAGTGAGGTGTGTGATAGACTTTTTCCAATTAGTTTAAGAGTGAATTTATATATTAGATATTGGACCTTTTATTTTTGCTTATTTGCATATTGGTCTTGGGCAGTAGGCTAGGAGCGTTAGTTGGTTTATGTGGTAAGTGCATGGACAGATGATGCGATGATAAAGGACTTGTCCCTGGTTTGAGCCATGGGAACAAATATATATATCTTCTCGTAAACGAGTTGTTCTCATGTTTGTGGAAACTGAATTGAAGATTGATGTTTGTTTAAACATTTGAGTTGAAATTCAGTCGGTGATGGGAATTCTGTTTGGAGCCATAGAAATGGAGTGAGATTACATATTGTTTTAAACAAATGCTGGGTTTGATGAATTTGACTCTCATGTTAAAAGAGTAGGCTTGAGTTGGACATTTTGCTTTCTACATGTTGAAAGTTCTTTCTTTGGTCTTCTACAACAAATTGATGATGGTTAAGGAACTAAACATTTTTTATCTTCACCACCATTTTGATTTTCTCTTAATTGTCTAATTGCAATATTTTGTTTCTTATTTCAATTTCCCATATTAATAGCTAGTGCATCTTGTGCTTAATTTGCATCAATGTGCTTTTAGCAGGTATTATATGGTTATTGGATCTTTTGTCAGATTCATGTTACATAGTGAGACAGATATAAATTCCCTCTCGCTTTTCAAGGTTAATTTGATGGTCCCAGAATTTTGAAAACTTAGTGATTTAGCTATGTGGAAATTAGTTTCATTGTCTTGCTGAAGTTTATGGCATGGGAAAGAGTAGGTGGTCATCCTAGTTGAATCTACTATGCAATTGCTTTTGATCTCTTTTTCTTTGATTTCTTTTTTCACTTGGGTGGTCCCCCAGTTGTCAAATATGTTATATATTTCCAAAAAGAACTCGTACAATCTGTAGTTTGTGCATTTGCTCTGGTAATGCATACGCTGTACGTGTGAAGCGGTAAATAGAACCTTTCATTCTGGTGATTATAGTTCCTTGAATGACCTCAAGGATCCAAACTTGCACTCAATTTAAAAATTCAGCACATTAGTTATGCAAAATTCAAAATCTTTTTAGTCGTTCGAGGGATTGATACTTGGGCCATTGCTTTCTTGTTGATACTCTCTTAATTTTTTTTTTTTAAATGAAATTTCCGAAGTTGTTTTTTCTGCGTTCTTTAGACTTTTAAATATTACTTGTGGTATTATTTTAGACGCACACTTTATTTCAACAATGGATAGGAATGCCATGATTTTGTTCTCCAAATTCCATTTTCTTCATTTACGAACAAATCCAGTCATCTCAATCTGTTTTGACGGGTGAAGAAGATGAACCACGACTGAATATTGGGAGATAATACTGTTATTTTATTTATTTATTTTTTATTTTTGTGTCTTGCTGATACTTAAGGTTATAAATTTCATATTAACCTAGTTTCTGCTACTTCTGTTTTTGGCAGCTTGTAGGGATAGGCCGGGCCTCTGTGAAAGGGAAGCCAAAGGTGCTGAAGGATAAGCATCCACACAAGCGTCTCGAAGTCTTTGAATTTATGGGTTTTCTTCAATCTAGAATTGATATTGAACTTTTACATTATGTGCTTGATAATACTCGTGCACTTCGGAAGATAATTATTGATCCCCGCTGTGCTTCAGTGGTAGGAAGCAACCCATTGATAATGGGATATGATATTCGGAAGTTAAATTTGAAATTTGCTGCTAGAAATTATGCAAGGAGCTTACAAAAAAAGTTAACTTCTGGAGTAGAGTTAGTGATCCTGTAATAAGGAACAACCTGATCTTAGAAAGTACCATATGATTTGGGGTTTTAGTCTTAATGTAGACTTCTTGGAGCCTGGAGTTCGAGAACAAGGACATGTATCCGCCTACCTGGAAATGTCACAATGTCTGTTGTTTACAAGTTTTTTTTTTTTTTAAATTTACCATAAGCTAGTGAATGATGCATTTGTCTACACTGGCAGAGGTATGTGGCATTAGTTAATTATTCATGGGAGTTGTTTTTTTGGCATTTTGAAAGTAAACCATTTTTCAAAGATGTGAAAATTCTTTACGAGTTTCAAGCAGAAATCAATTAAGATTAAACACATTATTTTTTCTATTTTTTCTTTGTTTAATCACTGGTAAATCATTTTTAAATATTTTTTAAGGATGAGAAGGGAATTTACCATAAATAATCCCTATGCCTAAAACTGTTTTAATATTTAATAAAGCTCTTGCATGCAAGCATTGTGATTGTCAATGGATTTATTTAATTGTTTCAATTGCTTAAGAGGCTTAATGGATTTTTTGATTTTTATAATGTAAAATAAGATTCAAATAGAAGAGAAAAAGAACAACTGTGAATTGAAGCTTGCTCTTGGCAGATCATAGAGCCAACTACGTCGAGATAATTGCACCATAAAATTTTGAAAATTTTTGTTAAGAAAAAAAAAATAGTAAAGTCCTGCTAAGTGTTGTCCCTATTGTGAGTTGGATAGGCAATTCCGCAGAGTGAAGTCTAAGATAACTAAGCCGATCAATTGGTCAAAGTTAACACCGATGGGGCTTTCAAGTCGAACTTGGGATTAGCTTCGGCTGGTGGTCTAATTCGCAATCACCTAGGAGGATGGGTTGGTAATTTTGCCTTCAATATTAGTCGAAGGTGTCAGACAGCAAAGCGAACTGCCCAGTCAACCAAGCACATCAAATTGCAGATTATCTCCTTGAGCCTCTTTTTCGGCAGACTCGATTGGCTTAGAGAGTGAGGAGATTCTGATAAGGATCAGAAATTACTTCACATGTAGTTTCTATTCTCTCCTATATAAAAGTAAAGGAAAAAGTATAATTTCATAACCTATTCATTTTGTTTCATTTTCTCTTTTCATATTCTCTCTCAAAAATTAGTAGTAACTTATACATCGGAGACTCTCATTGAGATCAGTCTCGGATCTCTGATTCTATCTGTCTTCTTATGTGGGTCTCAATGACCCCTCTAGCACATACGAGTCAATTCTAGACTCATCAATTCCTATATTTATTTATTTATTAATTACAGAATCTTCTAGTATAAATTTTCAGACTGCAACAAGTAATTGTAATATGATCAATCAAACTATTTTATGGGGGATTAAATAATCATTTAATTTCTTATTTATTATTTATTATGAATATTCATTTCTAGAGCATAGAGTTTTAGCTATGACATTAAAGTTCAGTTTCAGGACTTTTCGGTAGCTAAAAGCACGCCTTAGGCTAGTTTACCTTTGCATCATTATGGTATTTCCCTTCAATACTATTTATTTTCTGTTTACATCTTCTCCAAATAATAGTTAGTTAAGTTTCTTTCAATATGTGGGATTTAAGTTGAGCATTTAAACCAAACAGATAGAGAGTAGGAGAACAAAAATGTAAAGGGAGATGAATTTCTTTTGTATTTGGTTTTATACATAGATGAGAAACCCTTGATATATCTTCTGCAGAATGTTAACCATTGTCAAAAGTTAAATTCAGTTTGTTAAAATTAATCCCTGAAAACTTCCAATTCATGGTAGATAAATACTATCCTGCCCGACTACTTATTTTATCGCTAATTGATTTTGCCTTTTCTGATCACGTAGAAATTCTCTCCTTTTTCCTTAAAAGTTTGAGTATGCACTTGGTCACGTGTTGTTATCCTGATTATCTATAGCAATGGCATTTTTGGTTTAGTTATTTTGCAGAATATTGCTTATGATCTTTTGCATTACAAGTTATAAATATATGTTAGAAAAACATTAGAATGCTCTCGAGTTTCAAACTCTCCCATGCGCAGCTTTATTAGAATGTTTATTACGCTTAGTCATTTGAATTTTTTGCTTTAGTTGGACACATTTATTTTTGGCAAAGAAAATACCCACACTCTTCATTCTTTGCAGCTTTTCTCTTTGCCTTGAAAAATGTCATTTTTACGGTTTCATTGTGATTCCCTTTTCAGTTGCAATGATTCTTGATTCTCCTTTGTGACCAAGTTGGTGGGTATATTTTATTTTCACTTTTTCTTAATGGGTTTGTTTTATTTTTCGATTTTCTCTTCGATGATTGAAATCTGAATCTGTAAAACTTTTGGTGATGATATGATATTTTGCTTATTTAGGATACTGTAATGTTAGTAGATATTGATTTATTTCTTGAAAATTTTGTTCTTCTATTTTCTCATGGTAAATTTAAGTTTTATTTGAATTTTCTATTTTTTTATGCTTTGTTTTGAAGCTTGGTTGTATTTTATCAATTTTCACATAATTACTCTTCTTTTTTACTTAGCTGACAAGAAAATCTAATAATTTCATTGTTTATCGGTAAAAAACTGAATTGAATTTAGGTAACAGTAAGTTATTACCATTGTCTTGCTATTTTTTGAACAATTATATTTTCAAGATTAAAATTCTCTTATATTTGAATTAACATGATAGATCATATTTCAAAAATTAAAATTTAAAATTTTTTAAAGTTAAAAATTATGAGATAAAAATAAATACTAACACTTTATTTTACATTTAATTATTTAAATTGTGCGAACATAATCCCAACATAAAAAAGATCCTAAATAATACTATAATGTTTAAGACATAAAATATTATATTCATAAATATCATGTTTATCTACTCTGAATTTTTATATATATAGTTACTCTCTTTTTTATTGATATTTTTAATTTTTATTATTCAAATATTTATAATGATATAATCCTATGCTATAGGACTTTTTTTTCGTCAACTGATTAATTTCAAAATATAATCTAATATCAAACACGGAGCGTCGCAGGATCATGATATATTAGTCTTTGCATAAATTTGACCGGTAACCAATAAAGGATTGTTGCGCCACCCTGACATCAAAATTTTTTAATGTACCAACAAATTTCATTAATAATAAGAAACATTGAAACAACAAAGGCAAGTTCTTAGGAAGCCGCACCAAACATCACACTCAGTGCTGAAATGATACAGTATGAAATGACCATGTATGGCTGCAAAACCAATTCATTCCTTGTCGTGTCATTGCAGGTGTATCTGTTTAAACAATTCATTGTTGGTCCTGCAGCTTCAAAATTAGCCTATTTGCTGTTTGCACATAAATATGAATTCCTTGATGCAGTGCATATGCTAATTGTATCACCCGGATCACCGCTGTCCAAGCTTTATTTGGACAAATATGGCTGTTGAAGGTTTCTCCAAAATATTTTCTTTTTCATGCTATTCTCCCATCTGCCAATCATTTTGTTGCTGTTGCCCCGAATGCAGATAAAACTTTATTCATGTCTTCAAAATAGGGCCAACTCTTTTGGCTTTTCTCCTCGTTCTTACTTTCCTGTTCATACTAGCAAAAGTTGTAACTGAGCAATATGATAAACAAGGAGGCAGCAAGATTATTAAATTAAAAAAGATAAAAATAAAAGAATCCATATCATCAAATCCATGCAACTCATGCATAGTTACCCTGATTTTCATCGTGGCAAGTTCATTGCTGCTTAAAGTTAAAAATATACTTAGCCTTCAAATACCAGATTATATTGGAAAAAAAAAGGTAGAGGTACATCACAGTTGCGTACACAAGACAAACAAACAAGAATTGTGTTTTCCAAACATAGAGGGGACTTTAAATGTAAACCTGAAAATTCTAAACGTGAAAAGAGAAGGAAGATCATACCTCATATTTTTGAACTAGGGATGCCCACAATGATTTGCACTGCCCAGGACTTCGATTGATCCCATCAACCATCAAGCTATTAGATATCTCTTCCCAGAGGGCCATTCTCCCCTTTACAACTTGAAATCTATCATGCAATTTCCCGCGCACTTTTATCAACTTCTTAACCTCCTCGGGTTTCCATTTGTTCCTTTTCACACGCTTGGAAGGCTTTGGTTGAGAATTTTGCATTTCCAAAGTCTCATCTTCATGGCTCAAGTTATCATCTTCGTTAAGCTGTTTTAGATGTTCCTGTTGTGAAATTGAATTGCCAACTTGTGGTGATGATGAAATGAATGATCTCCAGAAATCATCTTGATCCTCAGGGTCGGAGGGAACTCTGTCAGACACACTGGAAGTTGAGGTGGCCATCTCGTCATCAGATAATAGTCTCCCAACTTCAACATTATCAACTGAGTGATTACCATGTAAGAAAAAAAAAAAAAGCACAATATAAATAGTGATTCAATTCACAATTTCAGAGAATAAGGATAAATAAATCATTAGCACGGATCTATTGGATTAAGCTTAGGTCATAATGACACTCCCTCAAACTATAAGATGGAATTTGTGCAACCACACAAATACACAGATGCACACAATCTCTCTACATGCATAACTGTATGCGCACCCACCCACCAGCACAGCACGCAGAGAGAGAGAGAGAGAGAGAGAGAGAGAGGACCTTCCAAATTTTCTTGTGATTTGTTATCTAAATGCACATAACCATTGCTTTCAGCCTGCATCTTATTCGGGTGTTTTCTTTTTGGATATCCATCAACCACCTTTTTCAAAGCTGATATCCCTATATCAATATCAGAGTTGCCAGATAGCCTTGTTTTGAGCTCATCAGAAAGAACTCCAGCTGGGTTTTCCACAGCAATGGCAATGACTTCAGGCCTTTTACCGCTATACTTCCTCACCATCTTCCTCAAAATCTCAGAGACTGTCTTTTCCATGTGAGATGAAGGACAATTCACAGGACAACTTGAAAGTGCAGCATTGGCAGCTTTATGCAGAGCATCTAAAAGCTTTCCTTTATCCAGCCATAAGCAGCGAGTTGTGATTCTTATTTTTCCTTTTATGGTATTTTCTATGAGAGAGACTGCATTTTGCGGCCGTAAAATTTCCATGCTGTAACAGAAAAATGTCAATATACCATTAATACATTGAACCAAGATGGTGAACACATTTCAGGATCTAAATATTCTACCTGACCACAATAATGCCATCTGTTGCAATTCTTAGTCTCTCATCCATGCAAAGTTCAGTTGATGTGCCAAATGCTTTATCTCCATCACTATACATCAACTGCAATAGAAGACTGCAGTTAATAGAACATTCCTAAACTGAATTCTTAAAACTGGGGAATTCTAGTCTTCAGATATAAATAACCTGCAAATTTTCCTTCCCAAGGGAAATAAAACCATTAGATAGAACTCTTCTGTTCCTTAAGTGGGAAACTCCAAGCATCTCTCCATTCTTTATAACCTGAAGAATTACATTTGACCCATATCATAATTTGTAATCTTAGAAATTTTTAAATTCCAACACCAAAACAAAATAATGTCTGGCGTCATTGTCTGGTGTCATGTACACAATAAACATCCATATGCAAGTCTAGTCATGGGTCAATAAAATTAGATCGAGCAGTCCTTTGCATGACAGGAAGGAACAAGAAGACCTGCTAAAGCCATGTAGCTAATACCCATCCTAATGTGCACTTGCCTTGTGAGATTCAGAGGCAGAGAATTTTAGATTTGGCCCATTCTGGCTGATAAGTAAGTTGTTGGATCAATATGACACAGCAAAACAATATTCAGCAGTTCAAATTGCAAATGTTGCAGTCACAACAAATATTCAGCATCTGTCTAATTACAGACACAGGATGGGTCTACCTTACATTGACCTTTCAACTGACAAGGTTAAGTCTTTGGTTGGATTCTTAAAAATTTGTCAGTACATATTGAACATCACATGAGCTAAAGCTACCATATGAAAGCACATCATTACGCAAGGTGAAATTTGAAATGACATGGCATGTCGGTTAAAAAATGACAAAAATATCTTATTATAACATTACCATCAGTGTCTAATCAAACTAATATAATAATTTGTTACCCATGCATGTCAGTGAACTGTGGGAATGGAAAGTTGACTCACAGTAGTGTGTCGAATGCCAGTTGATTTCCCAAGCAATTCATGCTCTTTCAAGAACAAGAGTTCTCCATGAATGGGAAGAAAATGTTGCGGCTTCACAATTCTAAGTACTTCCTCCTGAGAAAATTAAATCAATGCTCAGATAGTTCTCATCCTTTGCCATAGGATAATCAATAAAATGAAAATAAACCATCAAAGAGAAACATATCAAGGCACAAATCAGTTTTATAAATAAAATGTGACTAAAAGACATCAGCACATGCAAAATGCATATGGTTCACCCACTGGCTTCCGAATGCAAGTGACTAATGTTCATAGCATCCACTTCTAGGTAGTACTCAATGAAACAAACCACAAATTTAATAACAGTACGAAATAACCATGTCCATTTATTAAAGGCAGGATTATATTAAGATGTGATATTATGCCAATAAATTATAAATGTGTTCATAAGGAGAAGTATAAAAGATCTTACTAATTCTCCGCGATATCCATGGCCAGATGTGTGCAGCAGTTCATTCTTACCCATTACTATAGTTGAACCAATCTCTGATATACGGTTCAGCATTTTCATCACCCTGGATTCATTACCAGGGATTACCTGAAAGTGAAGTATAAAACTGCTCAAGATGCCTAATAATTTCAACAATAATCCATAAATACGACCAATATCATAACCATATTCCAAATGTCTAACTAGAAACTTTTTGAAGAATAAAAAAGGAGGTAACATATACAATAAATCAGTACCAGCACTTATCACCAAACAGATGAAGGAAATACAACTTTGATTGTAAATAAAAGCTTTGCATAATTCTAGCACTTGAAATTCACTAAAGAAATGAGTAATGACCAACTAAGTGCATCATTCTTATCAATAATGAAATCAGAGAATGAGAACAAAGTAGATCAATATCTTTGGCCATATTCTTTTTAACATCAACGATACCTAAATTGTAAAACATAAAATTACAGCATATCAGATATCATATTACCTTTGCTGAGTATAGAATTAGATCTTCCTTGCTCAGTTTGAAGGAATGACTACTCCCGTATGATGCAAGATTCAATGCAGCACGAGGCTCTGCCTGACACAATAGCATACACAATCACGTGGCTAGCTAAATGATACAATAGTGAAATTAATCAGGCAGCCATGTCAGCTTACTTGTGATCCAGTCGTAACAATCAGCAGATCCTTTGGAGCATAAGCATCAATATCTTCCACTTTCACCTACATAATGTAACTCAGAGATATCATGAGAAAACAGGAAAGATGTTTGAAATAGAGCATTCTGGATCATGATGGGTACCAAACCAATAGCATATGCAAAGAATGCTAAATGTCTGAGCTAATAGGCTTGCAAGCACTTTTTTTTTACCTCTTTCATGATTAAAAGCTTATGAAATATATCAGCCTTTAGCGGACAGATCCAAAAAGGCAAAATTTTAAAAGAAATGTCCTGCAAGTCAATCAGCATGCATAGTTGAACACTGTAAAGCATAATGCCTGACACAATCAAGTCCTGCTCCTATATTTTACCCATGCTTTTCCTCTAATTATTTTTGCCTTTGTTCACGATCAACAAACTCATTTTTCTTCCCCCTCAGTATTTTTTCCTCTAAAAGTACTTTGGCCCAAAGATATTGAACCATTAAATAGAATGGATTTAGTTCAGGCTGAAGGTGCCTCAATGGCAGGACATGTACCATAAATGCTGGTTGAAATAAGTCAAAGCGGCACATAGTTCTACGCAAGACTACAGCCCAACACAAAGTTGAAATGGCTGATCACAGCCAAATTTATGGATTTCAAGGTCCATAATCGAGGTGACTTAAGTTAGGAAAAAAAAAAAAAAAGACAAAACCCCAATTTCTCAATTCAGCATATGTGATGCTAGAAATGAAAAGATAAAAGAAACAAAAACTAAAAATCCAACAAACAAATAACAGAGAAATTGGCAGCATCCAAATATGTATTATTAGTTATTACCAGGGTGGATGGATCAATTGGTGCCTTTCCATCCTTCCAAGCTGCATCCAAATATGTCCTCAATGACATGCCAACAAAGACCTAATCATAAATAGCCAACTGACAGATCATGTATTCTGTCTTAGCAGCTGAAGTGAAGTTATAAGATGGTGGAGAAACGAAGAAACTAGGGAATACATACCAACTTTCTACCAGTCAAATCGGCAGCAGCTTTCACACTTCCCAGGCGGTGTATATTTGATGCAAATTGAGTGGTGATGACCCTTCCTTTAGCTGCTGAAATCCGTCTTATTAGTGAATCCGCTACCACACTTTCGCTAATTGTCCTTCCCGGTGACAGTATATTTGTGGAGTCACTCATCATCTGAATAGGGTGTGCACTAATTACATCTCAAGGCTCAAGTTGCCTTGCTCTTTATGAACAACTTTAATGAAAGAGATAAATTCACAATGCATCCATAACAGAACTACAGACCAAAATACCATGATAGATATTCAAAAGTAAAATTAATCAAGAAGAGAATAGCAAGTCTAAGGACATGATTAGCATCACACGAATACCAAAAGAAAATGTCACATCATACAACATCAGATAACAGTTTTCAACATAGCAACTTTAAACCAAATATAACAGTTTTCAACATAGAAACTTTAAACCAAATATATGTGTGTTATTCAAAAAAAAACGTAATAGTAATGTGGTTTTCAAGCTTAAAAAAAATGGCAGACAGTTATTTTTTCGCCTTTTTCTCCACAGTAAAATGGACAATTAGAAAGTCAAGATATATATTTCTTTCCCAATAACCATAGCATGTTATCAAGAAAAAGATTTCAATCAAGTACAGTAGTGAATGAGACTCCTTTTCTTCATCCAATCTTTCAGCTAAAAAACACAATGGGATGCTTTTGTTTGTGACTCCCACAGAACCAGTATCTCTTCCACAAAGTTAAATTATAAATTTACTTGATAAATCACGTGAATACAATAAGTTGATACATAATACATAATTCCAGGATGCTTACCAACGTTACTCCTTCTTTTGAGAGTTCCTCTAATGTTTCACGGTCAAAGACTTTCCCATCCAATGGTGATTCATCTATCTGTAAATGTAAACTTCATATGCAGTTCGAGAACTCAAGTGAAAAAGGAAAGATGCATCAATCAATAAGCTTACCTTCCAGTCCCCTGTATGAAGAATTGTACCATCAGCACAGCGAAGAACCAGACCACAACAATCAGGAATAGAATGAGTTACCCTGATTGGCTCTACTTCAAAAGGCCCAGCTATAAATTTCTTCTTTGTTTTAAAAACCTTCAGTCTAGATGGAACAAAAATCCCATTCTCCTTCAAACGCTTTTTGATCAGCTGTTTAAAAACGAAAATATATCATCATATTCAACCACATCAAAGAGCTATTGTGTCAGTGATCACAATTTTGGAAGGGTGCTCAAACTTGCACTTCCTGGTTGATTTTCTTTTATTTAAAAAATATTAGGTTAACATCAATACACTTAAAAATAAAAGGTAAACAAGAATGTATAATTTTCTTAGCATCTAACAGAAAAACCATAATATGAACTGAGCATGTTGGTTTGTGAATTAAGGTAGATTTCATATTTGAATGTCATGCGTGCATATATGCTCAGTATCTGAATTAAGCCTCAGGTGCATTCACGTATAAGTAGTAGCATACATGAATATACCTCCATTGTAAAAGACGAAGCATATATTGGAGTACGGGAATCTAGAGCTGGGATAACCTGATTGGACAAAGAGAGAAGTATTGTATGCATTAAAAAAAATAATAAAAAAAAAGGGAACAAAATGCTTGAATTAGAAAATAAAAGAAGAACAAGGAGAAAAAGAAAGATTTAAAATAATCATGCATGATTGAGCTTAATGATGCATCTTAGAAGGCTGAAACTTTCCAGCAAAACCCTTGATCAATTAAAAACATAACCATTGAACATAAGGGCCAAAACAGGCCTGGTTTGTGATTTCCCAAATCCATCTCTCATCCTTCCATCCAATTCTACTAAGCAAAAAGCAATGGCTCAGTATTTTAACTGCACTTAGAGATTTAAGCCTCATATCCATGGCATATAGGTGAACAAGAAGAGAGAAGTAAAAGAAAAAAATACCCTCCTATGTCTATGCACCAGATACCATTTCAAGATTGAAATAAAATGAGAATGTGAGACAAAATCACTCTATGAACATGACAACCATTGAGAATGTGCTCCAAAAAGAAGAGCAACAAATCATCTAATTCTGTGTCAATGCCATATTATTCTTAACAGACTGCCACAACTAGCCAATTGCAATGCACTCAAACCAATCCCTTAAGATTGTGAAAAATATGTATCAAATGCAAGCATGTGCCCCCACCCCTGGCCAAGGCACCATTACAGCTTCTTCACTGCTAAATAATGCCTCACAATTATCAATAACAGAATATATGACACTACACCCTGTCAGAAACTAGAGAACAGGTGTTAATGGCAGAAACTTAGATAGAGCTAACAGGCTTAATAGACAGGTATTTTCATCTGCAGCTCCAAGTCAAAATGCCATTTCCAAGAAAGTAGAAGGAAACTTTACCCAAGGCAACGCACCAATGTGATCTTCATGCCCGTGGGTTATCACAACAGCTTCAATCTTGTGACTCCATCTTTTTATAAATGTGGTGTCGGGTATAATTTTTTGGACTCCAAGTTCATCATAGCTGGAACACATGTAAAGCGATGTCAGCACATCAGATGACAACAATTTAGCAGCATGGTTATTAGTCATGCATGCTAAAGAAAACTGCAACTCCATTTCCTTTCACGCATTCCTTGAGGTGTGAATTATTATAGAAGCATTTGTATCCAGTAAGCATATTTGATCCCCTTGTTAATTCATGTTACTATTTGAAAATTGTTAAACCTAATGCTGTATAATGTAAATAATTATTATGATGGAGTAAATCCCAATAGGAAATAAGTATCGACTAGGCAGAAAAGAATTCACTAAACAACAAGATTGAATCTTTAAGAACCAAAAACAGTGGCCAAGTACTTACTCAGGAAACATAACACCAGCATCAATTAGTATATAGCGATCATTATTCCCAACAAGCATGCAATTCATCCCAATCTCACCCAGACCGCCAATTGGAACAACACGAAGTGGTGGGCCATTAGACCCTTCATAAAACTGTTCCATCTTGCGTTGAACAGAATCCTCCATACTTTTTCCAGGCCCTTCCATTCTTCTTGGTCTTTTCCGCGGCGCTTTGGATCCATGACTGTCTAGATGAGACAACATAGCACAACAACCATGAAAGCTACACTCTTAATAGTAGAAAAAAAAAAAAAAAAAAAAAGACTTGAATAAAACTTATGCGCTCCAATGTTAAATTTAGTGCAGAACCCACCTATTCCTGTAGAAGAGCCAATAGAGCAAGAAATAGAATACTTCGTCAGTCTCGGCCGACGCAAAAGACTGTACGGACACAGCGAAATAGCACTAAAAGCAGCCATATTTTGCAAGTCTTTGGGTTTATAAGAGGCAAAGCATGTAGACCCAAAATAATAACCCAAAACTCCCATCTGCATGTGTTTTTAGAAGTTGCAGAGTTTGAAAACTGCAGAATGAAACCCTAGAAATTTTTGAACGAACGTTTAAGATTTTAGAAAGAGTGATTGAGCATGCTGAGCGGGAAATCGAGTGAGGGAGTGAAGCTGATGGGGTTTTTATTTCTAAGGTTGAAGAATAAATATCTTTCTTATCATTTGGCTCTCAAATAGATTCAGCTGGCCATAACGATAAACACTCGCACGTGCCTTCTCTATTTTAATTATATATATATATATATATATATACACCTGAATTAATTATCCTAAGAAATTCATTTTAAAATGTATATCTATCTATATCTTTTTTTTTTTTTTTTTGAGAATGAATTTTTTTTTTAATTTTTACATATGCTTTTCTTTTTATCAGTAATTTTTTTTACATATACTAATTTTGCTGAATTTCATTATTTAAAGGTTATAAATTTTGAAAATAAAATTCATAGTATTTTTTTAATTTGGTTTATTTTTAAAATATCATATTTATTATTTTTTCACAAAGTGGCAATTATACATGTATATATATGTATATGTATGTATATATAATTTTATAGGTTTTTCACCTCATAAAATTAATTTTCAATCGAATTTTTTAAATTTAAAAAAAAAATGGTGAGATTTTTTTTTAAGATATTTTTTATGTAGTAACCAAAATTATCCTCAAGTAGCTCGCCACACTGCTCCTCAGAGTCACAATAATGATGTATAAACAATAGACACAAACATTGATCAATCATGATAAGAACTGTTGCAAGTCTCTGCTGTGTATACCTAGACTGAAGCGTCCTTGCCATGGAAAAAACAGTAGTCTGACATAAAATTAGCAAATCACAGTTAATGTTTACAACATCAGGAGCTGGAAACTTCAACAACGAAATGCAGTCACTATGTTTCATTGGCATGTCCATGAATCCAAGGCAGTCCTGGTTGAAGGCATTGTTTTGTATCTGGTACCGGAACAATAGGTCCAAGAAAGATGCGCCATAAATCAAGTATTATCGTTACCAACATTGCAGCACCTAGAGCATCCACAGCCACTCTTGGTAAGTCCCATAAGTCTCCAGGTTTCTCGTCGATCCTGTATATGTCAGTGAAACCCACAAAGAAGAGTCAGAATACCCCTTTTCTGGGAAAAAAAATGGAGTGAGAATACCTTAAATGCATAAGAAAATGTATATCATATTCTTCTGGATTCTATACGTATAAGATTACTCCAATCATCTCATTTTCTTTTAACTTGCACACCAATAAATACCAGTACACATGAACCATGTTACACCGGCTGTACAAATACAACAGTAAATAACATAATTCGCAAATTTTATCATAAGCTGAAGCATATTAAGCTGAGAACATCAAGCTACAATTTCTACACATTAACAGGCATGGTATTGTCACCAATTATCAAGCATGATCCACAATGCAAAAGAATTAGCGAAAAAAAGAGCATTTACAAGCTACAGAAATGGCCAGATATTCAAATTAATAAGTAGGTTGACTCCTTACCTCAGAAACATTGGGAAGCTCACAATGAAGTAGATGGCGTAGAACAATGACCCAACTTTGTACATGGAAGCCCGGTCCACAAACTCATAGTAAGGGAACTGCACATGTTCAAAATGTAATGTCCTTTTTAGTGCATTGGTTCAAATACTAGCAACAAGTAGTGATTTTAAGACTTCGACATTAGCAGTCATTTTACAGAAAAATAGAAATATAATGAATTACAGACTAAGGACTCTGTACATAGCATTGTCTGAAATGCAGCTAAATTCATGTAGATCTAGTTAAGGATGGATAGATAAAAGTTCTTAATAATAACAGCAGACAGAAACCCAAGTTGCTGCATACGTTAGAAATGGCAACAGTCTCCAGGTATGCTATAAAATATGCAAGAGCCAGAATCCAAGCTCCCTCAGTAGCCCACTGAAGTTTATCTGGCAAGTGAGCAATCGAATGCCGTAATCTGCGAAGTGTCATATTGGAGGTGACATGGTAAAACAGGAAGCAAACATGTGTCAGAAGGAACGTCGTGTGTGGAACCTTCACAAAACAATAGAAAAAAGTGAGTACACAGAAAAGCATTTAGGCTAAGAAGAGAGTTTCTTGCTTTGTAGCTTACATCATTCATCTTCCATGATGGAAATGTATAAGAAGCTCCCAAAACTGTAAAGAAATAGTGTGTCCAAAAGTAATTTCCAACATAGCTGAAAATAATTATCCATAGACTGGCCTGCCACAACAAAAAGTTCAAAATTGAGGCATTACCTTTATTTAGAGTCAAACTTTCTAAAAATCACATACATGCAGCCGCATTAACTTTACACAACAAAAAAGAAATGGAAGATTTAAAAGAAAATTTTATATAGCATTTCTCCTTGAAAAAGTTTTATGCAATTGTTCAACTAATCAAATCATTATCATGTCAATGCTCATACATAGGCCTAATTGCCTGGAATACAATAGCATTCCTCCTTAATTTTCCTCTGTTATCCCTCTCCTCTCTCTACATCACAATCTAATTTTTTGCCGTTCTTATTTTTTATAGTTAACTTTCTCTTGCCATTTGCTTTCTCAAGACTTGATCTTCTCTTTTTCTTTATCATTGTCACTAGAAAGATAATTGTAAATCAGTTTGAAAACTGAAGGAATCTCAAGTTTTGGCAGCACAGAACGTGTACCTTTGCATTCTGGACTGCTGAAGCACTGTGAACTGTGATGTGTGTCCCTGTATGTGGTACTATATAGGGGAACTAGGTAAATATCATAAGTGCTCCAAAACTTGTATTTCTACCCAATTCAATACACTTTTGCCCTTAAGACCACAAAGGATTGGCCAGGTTTTACCAATGCAAAGAAAGAATAGAGTTCAAATTCACACTACAATACAACCATCCCCAACAGAATTTCTTGGGATAATTGAAGAAACAAGAGGATAAGAAATTACCAACTTCTACAAGCCACCTAAGATGAGATGGAAACATATGACAGTTGAAGAACTTCAATAGAAATTAACAAGTAATAGGCATGTTCACAAAATTATTTATCACAAACAAAGGGAACATAAACCAAAGATTGAGCAAAAGTAGGTACAATGACTGAACAGCTAATAAATGAAAAACATGAACAGAATGATTGAAGCTGCTAACCCTATTTATCATAGAAAAGGGAAGAACCTTTGCTACATAACCTCTTGATGGTAACCACAAATGGAAATTAAAATTTTATACAGAAAAAGCACTTACCTTGACCCAATAACGGTCCTTCCAAATCAAGCTGCTATCAGCCTGCAAAAGCACTAAACAGATAAGAAAAGAATACACTTCAGACAATAAAAAAATCAATTAAATCAATATTCACCTTCCCAACAAATATTACTGGAATCAGAAAAGAAGGAACTGCCGAAACCATAGCCAGAAGCAAATATTCCAATTCTGTAAAGCTCTGTCAGTAACAACGAGAACAAGAGCATAGTTATTGATATGCAAAATTAAATCGAGATTAATAAAACTCAAAAGGAATTAATTGAAAAATACAAACGAATAAAAACTACTCAGCCTGTAAACGCTATTCAGTATATTTTTACTCTTTTCATAAATTCCTTTTACCATAAATCCAGCTCCAGCTTAAATTAAACATCAATTAAACCTATACTATATTACTACATAAAAGCAACAGACTTTCTCTTAAAATCAGATACCGTCCTCTTAACTTTCCCTGGGCACAAAGTCAACGAACAGAGCTTACCTCATAGAGCTTATAAGGAACCACAATGCCCAAACACAGAGTAAGCCAAAAAGGAGTATAGCAAAGGAAGAAAAGCTCGCCCCATCTCTTACTGGGGTTAGGAGCCAGCCATAGACTCGAACTACAACAACCCGATTTCGCACCTGCAGTATCATCAATCGGGCAATTACCAATTTTTCATCAACAAGTGGTAGAAAGAATTGCTATCATTAGAAACCCTTCTCAAAGAAATTGAAGAAAACAAAGAAAATAAAGGATTTTTACCGCCCATTTTTGGGGATATGGGTGAAAGCTTTTGCTTGAGGGATCTAGATTGAGATTGAGTGTTCAGTGAGACTGAGCTAAGTGACAAAATATAAAAAATAACAATGCCAGATTGTAGGTACTCAGAGAGAGATGGAGGCCATTGTTCTTATGTATAACAATTCATATTCTTTACCTTAAAAAATAAATTTTTGGCCAAAAAAAAAAAAGAGAGAGAAGAAGCCTGCACGGTAGGAAACCACACGTTCATTCAACTCGCGTTTGCGTTATGTATTGGGTTAATTTATTAAATTAATTGTAATTTGTTAAACAGTTAAATTAAGTGAAAAATAAATTGGATTAATACGACTCTTTAAAATTATTATTGTCATAATTTTGAAATATGTAGGAATTTTTTTTTTTTTTTTTTGTTCTGTGTGTATTTATGCATTTTGGAAAAAAAATAGTATATATTTATATGTGTATTATCTGGACCATGCGAGTCCCATTCACAAATCTCCAATAATATAGTTATTTATGTATAGTTATATTTGGTTATATATTTTGAAAAATAAATTTTATTGATATCTAAATAAATAATAATAATAATTTTTCATTTTTTGCCTTTCTTCCCTCCTCCTTTCATTTTTTTATTTTTCTGTTTTTCTGATGGTGAAAAATGAGAACACAATTGGAATTAAAAGAGTCCAAGAATGAAAACCAAAATAAATTCTCAAGAAAATTATTGTTGAAGTTTATAGCCAATGCACGCTGCAGTTGGTTGAAGGTTCTTCTAATTTGCCTAAATGCTAATGGAGTCATCATCTCGGGCATCCATGAGTTGCTAATTAGGAATTGGGAGGTGAAACTTATCCATTTATATATAGGGATTAGGGAATCTAATTTTGCTGTGGATTGGCTTGCTTTTCGCGCCGGTTCCCTCTCTGTTGGGCTTTATAGACTGTTGGATCCTCCTCCTGGTCTTTCTTCGTGCCTGCTCCATTATTTTTTAGCCAACTCTCGCTCCATGATTCAAACTAATTATAACTATTATGAATTTGTGTGCACCAAACCGACTGTTAATGTATAAGGGAATAGTTTTTGGGCTCCAATCCTCTTATTTATTTAAAAAAAAAAAAAAAAGTCTTGGAAGTGTCACTAGATAAAAATTAATTTTTTTCCAAAAATTATAATTATTTCCAAATATGTTATAATAAATTATTTACCCTAAATTTAAAAATTATTACATGTATATTCTTGTACGTTTCTTTAATGATAATAAATTTGTTAAATTTTATATTTATGTACATTTACATATTTTTATTCCATTATAATAAGTTTTCGAGAGAAAAAATCATTTTTCTTAACCTGAGAGACATTTGGTTGCCAAATTCAACATTTTTAATTGATTTCACGATAAAATAGATTTTCAAGAAAATAATTTTAGAGATTTAGAATTATCATATTTGTTGGAAATGAAAAAAAGGAAAATAAAGCACTCATTTTTTATTAGACCATGAAAAATTACTAAAAAAAATTTGAATTGTATTAATATCCACAATTTGCATAGGTTTTATTCACTCAGAGCATCTCAAATACATTATTTATATATTATATTTTAAGTTATTTATTATAAAAAGTTATATTAAAAATAAAAGTTTCAATGATTTTTTATCTTTAAAAATCAAAGAATAGAGGTAGTTTGATTTTCTATATCTAGAGTCAAATATTACTTCATATTCTAATTTTAATTAATATAATACAAGTTTCTATATACTTTATTTAAAATAATTTTATTACTATTTTTTTCTATTTGGCAAATTTAAAAAATAAAAATTAAAATAATTAATACTTATAAAATAAAATAAAATAAATAACAAAATATAAAAAATCTATTGGATTTCAATAAAATTTTATACTGTTTATCAACTATAGCTCTTTATTAAACAAAATATATTTTTTAAAATAAATAATACCATTAAAAATACTCTTAATAAATAAATATATTAGTGTAAACATAAATGTAAGTATAAAAATTTTACAACAACCGACAAATATAAACTATAAATATTATTCAATTTGAATTTAATAGATATAATATATTAGCTGTTAACATATATGAATTTTAATAAGAATTACTATATAATTTTTTTATTTTTATTATTGCAGTAATAATTTGTCGATTATCATTTTTTTCAAATATTTCATTAATCAAAAATATTTTTATTTATTTTAATATCTCATTTCTATGGGAATATAATTTTCTCACGGGTTACACATGATCCGCGATTTAATTTTTCTAATAATGTAACACTCCTATATTAATAAAATACTGAAATATTTTATATTATCAAATTACTTTCCCATAAGATTCTAGCAATCAAATGCTTC
The DNA here is from genome assembly GCA_947687605.1 of Reutealis trisperma. Classification (NCBI taxonomy): domain Eukaryota; kingdom Viridiplantae; phylum Streptophyta; class Magnoliopsida; order Malpighiales; family Euphorbiaceae; genus Reutealis; species Reutealis trisperma. The sequence goes on from CANTUT010000048.1 coordinate 3,002,760, forward strand.
CTCAATTTTTATTATGACCATAAAAATCACGTTTATTCATCAATTTTTTTAATGCTTCGAACACTGGAAAATATAGAAAATGCATAAAATATTTTTTTTATTGATTTTTTTTTTTTTGAATGCTTCAATCACGAGAAAGTATAGAAAATGCATAAAATATTTTCTGAAAAAATGATTTTGGCTAAAAAACTATGACTCCATTTATGTTTGAAACACTTTAAAAATATTATTTGACGAAAAATATTTTTATGGTCAATAGAAAATTAAGTTATTTTTAAAAATAATAATTTTCTCTTTTCAATTCAATAAGTTATTTTTTCATATTTTGTCAAACTCATTAAAATGAAAGAAAAATATATAAATAAAAATTTATTAATATATCAATCAAAATACTTACTATCAAAAATTACCGATTATTATCGCTATCTTTTTATGATTATTAATAACAACTATCGATTATCAGTGATCACCAAATTTATAATTTTTATGCATTTTCTTATATTTAATAATAAAATTTAAAAAATTATGAAATTTTATAATTTTAAATATGTTTATAATATTTTATATTTAAATTTTTAATATTTTTTAACTAGTTTTTAATATTATAACTAAATAATAAAAAATTAATTTTTTTTAAAAAAAATATTTTTCAAAGATAAATTATTTTTTTAGAAAACAGATGGAAACTAAGTAAGAAAAAAGAAAATGCATATGATGAATTTTGGGCGATTTTGAGGGAAATGCAATAAAGGGGGAATAGAAAGGAGAGTGAAATGGAGAAGGAAAAGATTTTTATTTATATCATTAATTAGTAAATATTGTTTCTGTTTAATTTAGAAACATTGCACGAAGTTTCAATTAAAATTAACAAAAGTAAAATATTTAGATATATAAAATTATAAATACATGAAAATATTTGAGATTTTTTTTTTCTCATTCAGCATAATGAAAATGTGTTCATTTGATCACCATTATATGTAATAATATTTGAGTGGGTGCTATGTGTATGTGATGATGAGTTTGTGTAATTTATTTTATATTACCATTAAAAAAATTCAGTTTTTATTTTCCATTAAATAAATATATTATATTTTAACATTGAAAATTTTATACTCCCCTTAATTTATAAATACATGTTATTTTAGAGATTTATTTTTATTTCAAAATATTTATTGTTTTAAAATTTAAAAAAAATATTTATTAAATTTTTTGTAATCTTATTCTCTTTTATTTTTCTATTAAATATTAGTATTAATTAATTTTATTTATATATATCAAAATTAAAAAATAAATTTTAATTTTTTATTTTAAAATTATAAATTTAATTTATACATCAAAATTTTAAATGATAAAAGAGTAAACTCAAGACATAAAGTTGAAAAAGAAATGATAACTTTTTTGTGCTATTTTTGGATTATATAATTAATTAGTAATTACAATTACAAAGTGTTGGGGTCTCCAGCACAATCCATGCACCAACAAACCTCATTCATGTAGTCCAACTGGCAACTCTTTAATGTTTTTAATTAATATCGTGGACCCAATGCCTTTGTACAATCGGCCATAGAATGATGTGGGCAGTTGCGGCATGCGTTACACCAGCCTAATTTTATTACTATTTACAATTTATTTTATTTTATTTTTAATTTAACTTAATTAAAACTTTAAATACGATACATTTGAATTTTGAAACTAATAGATAATTATTCATAACGATTAATTATTTTTTAATACACATTGAAATATACCTTAACGATAAATTTATGATTGATTCCTCATCTCAATGCTAAAAAAAAAATAATACTAATTAGTTCAATCTATTTATTTATTTATTTTATTTTATTTATATTTGTCTTTTGTTCATTTGATAGATTTTTAGTTTCTACTTATTATTGCAAGATTACACTTTGCGTGACTTTAATTATATTTGTTTATTTAATTTATATTTTTCAAATATATTTTTATATACATTAATTATTATTATTATTATTATTATTAATTTTGAATGTTATATTTTGTTAATTTTAAATATTAATATAAAAAATATATGAGTCAATTGAAAAAAATAATATATATATATATATATATATATATATATATATATATATATATTAATATGTAAAAATTTTAATTCAAACTTATGAAAACATATAAAACTATAAATGCAAACAAAATGATTAGGTGACTTTATTTAATATTAATTTTTTAAAAGAGTTTGCTTAATATGTAGAGGAAAATTATTTTAAACATAATGAACATATATTTAAATTTTCAAAATATAATATTTATTAATATAAAAAAAATAGTACATTACATGCTCGTAAGTCATAAGAAGTAAGAACAAAAGCAAACAAAAAATATATGCAGTCTTCCCTCAACGACCTTTGTCACTCTCACAAGCAAAATGCCATTCGTCAACCAACCCATGCACATTCCCTTAAACCATTCTCTGCATGTACACTGTATAGCTTCAATAACACACTCCAACTCCATTGTATCTCCGACTCTCTGTGTGTGAGAGAGAAAGAAAAAGAGATGGAAAAGGGAAGAGAGGCATTGGTGGCATGCAGTGATAGGAGTATGGGTTTAGGAATAACAATATGGGACTTACAAACTGGAGATCGTCTTATGCATGTACCAACCTGTGCTTCTCCTCCTCATGGGTTGTTGTGCTTGAGAGACCAGTTTCTTGTTGCTTCGCAGGTTAATAAACATGGATCTGTTGGTGGTGGGGCTATCTTCACCTGGCCATTCAACAAGGTAATAACTAATAACCTCAATTTCTACTTCAATTATCGGGATTTTACCCCAGTTGATCAATTCATTGTACCAATTTCTGTTTGGTTAATATGTCAGATCAACAGGGTGCTCTTTATTTCTGCCCAATTGGGTTCTTTTCATTATTACTAACCTGGGTAGTTGGAAACGGGAATTGAGAGTTTTTGGAAAATTGTAATTTCTTGATTGTTAATCAGAGGATTATTGATTATTGATCGGGGAAGTCGATTGATTTTCAAATGATATTTGAAGATTTTGCTTGTATATGTGCTAATTTGTCACAGGCATTTCTGACTTGAGGATCATAAATTTTTTTTGAGGAAACTCTTGTAGAAAACCAAGTAACCTATTTGAATTATGAATTTGTTTAAGATAAAATTCTGCTTCGTTTTATGATCAATTTTCAGCCTCAATCACCAATTCGGAGCTACCCAATTGAAGCTGTTGGGCCCATTTCTTGCACAATGGATGGAATGTATCTTGCAGGTGGCTCTCCTTCTGGAAATGCTTATATATGGGAGGTTAGTAGTCAAATACTTTCTTGTCAGTTAAATAAGAAGAAAAGCTAAAATCATATCAATAGAAAAAACAGTCTCATTCTCCCTTTAAAAATAATTATACTCTCTTGTTGAGAATTCTAAAATCTGCATCATATGATGAGGACTCCTAGTTTAGCAACTCTAATATCATATTTATCGGACAATTTTGTCGTCTTATACTAATGATATTGGCTGATTCATATAACAAAAATTTTATTCTTAAAGAACTTTTGATGCAAACATTTAGAATGTCAGTCTTAGATAGGCATGTGATTATCTAAACATCATCTGGACAACATGTTCTAACAAGATTGAGATGACATGTAGGTTGCTAACGGAACATTGCTCAAAACATGGCGCGCTCATCACAAGTCTTTGAAGTGTATGGTATTTTCTAATGATGACTCTTTTCTTGTTTCTGGTTCAGAAGATGGTATGATATGTGTGTGGTCTATGGTTAGGTAAATATTGAATCTTTCACCCTCCGCTCCTTTTATAGTTATATAAATGGTTTATCTTTTTAATACCAATTTTATGAAAGTGTCCTAGATATTGAGAATTTGGAGAGCTCATCTTCATTGTTGCACTATTCGTGGGAGCATAGGTCCTCCATAAGTGGTTTGTTAGCAACCTCAGGCTGTGGAAATTCCACTTTTATATCCAGCTCTCTTGATGCTACCTGCAAGGTCACTATTACACTTTATATACCCATTGAATTTTTTTTTTTTTTTTTATGTTGAAATTCATTTTACATGAAGGACATAATTTCCCCTTTTGTAGGCTTGGGACCTGGTCTCAGGTAGGCTTATACAAACTCAAGAATATCCATTAGGGATAACTGCAATTGCCCTTCATCCAGCTGAGCAATTCCTGTTTGCTGGAAGTATAGATGGAAGAATATGTGTTAGTACTCTTCACATTGGACTAGTGGACGATCCTTTTGTTGTCACAGAAGATCAACTGGTTGTGCTGGAAGGACACAAGTAATGTCTAATGTATGATGCATAAAATTTCTTCAAATCTAGTGAAAAATGAACTAAATTGCATATTAGGGGAATGGTAAAAATTGAAAAGAAAAATTTTACTGCTTAATCTGAAAAGTTATTGCTTTTATGGCATATGTCAATTTTAGAAGTGATTAAACATCCCGTTTGTTTCCAGTTTTGGAAGCGTACGGTTGCATTTTCTGATTGATTAAATATCAAAAACTTTTCTGTTCTTTGTGATGGTGACCTGCAAGTTAATTTAACATGGCTAGATCATTAAGGGCTTGCATGATTTGATGGACAGATGCTGCGTATTTAATCAATTGATTGAGCATAATTATTCTTATAATTTGGCCACATAAATAATATAATATATTTACAGAATCATTTAGGGTGGAAACAAAGAATCCATATAGCCGACCCCAATTAATTTTGGGATTAAGTCTAAGTTGAGTTGAGCTTTATTTACAGAATCTCTTCTTCCCTGCAGAGGATCTATAACAGCATTGACCTTCAGTGCATTGGGTCTGATATCAGCATCTGAGGACTGTACCATCTGCCTTTGGGATGCTATTAGTTGGGTGCCTATTCGAAGATTTAACTATCAGAAAGGTAACTGTAACCTTTATTGTTTCTGCAAGTTTTAAGAATTATCTTTTCTTCCTATTATAATTCTGCTGTATTGACAAGTCAAGGATGTCCCAAAAAAGAAACTGAAAGCAAATTAATTTGACAAGCTTTTGCCTTTTAACTCCATTTTTCTCTGAGATTGGTATTCTTACCAAATATTATGTTCATCTGTAAGCAGGGGCAATAACTAATGTTGTAGTGATTTCACGCTCTTCACTGTTTCCTTCATCAAACCATCAAAGAGTTCCCAATCAATTTCGTGTCTCTTTTCTGGACAAGTGTCCTCAGCCAGCTGCTCAGTCATCAAAGGGAACAGTAACTCTCCTGCACTCGTGTTCTTCCCAAAAGGACAATCAAACTTCTCTCGATTTCAGAATCAATTCACTGGAACACCAAATATCAGAGATAGAGGTCTCTCTCTCGCCTACCCTGTGACCATATACTTCTTTATATACTTACATTATAAAATATAATCCAAGACTACAGACAGAGTGTGCTAAGGTCAATATCCCATCTGATGCATCCTTATATATGAGAAAGTTTAGAAGTTGCTAATTCTTGTTACTGGGTGTTCTTAGTTGTGATTGCTAATTGAAAATTTAGCAGAAAATATGCACACTTATCTGTTATCTCGATGATATAAAGAGCAGCTCCTAATGAATATTGTTATACTTAATCGCTCTGTACTGATATTTGTACAAGCACTAAAGATATGTTGTTATCTCACTGTTGGTATGTAACCAGGAAGAATGCACACCTGCAGCCTTGCAGATGAAGGTAGAAACAAGCATAGAAAACCGGATATGGGCAACAAGAATGACAAAACATGTCATGGAAATGAATAAGCATTTAAAATCTCGTTTACTAGATTTGATGCAGATCCGGCTTTTATGGAAAGCAGGAGACTCATCCACCAACAGAAAGAACAAGAAGATCAAAATTGAAAGTCCACATCAGGGAGAGAAGCTATTGCGGTCACCAAATTAAAATTTCCAAGATATTTAAGCAAGTTAACCCAAAAAAAATTTTACCTTTTTTTTTATATTATGTGTAAGGTATATAGAATGAAACATTATGATCTACCTGTATCATGTTTGAAATCATTGCAATAGATGGTATGTTAGTGTTCTTTCTGCTCATGTTTCTATAAATTTGCTGTTGTTCATTTATTTGAAGTATTGTAGTTTTTGTAGCAGCATTTTAAATTAATAGATTAAAAGTGAGAAATAATTATAGCCAATGATGTGCTTTAGTTGAAATGTGAAGGTCCATTTCCTCTTTTGCTTGATGTGCTCTGCTTACACTCCCATCTCTTCTTTAAATTCTGCAGTGTTTTCTCAGTTTTTGTATTTGGATTATTCAAATGATTACAGTGCCCAAATTTCCAGCTGGAAATGGAAAAAAGGGAGCATGTTGGATAAGGCTGAAACTGAAACTGAGAAGGCTGTCAAGAACGCGTTTCTTTTTTGGGAAGTGAGCTGTCCTCTCTTAAACGACCAGTCGGCTTTTAAATGACCTGTCGTTTCGTTAATTTAAAAGGCGCGCTTTGCTTAATGGAAGCTTTATTAAGGGCATGGCCACTACTATTAAACTAATATCCTAATTAATCTAATATCCTAATCAATGAGAGTGTATTCAATTAAGATTTTGAAAGACATTTATAGACATTTTTTAAGTGAATAATTTTTACAAAATTTATGGATTTTTAATAATTTTTGTAGAATTTAGAAATTTATGAATAACTTTCAAAAACTTTATTTTAAAAAATTTTTATAGACATTAGTAGACTTTCATGATTATTATTACAGGTCAAATCAATCAAGTTTTTAAAAAATTTAATATTTTTAAAATTTATATATGACCCATGAACAAGTTTGATATTAATTAATTTGTTATTTTTAAATTTTTTAACTGAATATTATTGTCTTTATTAATGCATGTGTTATAATATTTACTATCATCAAAATAATCCTAATCATGTTCTCAACCCATTAATTTCCATTCTACAATCAATTATTAAACTAGAAAACATATTATATAATATAAACATCAAATGTTGTGCGTTAAAAAATATATGGATTGTGTATAATAAAATAAAGGCAAATCATTTTTTGCTTAATTGTATGTAAGGACTGTAAAAGAGTAAATTCATGACCTGTGATTTTCTTACTCTAATTCGTTTCACAAGTAAACTCGTGTTCTTAAATATTCATCTTGAGATACAAGGTATATTGATGAGTGAAGGTGGAATAGTTTTTATATTTGTGTATTATTGTGATTAGAAAAAAAAAATCTATGAAAATTTTAAGAAAAAGTGAAAGAGAATTTTTGAAATTTTTTATTCATATAACTACATAAAAAGTCAATAAAAGTCTATTATTTATAAAAGTTAATAATTTTTTGAATACCCACTTATTTTTATAGATTTTAAAAAAATTGTAATTAAATACCTTTTAATTTCTATAAACTTTTTAAAAATTTTTAAAAGTCATTATAAAATATCGCTTAATTTTTATAAAATTTTTAAAAATTATTATTAAATACTCTATAATTTTTTAAGTCAATAAAAATTTTTAATTCTTCTGATCTAATACAACCATGTAAATTTGTCTTTGTAACACAGTGAAATTCTCTATTAAAAATCTTTCCACTTTTATAGCCTTTATTATTTACTATTTTCATTTTTTTTAGAGAAATTATTTACTGCTATTTTCTAGATTCCTCCCTCTCCTGTAGCTCAGAGGCGGTACTAAGTGATGGCTTAGAGGTGCATGGCTCTTAAGCTTTTTAAAATTAATTTTTTCTATATATTTTTAATATTTTTTAAAAATATATTATACTAACCCCTTTAAAATTTTAAAATATTCCTAAAATTAATTTCAACTTTAAATTTTAAAATCTAGTTATGCCCCCTGCCTCTCTTAATTACCAGTTTAAAAATCTTTTTTTTATTTATAAAAAAGAACCAGTCGATTCATTTAGTGACCTATTTGTGGGCGGGGCTACTAGTCTAATTAATGAAAGAAATTTTAGTGACCTATCTGTGGGTGGGGCTGCCAATCTAATTAATGAAAGAAATGTCTAACTAATGAAAGAAATTATCGCAAACTGTAATTAATGAAAAAATAAAGGGTCATGGAGCCTTCAAAAATATTTGAAAAATTTAATAAATCTTACATGTATGTAATTTTTTTTTTTTAAATTAGTCATATTTTCAACAATTGACACTCATAATTAAAAATATTTATTATAGTATAATATATTTTTAATTTTGTCCCTTCAAAAATAAAATTCAAGCTCTGGCAATATATATATATATATAAGTGTATAATCCTTCTAATAATAATCAAACACTTTAGTTACTATTTTGCCGAAAATTAAAATCAACATAGACATGTTACTAGCAAAGAAAGTAACAAACAAATGGCAAAAGCGACAAATTTATCCTTTAATATCATCATCGAGAATAATTAAGGTCAAATCAATTTTTTGTCGATTGAGTTTTATGGGAGTTTTAGGAATCTAGTATTTTTGAACATTAAATTTCTTTTTTTCTATTTTTTTTTTTTGTGAGAATCTATAGTATACTTCCATCTCTTTTCATTAGTTACTCAAATTCATAATCTATTAATTATAGGTGAAACGTCTTATCAATTGAGTTGCACTTCATCATTATTTTTAACATTAAATTTAGGTTTTTTTATTTTAAAAAATTAATTTATCTTTAATTATTTTCGACGGTAAGATTAAAAGATCAATTTATTGAAATCAACGTAGGCATGTCACTAGCAAAGAAAGCGGTAGAAAATAAATGGCAAAGTTGGTGCTTCAACTCTACAGTATTGTTGAGGAGAATTAAGGTCAAATTAACTTTTTGACGATTGAGTTTCATGCGAACATTTTCATCAGTTTTAAGATCCAATGTCTTTGAGGTAAGTTTTGAGCTTTTTATTAAAAAAAAAAAAAAGAGTTAAATTTATCTTCAATTGTCCCACATTGGAATAGAAAACCAATTTATCCTTTTGCCAAAAAAATAATGAAAACTAATGAAGGGAAAAAAAATTGTTGACTTTAATTGATTTCCTCATCCGCCACGCCACTATCCGTGACAATGGTGAGGCCGGTGGTGGTATGTATTGGAAACGACAGCTTTTGAACCACCTTTTCTTGAATCAGAGAAAATATCTACTTCGAACTGTGCGTGAGTCCCACCGTTGGCAGGCATAACAAATGGCGTTGCTAGAAAGTGTTTTCCGTTTCCCAGACAGGCAGTAGGACTAGGTTCAGCTAAGAATTTCATTTCGTTTCCGTTGCTCACTCCCTATAATCACCTTTGCCATTACCATGATTACGCTTAGCCGCCGATTCGCAGTCGCTGCTGCCATATCGGTTGCGCCACCCGTCTACCGTCTCCTTACACTGTGTCGGCTGTATACCACAGCTCGACCGCAGCTCGACCCCGACGACTACTACTACAACAACATGAACCACTACGAGCTGAGCGGGAATCTCCTTGGGAGTGCTCCAATGGCTGACACGGAAGGCTTGGTTCCTAGAAGAGGAGTGCAGTGGGCGTTCATCGGCTACCCACGTGTCAAGAAACGCGTGTATGCTGAGACACTCTCGAAGCTTCTAGAAGTTCCTTACGTTTCCATGGCGAGTCTTGTTCGTCAAGAGCTGAGTCCTGGAACTTCTCTTTACAAACAGGTCTTAATTTTCTTGTTTTCTCTTTTGATTTTTTTTTTTTTTGGGAGTTCTCTTTTTCACCTTTGGGAATTTCTCATGTATTAATTTTGAAGCTATACGCTAATTGCTAGGGTTGGGTTTTGGATTGTTTATTTAGTTTATCTTTACCTGGCAAAAATCAAAATCAATTAGGTTTTGGATAATAGTCAATCGATCTTGGTGCGGAGTTTATTATGGTTATCAAAATTCGTATCTGAGAAATATTATGCCATAGCAGACATACTTTGACAGTTAAAGCTTCCAGAGTATATATTATCATGTAAAAATTATTGCAAATTGCAATGGTGCTAATTCCATGCGTTATATCAATGCAGAGATTACAATTTCATCCGCATAGGTTAACTAAATTAATTTTACAATGAATAATGGGATAATGAGAATTGCTAGAAATGGCCCTGCTGACTATTTATTACTGGATAGATAAAGTTTGATTATTGCAAATAAATGAAATGCCTTATCTACCACTATTATTTGTTCCACTTAAATAGAAACATTGCGATAGGGAACTCACACCGTTCTCTGAGTTGCTTCTTTTCTTGTATTTAGATTGCAAATGCTGTGAGTAGCGGGCAACTTGTTCCAGAGGATATCATTTTTGGCCTGCTCTCTAAGAGGTTGGAAGATGGGTATTACAGAGGTGAAACTGGTTTTATTTTGGATGGAATTCCCCGTTCACAGTTGCAAGCTGTAAGTTTTTATTGGAAAATTCATCTACATATCATTAATTGAATGCACTTTTATTCAAAGAAAGAGCACTTCATTCTGTTACAAAGCTGTACAATTTTGTGACATGCTAAACAAGTGCCTGATTCTTGGAGATTCATTCTGTTGTCAAGCTGACATTTTGTGCTTCATGGAGCTGCCTTTTTAGTATAGATCTGCCAGAATTCGCTCCATACTGATTTATGTATATTCTTTTCATTTTTCTCTTTTAAATCTATCGTAGGAGATGCTTGATGAACTTGCAGAGGTTGATTTGGTTGTGAATTTTAAATGTCCTGATGATTTCTTGATAAAGCACCAAGAAGGTATTATCTATGCCCATTGTAATGAATCATGCGAAATGAACAATTTCTGTAGTTTATACAGGTCTTGATATTACCTCACAGTACACTCAACCAAAATCTTCCACTGCCATTGCAGAAAGCGCCTGGAAAGATAAGCTCCAAGCCTATGTTGAGCAGGTAGATGGTAAACCTCATACTTGTATTTCATAAGGTTACAGCATCAACCTTTCTCCTTCACTCATGTTGAAATGATATCCTTCCAGCATGCCATGGATTTATGTTCATTATACATTTTTTTTTTCTCATTATTTTTGGTCCAGTTCTGCATTTGCACAATCTCCCCCCTTTTACTCCAGCTGCTTCCACTCTCTAAGAAGAGCTAACGGTGTGATGCACTTTCTCAACAATGAATTGTGAGCAGTTGATTAGATTTGTTTGTTTGTTATATTTTTGTTTCTCTCTTCCCAGATTTGATTTTACTTATATAAACGTCCGAACTGACTTTTACTTACCTATCAATGTGAGAAAGCAGAATCGCTAGCCCTTATGTGGCATACAATAGTGACGCACAAAGTGACAAACCATGCCTTAGGCAGTGGACTTTGTTTGCATTTGTTAACTTGTTCCTTCTGGTCAATTATATGGGCAGACACTTTTTAGATGCACAAATTGCATCAGGGTTCAAGCCATTGCTTCCCTGACTTGGTTCATGGGAGGGAAACATATCTGGTAAATGATTCTTAAAATCTTTTTTATTTCTTTGGCAGCATAAGAGTATGGTGAAACCTATTTAGGGGGTGGGAATGGGGCCTACTTATGAAATAGGTTTTGGGACAGTTGTTGAAAAGTGAGAAGCGGACCAATCCTCACATCTTGTGGGACCGGTTTCTGTGATACATCTGAAAAAAAGATGAGGTATAGGCATATTTAATGCAGTATCAATGTGCCAGACAGGGCATGACAGCCTACCTGATCATTGAAAACCTGCCCCTCCAAACAGAGATAAAATCCTTTTCCCATAATGATCAAAGAAAACAACTTAATAATTGAAAAACGCCATTACAGTGGAAGTTAATTCTATGAACCCTATCGTGGTGCTCTCAGTTTCCCAATCTACATGTCTCTAACTATGAGCCTCATCTAATCTTGTGATGAGTTTTCTGTTTCGAACCATCACTCATATTTGCAATTTTAACTTCTGTTTCCCTTGTCCTGTTGTCTTTTTATGCATAGTTTTCATTAAAATTTGTTCCAAACAATTGATATATCATCCACAAACATTTTACATGCCATATGATTCTTCTTGAAAATTGTATTTCGTGAATCTTATTTGTCAGATTGGTTAAAACAATTGGTTGGTTGTATTGAGCTGTTTTGTATCTAAGCATAGAGAGGATGAATTTTTTATTTCTCCTCCACAGAGCAAGCCATTAGAAGATTATTACAGGAAACAAGAAAAGCTTCTCGACTTTGAAGTACGCAGTGCACCTGGGGAGACTTGGCAAGGGCTTTTGGCTGCATTACATCTTGAACATATAAATGCTGTACATTGTTCAAAGAAATTGGCTTCTGGATATCCCTTGCTCTAAACCTCTTATCCATTAACTGTAAATAAAAGTAATGTAAATATCATTATTAGGAGGAAATAGCGGTAGTGAATTTAGACGGGAGAGGAACACTTGGTTGCGCAATTGTAAATAGTTTTTGTCTATGCAAGCCCGTGATATGCATGCTTTTTGGCAAATTAACTGAGAAAACCATCTCTTTTGAGACGGTGCTGAAGCATTTACTAGCCTTGCCTTCTTGTTTTTTTTTTTTTATAATTTATCTTACTTGAGCTTAGTTTTAGTTAAAAAAAAAAATAAAAAAAAAATCGAAGGCAATGTCAAGGATCTGCGCCGCTGTGCGCTGACAGGTTTAGATCCATCATTACTTGTTCCCTCTTGCTTATTATGCAGCCGACGAGCGCTTAGTACCTTCTGGGAAGGTATCTGTCTGAAAGCATCGGTGCTGTTGGATTCTTGGCCATTAATTTGCATATTGGGCATGTATTTGCACTGTTTGGGTTTCATTATTTGAAGCATTGAACATTGGACTAGCAGAAAGCTGCGATTGCAGATGATATTCAAGGAAAAGGATGCTTTTTTATTTGATTTGTGTTATCCTAATTCTCCGTTTTCATTAATGTGTTATAAATTTACGGTGTTGAGCCTGTTACAAGTGAATAAACAGCAGGTGCATAAAAAATTAAAAATTGCTTTTAGTTTACCAAACCTCAATTTAGACTCGTAATAACCCTAAAATTATTAAGTATGACGGTGCAAATAAATCTGATGTATGCTCTTATCTTACCTAATAATATCTCATCGCAAATATGGCATCTACATGGGTGTAAAACACGGGATGCTATGTTATATTGTTTGAAAATTGTGTATATTTTGTTGGTACATAATCATTTGTTCTGAGAAATCTTATTCATTACTACAATTTGATTATGATATGCCGTATGTATATTCGACCCTGGAAACATAGCTTTTAATTGAATTTCTGTTAACTAATTTAGACTCCATTCTGGAAAATGTGAATTGGTTGCGCCAAAGATATAACATCAAATCATGAATTACTGCCAATAGCTTAGTGACGGGTGTTTACAACTCTGATTAATAGATCTTCTGAACAAAGATTAAAAAAAAAATTTCTCACTAGATTGTTTTTGGTTAGTCATAATAATAGATGCAAACAAATACAAGATGCTACAGTTCTAGAAATACAAAAAAAAAAAAAATTGCAATACATACAGCAATGCTGCCCAAATTGAGGCACACAGCTTCAAACATTTGCTAGAGCTACAACCTCAATGAAAAAACGAATCCTTTTTGAGGATCGTAAGGATGGAATGGAGTTTTTTTTTTTTTTTTTAAAAAACAAAAGAAAAAGAAAAACTCGTATGATACGTAATCAAATCTTTACACCATCTGTTGTTTCTTGGACCTGAGCTGCATACTGCAAATTCCAGAGTATGTCCTCAAAGGATGGACGGCTCCATGATTCAGAACAAATGCATTTGTTGGTTATGGAAATCACAATTGATAAAGACTCTTGTGAGCAAGTTGCCAGCACTATTGGGTTAATTAATTTTCTATAGTTTTCCTGGCTGATACAAGATGCCTGTAAAATTATGATCATCTTAACATTAGAAATTGTGATATTCTAAATCAAGAACAGACTATGCCAAGAAAGAGCTAAAAGGATATAAGAATAACAATGAGTTGATTCTCAGAAACTGTAGTGCACACAGTAAATATAATCTTCCTTAATTCAGAGTTTCAGCAAATACCAGTTCATCCAGTAGAAGCTTGTCACTTCTGCCACATACTGAGGGGCCAACAAGTGATTCAAGTAATATGAAGCCAAAGCTGTAAACATCATCCTCTAATTTTGTCATTTGCCTGAAATATAGGGCACATGGTTGATAATATACATTAATAGGAGTACATAGCAGCAAAAATATATTAGTCACTATAAGAAGATTTCTTGTTCAATGTTTTTGGACAACTAATCTTTATCAATCTCTCATTAGTAGTTCTGGATGAATTGTTTATGGTCAAGTAGTTGGTCCAAACCATTCCATTAATTCCACAACAGTCAGAAGGTACATTAACAGCTATGCAATCTTAGTGGACAAATCCACAACATGGTTGTACATAGAAGTAAATCCTTACCGTGATTTAAGGCCTTCTCCACCTTCCTGGAAACAAATAACGCAGGTCATTAACCTCTAGGACCAAGGCCTTTTTGCAAATCTGACAATTTGATCTATAAAATGAGAAGCCTTACCCCACAATTTCCTATTTCTTCAGAGATAATGGAAAGCCCATAGTCGCTCAACTTTGCAATCCCATGCTCATTGAGCAGGATATTATTTGTCTTCAATCGATTATTGAAGAAACCAGGAATAACTCCTGTATGCAGAAACTGCACAGCTTTTGCTACACCAATTAGCACTGCCAATCTCTCTGACCAATTTAGAATCTTGCCAGGACTGCCCTCTACACATATAATAAGGCAGTACTAAGAATGTAATTCACAAATGGAGACGTCCGATTGATGATTTAACTGACAAACTACTTGAGAATTGAGATTGTGTTAAAAAAGATTAAATGATGCATAATGCAAATACTTCACTTAAGCTTGATCACCATTATGAATAGGCTCTCTGATTGTCTATATTTCAATTCTGGGGTTTCATTAGCTGCTGATTCGTTTGCATGAATATCTAGTTTATCATGAATGTCAAGCCTCCTCTAAGTATGCAAGATGTGTATGGTAATCATACTTTTGAATGATCTACAATGCCCAAAAAATCAGGATTTCACTCACTTTCTGGAGAAATGCTTAAAGAATGTTTCAAGAATTACCATAGAGTAGTGAATGAAAATTCCCATTTGACGTGTATTCATATATAAGGAAGACTTTGTTCACTCTGTAATCATCGCCATCAATGCAGTGCCCCAAGAGGCAAACCAAATGAGGGTGGCGGAGCTTTGTGAGCAAATCCAACCTGAGTCTAAGATTTCGAAATGTATATTTCCTTGATGAAGGCAGGCACCTTACAGCAACTTGGGTCCCATCTTCTAATCTTCCTTTGTAAAGCTGAGAAACCAAGCATAGACTTAAAATAAAAAAAAACACTGATGGCAAAGAGATGCCACCATAATATTCATTGTTCGTTAAGCTCAGAAAAGCTCGACACCCTAATATTCCTGATATCCATCTTTATGTGGCATATCCACTAATTATATAGTTTTGAATATGCTGCTCACTTTGAAACACTCCTTGTGAAGACTAATAAGCAAACTTCAGAAATGGAAAATGAAGCCCATTTACATTGAGAGAAGTTTAGACAAAACACATGGATTAAAACAAGAACATGAAGATTAGCCATACATTTTTGTACTTCTTTTTCCTATGCAATTTACTTTAATCCTTCTTCTATGCCAACAATATAAAGGTTATGATTAATTCAACAGATGAACGAGACCTAGATGCATCACCATTATGCTTTTCGCCAAACATTTCTCAAGAAAAATTGTTACAGAATATGCAAGTTTTAGACAGTACCTTTCCATAAGAACCTTCACCCAAAATGGTAGTGTAATCAAAGTTCTTTGTAGCTTCCTTTAACTCTTGCAAAGTAAATGGCCGACACGCTGGGAGACCTTGTATCCCCAGTTTTGCAGCTTGAGAAATAAATCCTGAAGAGAAAAGTAGAAATTAAAGTCTCAAGAGTCAAATCTACAAACTTGAGAAATTTTGTTTTTGAGTGAAAATTTTAAACTGAAGCAAGACTTCTGCAATTGTCTGCCTGAAGTTTCTCGCTAATAGATAACCTACTTGCACTGGTGAGAATCTCGGAAGAGAACCCTGCTGCTGAGTTCTCTTGCACGGTTTTATGCAACAAATGCTGCTCTGAAATCCCTCGTGGGCAGTATCTTCTGCATAAAACGAGAAAACCAAAAGCCAAAAGCACCACAACAATAATTATACCAGTAGCCACACCCACTAATATCCCCATATCTTTGCCTCTAGTTTGCTTTCTTTTCACAGGCATTTCCATGCAAGAAGATTCCGCACGCTGATGATGTAAATCAACGGATAAGCAATTTCCACCAAACTTCACAACTCTAGTATCTGATTCAGTAGTCAAACAATGAGGCAATCCTCCAATAAAACTATTATTAGATATATCAACAAACTGAAGTTTTCTGCCACATCTTAAATGGTTTGGAAGTGAACCACTAAACATATTCGATGCCAAATTCAAGTAACTGATGTTTGTTAATGAGAAAAGTGTCGCAGGAGGTGCTCCACTTAGTTCATTGAATGACATATCAAGGTGTTGGAGCTGACTAAGCTGGCCATATTGATGTGGAATCTCACCTGAAAAGGAGTTGTAGCTAAGGAATGCCATGACCAATCCTTTGGGCATTGAGGGTAGATTAGAATTTAAATTGTTCCCACTCAAATTCAGGACATGAAGGTTACTTAAGGCGCTAAGACTTGGTAACTTCCCAGATATCCCATTGCCAGACAAAACAAGATCAGTAAGAGTGGTGACTTTCGGTATTGAAGATGGAAATGGACCCTTCAATTGGTTGTTCCTCAACCTTAGAATTGTAAGATTAGACAATGAATCAAACCCATTAGGAATTGTATCATTAAAGAAATTGTCATCAAGTATGAGTGTTTGAAGCATCACCATTGTTGAAATCTTTGGAGGAACTGAACCAAAGAGATAATTTGAACTTAAATCCAAATACTCAAGTGAAGACAACCGATGAATTTTGTCTGGAAGTGGACCCCACATGCCCATAGATACAAGGCTGAGAACTCTCAAGCTGGTTAGTCTTGCAAGAGTAACAACAAAAGAATCCATAGAGAAATTCTCTGATAAAGTTTGATTTGGAATTACAAACCCAACAAAGTTATTGACTTTGGCTGGCTTGTCCCCTAAAATTCTGAGCTCAGTAACAAGATTGTCCTGACATGTCACATTCACTTGTGTGGATGAAGTTAAATAGCAAAAATCTATTGTATGATCCTTCCAAATTTCTAGTTGATTTGGGAACTCTAAATGCTTCCTTAGTTGAAGAAGCACTTGAGTTTGTGAAGATTGTAATTGATAGGAACCCAGAATCAGATAACTCCATAAAAGACATGGCAGCAACAACCAGCAGCAATACCCCATGAACAATCTCCTTTCCTATACACACTTAAATTGATGCTTTCGAGTAATCTGAAAACCATACATAAAGAAATTATGATGAAGTGAAAATGCATATCAGTTCTAAAGACAAACAGAACAGAAGTAGAGAATACCCTATCTAGGATCAAAATGAGTTGCTACAAGTTGGGTTCTATGGCTTATGATTTTGAATAAAAAAGAAAAAGAGTTGTAAAACAGAGAACAATACCTGAAGTTAAACGTCGCTATGTGGAACTTTTGAACTAGTTAAAAACAATCCATTAAAGCAAAAACAAAGAAACTATGAAGGGCTTGAGATATAAACTCAGCGGTAGAAATGTTTGCTGTGAAAGTTTTTTCTTTATTCTCGTTGGCCTCTGCTGTTAAGGTTTAAAAAAAAAACTTTTTAGAATTTTTTTAATTTAATTAATTGATTTTTATTATTTTTTATAAACTGATTTTTTAAATCTATTTTTTAGAAAAATATCAATTTACTTATATTTCAAAATAATTTTAAAAAATAATTTTATAAAAAGTATAAAAATTTTATTAAAAAATACTTTAAAAAAACTGAATCTCAAATACGTCCGAAGTCACGAACCAACCAGTGAATTATTAACATCAATGAAATTTTCTTTCACTGGAAATTTAGGATTAAAAGGGTGGTGGGGTACGCGGAGTAAATGCAGCTACTGTTTCCACAAGGTGTTACTTCCCTGAAGATTGTGAGCTTCCTCCAACATTAATGGAAAATTTTTTTGCCATAGTACAGTTGGAAGTTCAGACTCTTTACTATGAGTAGCAGCAGAAAGAGAGAGAGAGACAGAGAGAGAGAGAGACTCTAACTAGAAAAGCTAAAAGCAATCTGTCCATTCACTTGGCTATTATTCAACCCTATAATTTGGGGAATAATTTATCAGAGAAAAGAAACAATTAGAAAACTGTACACTAGCACTTATCTCACATGGGGTCGTGCGAGTTCGATTGGTATATGATGAGATTTGTATATATTATAGTTTACCAACTTAAAAAATAATTATTTATAGGCGAATTATTATGTAGGTATGCATTTTCCATGAAATTTCTCATAATGTAAACCAGCTTCACAAAAGTTAACAACTAGGAGAGCGTGTAAAAAGCAATTTTTTAACTCCATTAGCCAATGTGGCTGTCCCAAATTGAATTCGAAGGGGAAGAAGAGTAATAATTAACAACGCAATATTCTTGGGATTTGTGATTGCTACTTGCCCATACAGGCTGTCTCTAATACTATCATATTGGCAAACCCCATTTACCCATATTTTTTGTCCAAGAGGATAAAGATTCTTATGAGAAGTGCAACTTCAAGTCTTCAACCTCCATAGTCTTGGCAATTGCGAATCTGTCAAAGAATGAATTGGTTTATATGTTACCATAACAACAAAGATAAAGATGTTTCATTACAAGATTTCTACCATTGAATTTAAATCTCCATTGAATGTTCTTCTGCTAGTCTTTTAAATCTTTTTCAACACTGGGAGCATTAAACTTTGCCCATTATGGGGCCTGTATCATAGCTACAAATTCTGCAAGTGCTATAATTCCCACACTAACAACTTTTCTTTTTATTCCACTTCAATTGTCGTGTAACAACAAAATACACATATTAAAATAATAATACGTAACTAAAAATTTTATAAAAAAATTATAATAATTTACTTAATTATCTTTCTTCAAGAACGCTAAAAAATAAAATAAGTAAATTAGTTAAAATTAAGGAGATTTAATAAATAAAAGTAAATTTAAATTTTTCCAATTAATACTATTTTATATTTATAAAAATAATATTTAAAATAAAATATGAATTTTTTTAAAATAATATTTAAAATAAAACAGAGAGAGTAATAACTTTTAATATATAGAGAAGATATAATAGTACAGTATTTAATATTAATTAGATGCTCTACTTTAGACACAGATTCTTGCTTTATAGAAAGGTGGTTGAAAACTGAAAATGATAAAAAGAAATGAAAGCACCGCATTTACAAAAATTCAGTAGGTCAACATATTAATGCTCTGTGGCAATCAATGGACTGAAGACTTATCAATGTAGTACTAGTATTTATCAATTACTGACCCCACTTTTCCTACTGGGTAACCCTGATTTCAAGGGCATTTTTGACCACCGACTAAGATCAGTTTAGTATATATTGCAAAAGAGCATTTAAAATTGAAATAAATGAAGAAATAATTTTAGATCAACAGGCAGTACTGAAATGCAATGTGGTCACAGCCAAAGAAAAAGACAATCAAAGCCTCTTCCTATTGGGAAAAGGGCCTTCCCATCCATGTTTCACCTTTCCTATAACGATGCCTCTTTGTCAAATAATTCATGAAATTGGATGACAGCCACATGATGTTCGTATGACTGCAGCCACTTGCCCTAGATGTTGATATCTCATATAAAATAAGCAAGAAAATCTACCATTGAAATCAAATGTAGAAAAAGATGACTCGGCGGGACCGACAGTCTTTCACTTCTCATGGCAATGATTTGTAACACAGAGAGAAATTATTGAGTAGAACAGCAGCATGTCCTCTCCCAATTACATTGAGGTAAGCTTCATATGATTTGCCAGTAGTAAAGAGCACCTTCTCCTTCTACCTAATAATTTCTCTTCCTATTATATTATTTAGTCCTCTAAATGCTACGGAAAATTATGTATAATGTCTTCACTTTGGCATTTTTGAATTCTGATATCAAGATACAGAATCTTAGATGAAAGAGCAAAGAATTACTGTAAATGATAAAACTTAACGATTACCAACTACTATTAGTCATAGATTTCAAGGTATATAGATAACCTACAAGAAAAGATGTGTATAAAGATGCATCATTCCTTTTCCATGTTATACAAAAGTTTTAGTCTTCTGATCTGGATAAGTGGTAAATTTTGGAAAAATGCCGATCAAGCTAGCATTTCCAGCATCTGTTGACAGATTTCTCTGTCATGTCATTGCAGAATCATAATAACATGACTTCGTAGAAGTGTGAAAGCATGCGGCATGCCAAGTCTTCTATAGAGTTATACTTCCTCTCAGATTATGATGTCTCAACTTATTCCTAATTTCATAATAATATCTGCTCCAAATGGAAAACAAAGAAGAATTTGTACACAAATCAAGAAACAACAAAGGGAAAAGTTAAGATTTTCAGTTATCTACATGGATGACCAACTCGCAGGGGTTACAAACAATAGTGAATTTGGTGAAGGCGGAAAAAGGAAGAGGTTAAATCGTATATATAAAAGTTGATGGCAGCATAATGATTTGGGCATTTTGGACAAAACAGATCAGGACAGACACCCAAGCCCTAGAAACTCCATTTCATGATTCCCTATTCATATTCTAGCTTAGAATGGCAACTCCTTTTGATGAAACTCAAATGAAGCCAATCAATGAACAAGTGCTTACCAGAAGATCAGACTCTTATAGGTATGATGTTGCATTGATCTAGTTTTCAGTCTGAGAGTACTTAAGACAGGTGCTGAACCAGCAAAACTAAGTTGCATTGCATTGTTAAATACAAGAACTATTGCCAAACGAATGGTAACACACTGCATTAGCACCTTGAAAGTCTTTCTAAATTAAAAGAATCCAACAAATTTATTCACATATTAAGCAAGATGGCATCACACACTTCAAGAAAGAATCAATCTTCAATAAGAGGTTAGACAGGTATTCAAACAAAAGCAAACGAAACAAATGGTTTGCACACAACCTTAGTGAAGCAATATATAATGCCAATTATCTGTTATATGTAAGTTTAAAAAAAAAAAAATAAAGATTTGACACACCTGAATGTACTTAAATGCCTTGAAATGTTGAAGAAAAATATGACAAAAGGTTTCATAATACCTGAGAATACAACAGTCTTCCAGTGGACTCACAAAATGTCTGGAGAAAAAAAAAAAAAAAGAAGAAGAAGAATCTATTTCCTCAAATTGAGATGTTTGATTCACCAGGCTGCTGTTAAATAAGATCAAGCATTTTCTGCTATTGATTAGCATAATAATAGCTATCTGATGCCCATAATCAATTGGCTTCTAGTGATGTCTGTACAGCAGAGATGAGTAGCCTGTCCCCCAGTATACTGAAATGAGTAAGAGTTCAAGCTCATTTGACACTGCCTATTCATATGATATCATAACCAGTCACACTTTTGAATCAATGAAGGCTTGATGTTCAAATTGCCAATACTGATGACTCAGACAACTGTTAAATAAGCTCAGATACGATTTTAGCCATTGATTACTTTTAGTCATTTAATGGTACTGATTACCATTCAAATTTTCAACTCTCTAGGAAAGCTTTGAAATTCTATCCTGCCTTGAGAGCCTTAACAACTTCAGGAACCACGCCTTGATATTTGGCCACTAATTTCTCCACAAACATCTTCTCAGGCATCCTGAACACACTAAGGCTAACACCTTTCTTTAATAATTCCTTTGACATCAAAATACACAGAACTGAACACCTAGGAATAATCCTCATCTCCAAGCTAAGAAGTGTAAGATTTGGATTCTTAGAGATCACTGAAGGCTTTATCTTCAGTTTGTTGACAAAAAAATTCATCATTTTTCTTATTTTCTCCACTGAAGTAGCCATACACGGGGATTGCAACTTAAATGCCCGATTAATCTCATCCTCGGAAAAACCATAACTTCTAAAGGCTTCCAACTTTTGCTCCCAAAGTGTTTCGGTCATTGTTGCCTTGATGCGAATGGCTAACACAAATAGAAAATCAGTAGGATTAAAACCCAATTTCTTAACTTCACCAATGATCTCTTTGAATCGATCAGTCTTTGACAGCAAATATCTTGGCTGAGCCAGGAACATCTTCAATATTAAGGACTCTGGCACCCCTTGATCCACCAACATGGATTTGTTTTGCTCAAGCACCTCTTCCAAATCAAATTCAAGGTGAGCAGCATGCTTTTATTGCTTTTTGGACATTTAAATCATTACCCACAACACGCTTAAGGACCTGAATAGAGGGAATAAGTTGGTTTTCCAGGCTCCCCCCCAAAATATAAGGCTCTTTTGACAAAATCTTTGCAATATCAAGCTCTGACAAGCCTAAGGACTTGAAAAATTCCAACTTTGGCTTCAAAATTTTATGTACATTGAATACAAGTTAGGCCGCTTCATAGTCAAAGTTGCTATCTGTTTTTCACTAAAAGCGTTCTTCCTAAAGAATTTAACCACTTCTTTTGCATCAAGTATTCTTGAATACTTGCTAACCATTTTGGCAAAGCTAGTGCCAGAAAACCCCAAAGATTTAAACAACTCAAAATTAAGCTTAAGGGTATTGTCTAAATCAGCTAAAAGCAATGATGGACGATTAGTAATTAAATTCTTGATGGGGTCTGAGTGTAACCATTAATTCTGGGCAAGTCGAGGACCAAATCAGGGTTTTCCCTGGTTTCTATTTGTAGCTTTTTTAGCAGCTGAAATGACTACTTGTAAGGACAGGCCACATGATTCTTGAAGGTAAGAGAATGTGAAAGATTGCGGGAATCTGTAATTTGAGAGGTCGGAGATGAATTTTTGAGAAGCTTGTAAGAACAAGTAGCCGTTGCTATGTGTAAATGGTAAAATTCTGCGCCTTTTTTGTGAAAATCTTATACGAAACAATGGAATCATTGTATAAAGAAAAAAGAATCGATACCTTTCTTTATTTTGGAGTTTATTTCTAGATATGGATTGGCTTCCTTTGTGTCTGTCTCTGGTATTGAAATGAATCCATTACCCTTCGCCATCTGGTTGAAGACCCAGCTTTGTTTGCAGGTGTCTGGGACTGTGATACGACGAGTGAGAGAATCCCACGAAGGATTGCGCGCATTTTCACAACCAGTCAAAACGACCTGTCGTTAAGACATTCAAGTATAAATGTCAAGTCCTTGAAATATAGCCGACTTGTCGTTCTCCTAATTTGTTTTTATAATGATATGTAATATATAAGTTTGCTATTAGTTAAGGTCAATAAGAGATTAAAGATTCGATTTAGAGTTCAAATGCTAAAATTTCACAAGCTATTGATCAATCATTCCATCTTATTGTTTCAAATCTTTTAGCCTTTGCAAAGTTGTTTGATTTTTTTTTTATGCATGAAATTTATTGGTTTAATATAAATTGATATACTTTTCATTTCAAAATATTTGTTGTTTATAATTTCGACACATAAATTAAAAAATTATTAAATTATCATAATTCTATAGTATAAAGACTAAAAGATCTTTTGTTGATTTTGATGCAGGTAAATAAAAATAATTAATACAAATGTTTAGTAATATAGGGTAAAGTTAGAAAAAATAATACCAAGTATATTTTTGAAATTCTAGAATAATAAATAAATTAGAATAAAAAAAATTTAAACGACAAATATTTTGAAACAGAATAAATATATATTTCGTTTCATAATAATAGTCGTTTTATAATATTACATACATATTAAGAAAATTATTAAATAATTTCAATTTTTATTGAGATTGATAAATATACCCTTATTTTATCATTAAACGTAATAAATATTGTATAAAAAGTGAAAGAGAAAATAGAGTTAGAGATAAGAGTAAAATAAAAAAATAATAATAAATGCTATATAAAACTCTTAAAATAATAATTAATTTGAAAAAAAAAATTCTTAAAATGACTATTGATACTATATATAAATGTATGATAGGGGAAAGGATAAACAATTTTACTTATATGTCCCTTGTTATATTCTTACTAATTGTGTATTTAATTTGAAAATAATACAGTTTTTTACTATTATTTATTAAAATAATTTTATTTTTTAATATTATAATCTATATTATAGATAAATGTATAGTAGGGAGGATAAGCAATTTTACTTATGTGCCTCTTATTATATTCTTAATAAATGTGTATTTAATTTGAGGGTAATATGGTTTTTAACTATTATTTATTAAAATAATTTTATTTTTCAAGATTATAATAAATTAATTATAAAATTACATAAACTTTGAAAATAATAGTTATTATGCAAGATTAAAAACCATACCTGATTTGAAGATTAAAATAATTAAAAATATGTAAACTCAAATTAATTACAAAATCAATTTTGACTGTTGGTTGCTTTCAATATGTAAACTCAAATTATGTAAACTCAATTAATTTTCAATATTTAAACTCAAAATATGTAAACTCAAATTCATAATTTAAGTACTTTTTGTTAGAAAGCACGTTACAAAATTAATTAATTATTATATTTATTAACGTGGTCAATTATTATTAATCCTAGTAGAATTTTATTTCTTAGATCAATTATATTTATAGTAAATTAATTCCATATTTTCATTAAATTGTGTTCAATTATTATTAATCTTATTAGGACTATAAACTCTATTTATTAGGTCAATTATATTTCCTTTTTCTACTAATATTATATTAAATTTACTCTATATAAACATACGTAATTATTGTTTTTATCAATTTAATTCATAAATTTCTATTCTCATAATTTTATTATCATTAGCTTTTTTAAGTCATTATGCAAATAATTTAAAAAATCAAACAATCGACACACTTAAATTTTATAAAACATAATGAATACTCATGGTTTTATGAGTGGATTTTGTAAAAATATACGATAATAATGGTGTTCAATTAAACGATTGATTTTGATTAATATTAAGGTTAGTATGTTTAATTTATTTTACTATTTGATATTAATGTTTGTGGAAATTATAAGCACAATACTAAAAAAAAAAAAAAAAAAAAAAACAAAGGCTTGGCCTATCTAGTTAACTGAAACTACTGCATTTACTGTTTTTTTAGCTGCATCCTTCTCTATCTCTACTGGAGGATAACTTGAAACGGGAGGATCATTCTCACCAACAATATCTGTATCTTCTCAACTAGTTCATTGCCTAAAATGTAAATTGTGCTATAATATAGAAATATGCAATAGAAAGATTAACTTTTGCGTTGGAAATAATTTATACTATTACTAATGAATCAGTTAAAAAGTCAATTATATTTCTCCAATTTTTTTTTTCAAATGTTTATGAATAAAAAGAATTACGTTTTAATATATACACAATATTGAAAGAAAATAAGTCAAATATATTTAAAAAAATTGTATTTTATAATTTTTAATTATATTCAATATTATGTTAAAGAAAATGAAGCAAATAAGTTCATAGACAAGTTTTATTATAATTTTCTAATATGATTTATTTTGTTATTGTTATGTTGCGTAATTATTAACTTTAATAATGCTATTTTATTTTTTAATTGTACAAATTTTTTAGATGTTTTAGTTTATGTTAAATCAACTTTTTGTATCAAGGAAAAGAAAAATAATGAAAAAAAAGATAACAATTATGACAAGATGGTAATAAAATTAAATTTTTTATTTGCTTATGCTATTATTATTTCTTTTTAATATATATATATATATATATATATATATATATATATATATATATATATATATATATATTAATTTTTATTTTATTTTCCAAATTGTAGAAAATAAAAGAAAAATTGTATAGCAAAGAAATGTGATGAAGTAGAGAGGACTCAGATGAGACATATAGGCAACAATTAAATAAAAGTGGGTATTGAAAATTTTGCATATATAATAATAGGGTAAATTATATTTTTTCAATATTATATATGTATTGCCTTTTAAAGTACATTTATATATTTATATAAATTATATAATGATTTTGTGTTATAAGTCTCATTATATTATACATACACAATTATATAACTTAAATAATATTTATTGTGTATAATTATATTTTCGTTGAAATTTTAGGTTTTTATATGAAAATTTAATTTAATTTGAATTCAACAACTAAAGTGAATTTAATAATCAACTTATATAAATATTTTACTATGATAATTTTAAAAGTCAACCAATAGATTTCGGTCTCCTGATATTTATTTAAGAAATTTTATATCATTTTAATTGAAATATTCACTTAATATAAAAATATATAATTTTATATTTAAATAATAAAAATTAGTTATTAAATATTTAATAAAAAAAGTGAAAATCTGTTATAAATATTTATATATATAATAAGTTGTAACGATTTACGATGTAAATCAACATTTTAAACATATTAGAAAAAATATAATTATTATGAAATAGAGGGAATATTAATATAATTAAAAGTATAAAATATTAACATTTTTTTTTGCCAAATAAAATATTAATATAATGAAAAGTACAAACTTTTAATTAATAAAGTTAGGTACTTATTTTTATGTAAATGCTTCACTATTATTAAAAGAGATTCTCTTTTTGTATTAATGGTAACAGAATTTCAAATTTCAACACATTTAACATCTAATGAATAAAGAAAAAGCTAAAATTCTCCAATAGCTTATATTTTATAAAAAAAAAAAAAAAAAAACTCTTTTAATTTAGTAATTTAAAAAAAAAACTATTTTAATTTAGTAAATTGCAATCTATTTTTTTTTCCTTAAATAAAAATCTTAAGAAATGCCACCATCGAGATAAACATAACGGGCCACGGATGAGAATAAGCCATGATTTGGGCTTTGGAAGGCCTATAGATTTTAGGCCCAAAAAAAATTTTCTCGGATTCTGATTTGGATTTTTACCCGACTCGAACACACCATACTGAACCCTAATTTCGAATAAATTATCATTTATTTATTATAAAACCCTAATACCAAAACCCTTTTGTTCCTTCTTCGTTTTCGTTGCCTTTCCCTTCAGCCAATAACCCACACAACGGAGGGAAAAGCTCTACCTCAGACTGTTTTGTTGCTAAATTCTTGGTGTTGTTGATACTTACATTTGAGCCATGGCGCTGTATTTACTATACGAATCGGCGTCTGGTTACAGTCTTTTTCTCGCTAACGGACTCGATGAAATTGGGCAGAACACTGAAGCTGTTCGCAACTCCGTCGCAGATCTCAACCGTTTTGGCAAAGTGGTTCAGCTAACTGCTTTTCACCCTTTCGAGTCATCTTTAGACGCTTTGAATCAGTGTAACTCGGTCTCTGAAGGTACACAACACAAACCCATCACTTTAAAATAGTGGTTTAAGTGCGAGTTTAGTGTCTTGTAGTATATTGGTTGTTTTACTATAAAACAAGTTGAATATCCATTTTTGGTCTTAGGACTTTCCATAAAGTTACCACCTTCAGGATTCTGGGTCGAGCATCAACTTATTTTTACTTGTGTAGGTTAACTGAGGCTTTTTTTTATTTTTTTGAACGTTTGGTTTTATAGTTTTTTAAACAATCAATTAGGGCTTCCTAAGTCATTGGTTTGGTCTTGCATTGGATTGATGGTTGCATTACATAATGTAGGATGGATGCTTCTGGGATTAGTTTGTTAATCCTTTCTTTCATGTTTCAATGGCTTAGCCTATATAATGTTTACAGTGTTTGCAGCTCGTTATCTATCATACTTAAAATTGATTCTATATGATATTCTGGCTTGTTAAAATATGGAATCTCAACTCAATTGCCTGCGAATCATAGTTATTTTGGTAGAGATTTTCTGATGTTCATTGCTTACTTGGATTCCTGTTGTTAGAATGACTCTGGCTCGCAATAACATCTATTTTTTTTTTTTTTTTGGTTTGCAGGGCTTATGACAGATGAGTTGAGGAGTTTCTTAGAAATTAACCTCCCAAAAGTGAAAGAAGGTAAGAAGGCTAAGTTTAGTTTAGGAGTTGCTGAGCCTAAGTTGGGTTCACATATCTTTGAAGATACTAAAATACCTTGCCAAAGCAATGAATTTGTTCTTGAGCTTCTTCGTGGTGTACGGCTACATTTTGATAGGTTCATCAAGGACCTAAAGGTTTGCAATTTCTTTGCATATATTTTCAGTTCAAACTTTTCCTAGATCACAGACAGCTATTTTTGGTGAGATAGTTATATTTATCTCTTACAGATTTTGTTTTTCTTTACTCCCCAATCTTAATAGCCTGGTGACTTGGAGAAAGCCCAACTTGGTCTGGGGCACAGTTACAGCAGGGCAAAGGTCAAGTTCAATGTCAACCGTGTTGACAATATGGTTATTCAAGCGATTTTCCTTCTTGATACTCTTGATAAGGATATTAATTCCTTCTCAATGAGAGTCAGGTTTGTTGTGGATTTTTGTACTTGTATATATTAGAACAATTCTTGAAACTATCATCTACTCAATTTGTATGCTTTCTAACTCCTTACTCAGAGAATGGTATTCTTGGCATTTCCCTGAACTAGTGAAGATTGTCAATGACAACTATCTCTATGCAAAACTTGCCAAGTTCATAGAGGATAAGGCAAAGTTGTCTGAAGATCAAATCCCTGAATTAACAGACATACTTGGAGATGAGGATAAGGCAAAGGAGGTTGTAGAAGCTGCAAAAGCATCTATGGGTATAATCCTCATATCTCTATTTCTTATGCAACTTGTCACTTTAGTGTTTGGTTTTATTCACTTATTCTTTCCTACTTGCAGGACAGGATTTGTCTCCAATTGACTTGATTAATGTCCAGCAGTTTGCTCAGAGAGTAATGGATCTCTCTGAGTATAGAAAAAAGCTCTATGAATATCTGGTTACTAAAATGAATGATATTGCACCCAATTTGGCCTCCTTGATTGGTGAAGTTGTTGGGGCTCGTTTGATTTCTCATGCTGGTAGTCTAACAAATCTTGCCAAGTGCCCTTCTTCTACTCTTCAGATCCTTGGTGCTGAGAAGGCACTGTTCAGGTGTTTTAGCTGCTGCTAACATTCTTTCAGTTTGGGGAAGTTTAGAATATTGTTTCCTTTCTGCTGGTCTCATTTGTTTAATGTTCAAACGGATCATTGCTCTCTCTCTCTGTTTCCTCAGTCTCATTCTTTGGATTTCTTCCCCCAAAAGTTTTTTTTTTTTTTTTTCTAATTGCATTGCTTTTTCCTCAGTATCTTTCTGTATAAGAATAAATTACTGAATCACTTGGTTCATGCTGTCTTTAGGGCATTGAAAACACGAGGAAATACACCAAAATATGGTTTGATCTTCCATTCATCTTTTATTGGTCGAGCATCTGCCCGCAACAAGGGACGCATGGCCCGTTATCTAGCAAACAAATGCTCAATAGCATCTCGCATTGATTGTTTTGCTGGTAAATCCTAACCTGTTGGCAAGCTGTCCCTAAGTTTCAATTTTTTATTTCTTTTCAAATTTCACTTGTCCCTCTGGTTACCCTGCAGAAAGGGGCACTACAATTTTTGGAGAGAAACTTAGAGAACAAGTTGAGGAGCGATTGGATTTCTATGACAAGGGAGTTGCACCTCGTAAAAACATTGATGTGATGAAAGCTGCAATTGAAGGTGCTCAGAATAAAGGTGTGTCTTAGTGGAAATGATTGCGGGTTCTTCCCTTCTCAAATTCAAACTTGTCATTTGTTTGCTGGTGGAAAACATGACATTTTTATTTCAGTTGGATCATGCCTGTACAAAAATTATGTGTTCTAACCCTGTTTGACTGAGGCTGGAAATTTTTCTGTGTATATTTATTGATTGTTCCTCGGGTAACAATATGACATTTTCGCAGTTATTAATCATCTTAATTATACTGGCTGTTTAGTTTCATATTCACTGGTCGTGGTTGCTGGCTGCAGATGATGATATGGAAACTAAAGAGCCTGCTGTACCTTCAGCAAAGAAAAGCAAGAAAAAGAAATCAAAATCTGAGGCTGCAGAGGATGGTGAACCTATGGCTGAGGATAACCCAACAGTTGTTACAAATGGAGATGTTCCAGAGGATGCTAAATCAGAGAAGAAAAAGAAGAAGGAGAAGAGAAAATTGGAGCAGGAACAGGCTGTGGAGAATTCAAATGGTCTAGTTGAGGCTGATGCTGAACAGGATGGATCTAAGAAGAAGAAGAAAAAGAAGAAGAGTAAAGAGGAAGATGTAGAAGATGTTCAACCTGCTAGTGACATCAAAAAGAAAAAGAAAAAGAAATCAAAAACTGAAGATGATGAATGAATTTTGACTGATGTATCCGATTATTGTTTGTCGGAGGAATTTTGATTGTAGAAGTGGCCTTTTGTTCGCTGTTATTAAATATGAATCATGAAAAGATTAGATGTATTGAGAACTTGTCTGGAATATTCAGCGGTTATCTTAGTTTCAGTTTGTGTTTAATCTGTTGTTGGAAGTATTATCTTGTGCGGGTCTTAGCAAATTTTGATTGATATAGTAGGATTTACACTAATGGGATTTTGTTTTGATGCTAATTTTTCTATGGCTGTCTGTTAAAGCTGCCATGAATGTGAATTGGTATATTTTAGCAGTTGGTTAGTGTCTAAGTACTGGCAGGTAAAGGCTTTGCTAAAGTGGTTGCCAGGTTTAAAATGACAGCCTATTTTTCTCGATTTGACTTGATATTTCAAAATGCTGCTGTGTTGTGGGTTGAGTGTTGAATTTGCTGCACTCATTATCATATGTTGCATTTGATCTTATTTGTTTATTTTTTTTTTTCTGTTAAATATTTGCTCCTGTCATTAAATTTTTGTTATGATATATTAGATAATTTGATTGATATCTTTCTATATACGTAAGTATTCTACTTTTCATATTAGTATTGATTATATTTTTTTTATTAGAAAAATTTTCTATTTTTTTATTGTATTTTTCTTATTAGAAAAGTTTTTTATTTTTTTCTCTTATGTACTCTATATAAAAGGTTTAATACTATTAAATAGAAGTACTAGAAAAATTATTTTTTTCTTTATATTATTTGTTCTTATTCTCTTCTATTATATTTATAATATGTTATTAACACGAATTTGTTTTACTATTTTTTCCCCAAAGTATTTTTTTTTTCTTTTATCATCTCGAATGACATATGAATCATATATGTTCGCAAAAAGACATATGCCTATAGTTTAATATAAATATATGTTCGAAATATATATATATTTTAAATCATAACTATAAAATCATTTTTTTTTTAAAATGCAGAATCCTTTTTTTCATTGTTGTTTTATATACATGACCATCATTTTTATGAAAAAAAATTATTATTATTATTTGATGTTATTTAATTTTTATAAAGTATATTATAGTTCCTAAAAAACTAGCACTATATTTTAAATTCTAGTTTCTGAAAAACTATCACTATATTTCAAATTTTAGTTCATGAAGAAATTGGTATTATTTATAGTTTCTTAAAAACTAATTAAACAAATAATTAAGGAATAAATTCCAAAAACAATTTTTGACCCTAAGTTCTTGAAAAACTAAATATCCATAAACCTAGTATTTCAATTCATTGAATAATTGATATTTTTTGTTCATGAAGAACTTAATGCATTGTCTATTAAGTTTTTAAAAGACTAATTTTATTATGATACTAATGCACATTATATCTTTTATATAGACAATGTTGAACATGACAAAACTCGAATTCATAGCCCTCGATCTTTCGGGCAAGAATTACTTATCATGGATACTGGATGCTGAGATACATTTGGATGCTAAGGGCCTCGGCAATACAATCAAAGATGGAAAATCAGGAATCTCAACAGGATCACACCAAGGCGATGATTTTCCTTCGTCACCATCTCGATGAAGAATTGAAACTTGAATATTTGACTGTTAAAGATCCATTATTCCTTTGGAATAAACTGAAAGAAAGATTTAATCATCATAAGGCTGTCATACTTCCAAAGACTCATTATGAGTGGATACACTTATGATTTCAAGATTTTAAAATTGTAAGTGAATATATTTTTACTGTTCATAAAATTACCTCCATACTGAAATTATGTGGAGAAAACATTACTGACCATGATATGTTAGAAAAGACATTTACTATATTTCATGTCTCGAATATGCTCCTGCAGTGGCAATATCGAGAAAAAAGTTTTAAAAAATATTCTGAATTAATTGAATATCTTCTTGTTGCTGAGTAAAATAATGAACTCTTATTGAAAAATCATAAAATTCGTCCAACTGGTTTTGCTCCATTCCCTAAAGTGAATGAGACAACACGCAACAATGTTGGACAAGGACGAGGAAGAGGAAGGAGGAATAATCATGGTCGAGGACGTGACAGAGGCCATGGCAGAAATCATAATAATGAAAATTGTGGTGCTAAAAATAATAATGCACCTTACCACCAGAAGTGGAAAGAGAATAATGGATCAAAGAATAATTCAAGAAATCATTGGTATCGATATGACAGAAAAGGGCATTAATCTCGTACCTATCGCACACAAAAGTATCTTGTCGATCTTTATCAAGAGTCCTTGAAGAAAGGCAAAAATATTGAAGTAAATTTGGCAGAAAACAATGATGTCCTTGGTGATGATCCTATTGATGTTACACATTTAAATGTGACATATTTCTTTGAGCATCCTTGAAATACTTTGAATTTTTAATTATTTTTCTAAAATCCTATTTTTCTTCGAAAATGTATTATTCTATTATTTTATTTATTTAAACAAATATTAAAGTTATATTTTATTAAAATATATATTTATACCATTTGAATATGTATTATTAATAGTAATTTTATTACAATATTATATATGTATATTATTATGAAATATTATTATGGTTATTGGAGAAATTGTATTTTGATATTTGAATATAAATATTATGTTCGATTAGTTTAAATTATATTGCTAACTATATATATATATATTACTGGAAGTTCGGGATTTCATTATAATTATTATTATTGTAAATAAGTTTATTAATTGTATTATAAGTATGTAAATTAGAATTTATTCTTATTATCATTATTACATAAACTATGGTTTAATATTATTATAATAATAATTATTATTATTAGTATTATTATTATTGTTAGTATTATTATTATTATTATTAGTATTATTGTTGTTATATATATATGTGTGTTGGTGTTAAGAAAAGAAAAGGAAAAGAAAAAGAAAATGGTGATTGGCCACGTGGGGAATGGGAAAGAACAGAAAGGGAAAGAAGAAACAGAAAGAGAAGGAGTGGGAGAGAGAGAGAGAGAGAGAGTGAGCTGGGAGGCGGTGAGCCGCTCTCCGGCCGGCGGTGGGTTGCACCGCCACCTCCAAGCGGCAGCCCACCTGCCGATGAGTACTTGGGAGCTAGCAGAGGCGGAGATCGTCAACGAAAGGCGGCAGACGCGCTGGAAGAAGCTTCGCTGGCGCTGAGACTTCAATTACAATTTTCAGCCGATTCCGGCAGCCAAATCAAACAAGGCTGGTTCCATTCAACTCCTGAGGAAGAGAGCTTTGATTTGATATCAACCATGCCTTCGATCGACTACCGGAGGAGGAGATCAAAAAATGCAAAACTGAAACTTCTGAGGCATTTTTCGACAACTTGCGGGCGAGTGACTGCGAATGGAGGTGATTTCTGAGCTCCTGGTGTCGAGGTGAACCTGCTGGTGTGGAGATCACCTAGATCTGCCACCGGCAGCGGTGGGGCATGGCTGGCGGGCAGCGGCGCGTGAGGCAGTCCAGCAACTCCGTTTCGTCCTTTTGACGCAACTTTCGACATCCGTATAATCAAAATTCATGAAGGTTAACCCAAAACTCTTATATTTCAATTGTTAAATAAGTTATATTATGTTTAGCAGACTCTAGTTGGTAATTGTTATGAGTTCGTCGAGTCTGTTGTTGAGTTTAGTGTAGTTCTGTCGAGATCTCGATCAGAATCTCAATAGTCTTTAAGTTGTCTCTAGTTATGTGAGTTATTCTTATCCTGATGATATCCTTTGTTGTGAGGTATCGGTGTTCCGGCGTCTTCCTAATTCTATAGGCTGCACTTCCGAGGGAAGCCAGTCGGACGAGTCGTCAGTTAGGTAAGTGATACTCTCTAATATGTTATTCTGTTTCCATATACATCTGCATTTCTGTGTATATATATATATATGTATATTATGCACTACTATTGCATATATGCATGTAACATCTGATTGTGAATGATGAATCGATACTTTTTATTCTACACTGTATTATGATTGTGATTGACGGATGGAGGTCGGGAGGATACAGTACTACCTAGGATCATGAATTTGTTTATGATTATGGTTATTATTGGGATTATGATGGATTGAGAAGATGAGCTATGACTGGTGTATACTGGCCGGGTCTGCTCATCGCCAAGGCCGCTATCAGTCTGGTCAGGGCTGCATAGTACAGACCAGTGCTGGCCGGGCCCATTGGATATAAGAGACAGATTAATAGATTCAAAGAGCCAGGATAGGGAGATCGACTTCCCATATTGAGTATTAGTGTGGTACTGTAGACCGTATCTCATCCTTGTTTGATGATATAAATTGTCTGTATCTATGACATAGTGCATAGCATGTGCGTTAGAAATCTGTCTGTAGGACACCAGTCTAATATATTAGCTGGTATCATTCACTGAGTCGGACGCTCATTCCTATTCACTTTGTTATTTTCAGGTCAGGGAATGAGCCTGTGAAGGAATTGTAAAATGAGTAAACTGCCAATTTTCCTTCGGCAGTAGTTTGTATTATTGAGTATTAAGAAATCTATGTAATATATGTATAATTGTAATTATAATTATAGAACTCCGCAATGTTACATATTATACTTGTATATTGGTTAATATTTAGTTATGTATTTGATGAGTTGAAGCAGAACCTTTTTGTATGATATTACATTTATGAAATTATTGAGATAAGCGAGTTGTTGGCCCAATGTGGTTTTATTTTATATTGAGACTTGATTGGATCTGCTTAACTTATTTGGGCCCATAGCCCTTTATAGTTTTGGGTTATGTTATTGTGTTTTCTGTTAGGCTTACTACGGGCATTGGTAGTCGCGTGCATTTTTCGTGTCCTAGTGCCAGTCACATACCCTGGGGTTCGGGGCGTGACAATCCTGAAGGAAAGATTGATCATTTGATTGGTGATGGCAATGCGAATGCCTAAATTGATATGTTTCTCTTTTAGTTTTCTTAATTTGGTTTGTATTTTGGGATTTAAACACTAGTTTAAAGTATTTATGAATAATTTATTTTTTTAAAAGTACTTTTGGATTGAGTTTTAATAAATAATTATTGAGTTATTATATTTCTTATAAGTACATTTTGTTTTGGTGAAGATATTATGGATCCTGTTCAAGTATTGGTGGGATCAAGAATAAATGATGCAAACTTATGTCTTGCTGACAGTGCAACCACGCATACCATTTTAAAAGATAAGAAATATTTTTCTCATCTAACAAAGGGAGATTTTTATGTTAATACAATCTCTGGTAATAAAAGAATTATTAAAGGATCCGGAAGAGCTAATATATTACTACCTGGAGAAACTTATTTCTTTATTCAAAATGCATTATTCTCTCCAAAATCTCGCAGAAATTTATTAAGTTTTAAAGATATTCGCCGAAATGTATATCATATTCAGACTACTAATGTTGGAAATATTGAGTATTTCTATATTACAACCATTATAATGGGTAAGAAATGCATATTAGAAAAATTAACCGCTTTATCCTCTAGATTATATTACACATATATGTGCACGAGTGAAACAAATATGGTAGTAAACTAGAAGTTTACTAACCCTAATTCTTTTATTGTTTGGCATAATCGATTGGGTCATACAGGATCAACAATGATGCATAAAATTGTTGAGAGTTCAAATGGTCATCCGTTGAGAGTTCACTGTAATCTAATGAATTTTCATGTTTGGCTTGCTCTCAAGGAAAGTTGATTATTAGACCTTCACTAAGCAAAATTTAACATGAATCACCTAAATTTCTGGAACATATACAAGGTGGTATTTGTGGACCAATTCACCCACCATGTGGACCATTCAAGTATTTTATGGTGTTGATAGATGCATCAATAAGATAGTCACATGTATGCTTATTATCAACTCGAAATTTAGCATTTGCTAGATTACTTGCTCAAATAATTAGATTAAGAGCACAATTTTCAGATTATGCTATTAAGACAATTCATCTTGATAATGCTGGTGAATTCACATCTAAGACTTTTAATGATTATTGCATGTCAATTGGAATAACTGTTAAACATCCTGTAGCTCATGTTCACACTCAAAATGGTCTAGCAGAGTCTTTTATTAAACGTCTTCAATTGATAGCTAGACTAATATTTATGAAGACAAACTTCCCAATTTCTGTTTGGGGACATGTAATTTTACATGCTGCAACTCTTGTACGCATCAGGCCAACTAGTTATCATACTTTTTCACTATAACAATTGGTCACTGGCCAAGAGCCAAATATATCCTAACCCCCCACATTGCACAAAAATGGGACCACAAAGGAGATTGGGTATATCCATTGGATATGAATCCCCCTTTATTATCAAATATCTTGAACCATTAACTGGGGATGTATTTACTGCGAGATTCAAT
Source organism: Reutealis trisperma (assembly GCA_947687605.1). Classification (NCBI taxonomy): domain Eukaryota; kingdom Viridiplantae; phylum Streptophyta; class Magnoliopsida; order Malpighiales; family Euphorbiaceae; genus Reutealis; species Reutealis trisperma. The sequence continues at coordinate 3,039,581 of CANTUT010000048.1, forward strand.
GATTGTCATTTTAATGAAGCTTTATTTCCCAAATTGGGGGGAGAGATTAAGCAATTAGAGAAATAAATTATTTGGAATGAGCCCTCATTAAAATTATCTTGATCCTTATACAAAGAATGTGAACTAAAAGTTCAAAGGATCATCCACTTGCAAAGTATAGCAAACCAATTACCAGATGCATTATGTGATCCAAAAAGAGTTATTAAATCTCACATTCCAGCTGAAAATGCTTCAATAAGAATTGATGTCCCAGTAGGACAACATGTTAATAATGTAGCAAACGAGTCCATGACACACCAAAAGCGTGGTAGGCCACTTGGTTCTAAGGATAAAAATCCAAGAAAGAAAAGGAAACAAAATCCCAAAAATGTTAATGCTCCTGAAGAGCCTATAACTGAAATTGACATAGATGAACAAATAATCCCAGAAGTGGTTCAGGTACCTGAAAATGATCAAAATGAAGAGATCTCAATCAATTATGTCAATTCAGGAAAAAGATGGGCTTGAAATGAAATCATTGTTGATAATGTATTTGCATATGCAATTGCAGTTGATATTGCAAAAGAAAATAAGGACATTGAACCAAAGTCCGTGAATGAATGTTGACATAAAGATGATTGGCTAAATTGGAAAGATGCGATCCAGGCATAATTAAGTTCATTAGAAAAACGCCAAATCTTCGGGCCCATTATTTTAATGCCTGAAAATGTTAAGCGAATAGGTTATAAATGGATTTTTGTGCATAAATGAAATGAGAAAAATGAAATTGTGAGATACAAAGCTCGACTTGTGGCACAAGGTTTCTCACAAAGACTTGGCATTGATTATGAGGAGACTTATTCTCCAGTTATGGATGCAATTACATTAAGATTCTTAATTAGCCTTGCAAGTATATAAGGACTCTATATGCGACTAATGGATGTCGTTACAGCTTATTTATATGGATCACTTAATAATGACATTTATACGAAAGTCCCTGAAGGACTGAAAATGCCTGAAGCATGTAGCTCAAAACCATGAGAAATGTATTCAATTAAGCTACAAAAGTCCTTGTATGGATTAAAACAATTTGGACGAATGTGGTATAACCGCCTTAGTGAATATCTTTTGAAAGAAGGCTACACTAATGGTATAATTTGTCCATGTGTTTTTATCAAGAAAACAAAGTCTGGTTTTGTTATAATTGCTATGTATGTTGATGATTTAAACATCATTGGAACTCCTAAAGAGATAACTGAGACAGTAAATTATTTGAAAAATGAATTTGAAATGAAAGATTTGGGACAAATAAAATTCTATCTCGGCTTGCAAATCGAAAATTTATCTAGAGGGATTTTCATTCATCAGTCAACTTATACCAAAAAGATATTAAAACGTTTTAATATGGATAAATCTCATCCAATGAGTTCTCTTATGATGGTTGGATCCCTTGATATGAAAAAGGATCCGTTTCGTCATTGAGAAGATAGTGAAGAAATACTTGGTCTAGAAGTACCATATCTTAGTGCAATTGGTGCATTAATGTATCTTGCTAATTATACAAGACCTGATATAGCATTCTTTGTAAGTTTGCTAGCAAGATATAGTTCTTCACCCACTCGAAGACATTGGAATGGTATGAAACAAGTATTCTGTTATTTACGTGGAACATCAAATATGGGCTTATTTTATCCACGTGACTCAAAGTCAGAATTAATTGGATATGCTGATGCTGGATATTTATCTGATCCACATAAAGCTAGATCACAAACGGGTTACTTGTTTACATATGGTGGCACTGCCATTTCTTGGCGCTCTACTAAACAAACTTTAACTACCACATCATCAAATCATTATGAAATATTGGCAATACATGAGGCTAGTAGAGAATGTGTATGGTTGATGAAATACCCCGAATTTTCAATTATTTTATAAAATTCTATTTTCGTACGGAAATACATTATTTTATCATTTTCCTTATTAAAATAAGATTAGAGTTATATTTTATTAAATTATAAATATTCATATTATTTGAATATGTATTATTAATGACAATTTTGATATAATATTACAATATTATATTATTATGATTATGTTAATGTAGATTTTTTTGGAGAATTGTATTTTGGATTATATTTTAATATTTGAGTATTAATAAAGGTATTAATTATATTATAAGTGTGACTATAGTATTTTATCGAAAGTTTGGATTTCCGATATAATTACTATAATTATCGTAAATAATGTTATGGATATAATTTCATGAGTATATGTTGTAAATTATTATTATTAATATGTGAATTATGAATTATTGTTAATTATTATTATTATTATTACTATCATTTTCATTATTATTATTATTATTATTATTATTATTTTGTATATATAAAGATGTGGTATTATGTTTATATAAATATATGTATATAGTATAATATGGTTTAGTATATATATATATAACATAACGGGGTTGGACAAAATTAGAAAAGAAGAATGGAAGGCTAGGATTGGTTAGTTTGAAGAAGCCCAAAACGGGGCGTTTTGGAGCAGGCAGAACGGGCAGGAGAGAGGAGAGAGAAAGGGAGAAGCCGAGAGAGAGAGAGAGAGTGTTGACCGTGTTCCGGCGGGCGGTGGCAAGCACCACCACCACCGATGGGTAGAAGGAGGACCGGCGACCTCGAGGGAGGCGGCAGCTCAGTGATCGGCGGCGGCGTACGCGAGGAGAGAAGGACCGCCGGCCACCGCAACTTCAACTCCATTTTTCGGCCGATCCCGGCAGCGGAATCCGGCGATCTTAGTGCCGTTTTACTCTTGGAGATGAGAGCTTCACTTTGGTACCTGCCTTGCCCCCTGAGGACCACCGGAGGAGGAGATCAAAAAATACCAAACCGTGGCTTTGGAGGTGTTTTTCGGTGGCTGGAGGGCGAGTGCCGGTGAGTGGTGACTGTTTTTGGGCTCCTGGGGTTGAGGTGAATCTGCTGGTGTGGAGTTTCCCCAGATCCGCCACCACCGGCGGTGGCGCGTGGCCGGCCGGCGGCGGCGCGTGGTGCCAGCGCGTGGGGAGATGCAGTAATTCTGTTTTGACGTTTTGGCACAATTCTCGACGTCCGTATGTTTGAAATTTGTGAAGGTTAACCCGGAACCCTTGTATTTCTGTTGGTATACGAATTAATCTATGTTTAGTGGTTTTTAGAGTATTTGTTAGGTTATCGAGTCTGTTCTGGGGTTGAGTGTAATTCTTATCGTGTTTATGTTCTCTGTTGCGAGGTGTCGGTGTCTGGCGTCTTTCTGGTTCCAAGGCTATCCTCTGAGGGAAGCCGGTCGGAAGCGTCGGCAGTTAGGTGAGTGATACTCACTGATATATTATTCTATTTTCATTTCATATGCATTGCTGTGTGTATATATATACGTATATTATGCATTACTATTGTATCTATAAGCATGTGACATTTGACTGTGAGTGATGAATTGATATTCTGTATTATGTGCCATGTTACGGTTGTGATTGATGGATGGAGGTCAGAAGGATACAGTACCACTTAGGATTATGGGATGGTTACAGATTATGATGAGATTCAGAAGATGAGCTATGACTGATGGATGTCGGCCAGGCCTGCTCATCTCCAGGGCTGCTGTCAGTCGGGTCAGGGCTGCGTGGTACAGACCAGTGACGGCCGGGCCCCTTGGATATAAGAGATAGATTATTTGGATTCAGAGAGCCAGAGTAGGGGAATCGGCTCCCCATATTGAGTACTGAGTATCAGTGTGGTACTGTGGACCATGCCCTATTCTTGCTTGATTGGATGCTTTGTTTGTCTCTATGACATACTGCATATTATGTAAATTGCAGTCTTTTTGGGGGATACCAGTTTAATATATTAGCTGGTATCATTCACTGAGTCGAGCGCTCATTCCTATTCTTTTTGTTGCTTTCAGGTCAGGAAATGAGCTGGGAAGGAATTGTAATTGAGTAGACTACCAATTTTCCTTCGGCAGTGATTTGTATTATTGGGATATTAGGAATACATGTAATAGACGTATATTTGTAATTGTAACTCTAGAACTCCGCAATGTTACACTTTGTAATTGAGTTTTATCTATTATTTTCAGCTGTAATCTTTGGGGTTAAGCAGAATCTTTTTGTAATTTATTATCTTTCTGGAATATATGGAATAAGTGATGTTGGGCTTTTTTTTTGATATTGCGTTATGTTGTGATTTCTTTTGGTTCTGCTTATCTTGTTTGGGCCCATAGCCCTTTTCAGTTGGGCTTTTCAGTTATGTGTTGTGGGCTTTTTGTCTTGTGGTGTGGGTTAGGCTTACTACGGGCACTGGTAGCCACGTGCATGTCCCGTGTCCTAGTGCCGGTCACGTGCCCTCGGGATCGGGGCGTGACAGTTGAGATCTATGGTCCATCATATCAAGGAAACATGTGATCTTAAATTTGACAAAGGAAGTCCAACAATGTTATATGAAGATAATGCTGCTTGCATAGCACAACTCAAAGGAGGATATATCAAAGGAGATAGAACCAAGCATATTTCGTCAAAATTCTTTTTCACACATGAGCTTCAAAAGCAAGGAGTTTTGGATGTTCATCAAATTCGATCAATTGATAATCCGGTAGACTTGTTTACTAAAGCACTCCCTACAACCATTTTTGAGAAGTTGGTCAACAAAATTGGTATGCGCCGACTAAGAGATCTTTGACAAAATCATGTCTTCATGAGGGGGAGATTTTAGTGCACTATACTCTTTTTCCCTTAGCTTAGGTTTTGTCCCATTGAGTTTTCCTATCAAGATTTTTGATGAGGTAGTATTATAGCACAAATTTTTACAAGAATAATATATTTTTTTTCCATTCACTAAGATTTTTTCCCACATGATTTTTTCTTAATAAGATTTTAACGAGAAATATTTTTTATAAAAGATATCAAGGGGGAGTGTTATGATATATTATAGGATTTGATTGATGTCTTTCCATATACGTGAATATTCTAGTTTTCATATTGGTATTGATTGTATTTTCTTTATTAGAAAAGCTTTCTATTTTTTTATTATATTTTCCTTATTAGAAAAATTTTTTATTTTTTTATTTTCTGTACTTTATATAAATGGCCTAATACTATTGAATAAAAATACTAAAAAAATTATTTTTTTCTCTATATTTTTTGTTCTTATTTTTCTTCATTATATTTATAACAATCTTATAGTTTTTACTTTTTTTTTTTTAATAGAAAGATAAAACCATTCTTTTACTCTCTATTTTTTTATTTAATAAAAAATCATTGTTTTTATATCTTAAAATAATAATGACTTAATTAATTAAAAAAAAAAAGAAATAACCTTAAAAAACATAAAACCAAATTAATATTTTTGTTGAAGAAATGTTTTAATTAAATTTTATTTCCGATAAAAGGAAAAAATCAAAGAGAAAGTGAAGGCCTAAAAGAGTCATTTTATTTTTTAAGAGAAAAAATAAATAAATAAATAAATAACTGGTAAGAGGCGGCCAGTGCTTGACTAGAATTTGAAGCATTGGAAGGTCCGAGCTTAGTAAAGCACCAAACTTTTTCCCCTTTTTACAATTTTATTTAAAAAACCAAAACAAAACCTCTCTTTCTTTCGTCTTCGTTTTTCGGCTGAAAAAAAAAAAAAAGGGGGAAACTAGTCAATGGCGAGCAGCTCACCCACCAACTTGGAAGATGTGCCGTCGGTGGATCTCATGACGGAGCTCCTCCGCCGTATGAAGTGCTCTTCTAAGCCTGACAAGCGTCTCATTCTCATCGGTATCTCTCATTTTTGTTTTTGAATAATTCTGTCAAATTGAACGGTCTATTCAGATCCGAGAATTATCTGTGGTTGTTGTGGAGAGCTATTATTGAAAAGCAAAGGATTGTGCTCTGGTTAAGTCGGGTTTAAATTATATTAAATTATACTTTGAAATTCGAAGTCTTTCATATTGTATGATAACAAAGAAGCCGTCTGTTTAGTTCAGGCGCAGAATACAATTGTGCAAAGTGTGAACAGTTGATTTTTACCCCCCTTGAATTTCTTTACTGACAGTGATTTCCTTATAATTTGACAAAAATATTTTTTTTTTCATTTCTTTCTTTTTTTTTTTTTTTTGGGTATAAGACATTGACATTTTATAGTTGGGATTTGGTTTTTGTGTTATAAATTGATTGACTTCATCAGTATGTTGGGTTCAAGTTCATGTTGCATATTGTCTGCAACCGACAGCGATATTTTGCCCATATATAATCTTAAGTTGTGTGATTTGCAGGTCCTCCTGGATCAGGTAAAGGTACACAATCACCAATTATTAAGGATGAGTACTGCTTATGCCACTTGGCTACTGGTGATATGTTGAGAGCTGCTGTTGCTGCTAAAACTCCTCTTGGTGTTAAGGCTAAGGAGGCTATGGACAAGGTTAAATTCTTCAGCTGTTTTCATTTTTCAGTATCCATCTTATTCTCTTTCTTCACAATTTTTTTTATCTGCAGTATGCTAATGTAGTGCTTTCTGATTTTTATCAGGGAGAACTTGTTTCTGATGATTTGGTGGTTGGCATTATAGATGAGGCTATGAAGAAACCTTCATGTCAAAAAGGTTTCATTCTTGATGGATTTCCTAGAACTGTGGTCCAAGCACAAAAGGTACCACTCTCACCACCTGAGCCATATCATTTATGCATCCACTTCTATTAATGATTTTAGAACCACGTGTTTGGTCAGTTGATTTCATTATATGTGTGCTTCTAACCTTACTCTCTCCTGACTATGTCCAGCTTGATGAGATGCTTGAAAAGCAGGGAGCAAAAATTGATAAGGTGCTTAATTTTGCAATTGATGATGCTGTTTTAGAGGAAAGAATTACTGGTCGCTGGATCCACCCCTCAAGTGGTAGAACCTACCACACGAAATTTGCACCTCCCAAGGTTCCTGGCGTAGATGATGTAAGGCAACATGTGTAAGCTTCCTTTTACTTATTTTGGAATGCATACATAGATGATAGGACAGTGAAGAGGAAAAAAACTGGTTAAATAAGTTGATTGTAGATTCCGCATTTAAAGTAATATGCATACTGGTTCTTCTTGATGAGTATCAACTGCTTTACTAATTTTTTTTTTTAGGTTAATATTATATGATTTAGGCCTAGGATGGCTCTGATCTGTTTAGTTGGTGTCTGAGTCAGTTCCCTGCTTGTATAGTTGCATTACAGCACAGTATCAGGAAGTTTTCCTGATTGAATACTTAGGATTTAGTTGATATTTGAAATCAATGTCATTTTAACTATGATGGATGGTCTTGTGAAGGTATTCAATCTATAAAATTTTCATCTAGACTATGACACTTGGTTAAGACATCAATCTTAAGTGTCAAGACATCAATGTTACAGATTAGGTATATTTACAAAAGCCTTTATAATATGGGCCATTTGACACGTCACTTTGGGTTTATGCACAAACAAAATATTCAGATATACAAATTTTGATCATCGTAGTGTATTTGATGATGTCTTAGTCAACTATTGTTTGTTGTATGTGCTTGCCATAGTGATTGCAATATCAGTTGCAAATTTCCAGTCAAAATCATGTTGATAAACTTGCATCAATGTTTTTGTGTTTTTTGAAGGTAACTGGAGAACCATTGATTCAACGTAAAGATGATACTGCAGCGGTTCTCAGGTCAAGGCTGGAGGCATTTCACAAGCAAACTGAACCTGTATGTTTTCATTTCATTTTCTTTTTTTCACTTTCAGTAACATCAGATAAAATTGGATTCAATCACCTGTTTTGGGGGGTTTCAGTATTTTCTATTTTGTTAGCGAGGGAGGACCTGCCTGTTTAACTGTGGTGGGAGAGAGAGGGACATATGTAGACACCGAGCACACACTTCTGAAAGGCTGAAAAAGGTTGCATGAGTGAGAGGAAATTTTCTTTTTGTGGATTGGTCTAAGTGAGCACAGATCATTTTCTTCTTACATCAATTATTACAATATTTTTATGTGGTCAATTCTTTTGTCAACTTCTTTGTTATTTTGGCACCAGTTTGAGGGCTGTTTAAGGAAAAGGGAAGCAGGGATGGTCACAAAGTCATCGAGAAAAGTAAGGAGAAAGGAAATGAAAAAAAAAAAAAAAAAAAAAAGGTTTAGGATGTAACAAGCAGCTGCAGAGGTAGAATTACAAAAGGGGGGCTGTGGGCCATTTTGTTTTTGTGAATGAGTGGATTTAAGAGAACAATACTTGAGAAAAGGGGAAAAAGGAAAGGAGGATTGAGAAGGAAATAAGAGAAAAGGAAATTGATGGAGTGAAGAATAATAGAAAAGAATGATCATGAAGAGAGAGCAAATCAGGTTGTGGCTTTTATGTGCAGGGAAACCCTGACAATAGTGTTCTCTTTCCCTCACATCACATAGAATGTCTCCTCTTTAAGTACCATTCACTTCTTTCCCTCTCTTTTTTTTTTTTTTTTTTGGGTTTTAATTTGATTTGGTCTGCATGAAAGCACTGTAAGTTCATTCATATAAGCTGAATCAACTTGGAGATTATGCAGAATAAAATGTTATGGGCTTACTCCATGTTTAAGAAGTGCACCTAATGAGCGTCACCTGCCTTTTTTTCCGGGTGAAGTGCTAGGACCAATGCCCCTTGCACCTTTTAGCAGTCTTTTCAAACTGTTGATATGAATTACATTTTGTCTGTGTTATGTGCCGGTGTACCTAGGATCCATTCTCCTTGGTTAGTTAGGTCTGATCATGTCTTGCCATATTGACTCATTGTTCTGCTCAGGTATATTTATGTCATACTGTTGTTCTTTGTCTGCCTATAAAATCTGATGGATTATAAATATTTGAAATGCAGGTAATTGACTATTATCAGAAGAAGGGCGTTGTTGCAGAGCTTCATGCAGAGAAACCTCCAAAAGAGGTCACGACTGAGGTTCAGAAAGTGCTTTCCTCATAAAATGGGACCCTTTTTGACTTCGAACGGTTGTTTTCCTTGCAAATTTAATGGATTTTTGTTCCCATATGTATTTTAAAACATGCTTTCACATATGCTGATCCTTTGCTGCCCTTTATCTCTGACTACAAATGCCGGCTCCCCTCCATTGTTGAGGTGTTTTAACTGAGTTCATAATTTCACATTGAAATAAAGAAACTACAATTTGGGTTTTTATCTTTTTTATTTTATGCTTCAATTCATTCTGTTTTTTTTCCCTCTTGATAGTCAGTCAAGCTTGTTTTCATAGTTCTAACCTTGATTTCATCATCGAAATTTTTTGGGCTCATTATCATGCTGCGGCTTGTTCTGCTGTGACCCTGTAAAAGAGCAGCTGAAAAACTATAAAATATTAAATATGATTAAAATGCTACACTATAAGTAGATTATCTCAAAGCCAAGGCAAAGATTACCCAACAGTACTAGCAATTATCTATAGTCAAGTGTTAATATTATTACCTTTTTATTGGGAAGTTTATTGAAATAATAAAATTTGATACAATTAGAAGACTACAGTACTTTCTTAACGACTTGAGCTGATGAACTCATTGAACAATGAACAGGGGTGCTATGTTGCCGATTAGGAAGTTGCCAGGGTGTTTTTTTAATTATTTATATTTTTTTTATTTCAGAATAAGAGCCCTGGAGTCATGGGACTGAGAAACGATAAAAGGAAACAAGATACATTTAATAAAAAGATCGATGAGAATTAACATGGTAAAATGCAGAGCATGCCTGGGTCATTTTCTGGTGTAGCATTTTAATCATATTTGCTTCAACTAATAATCTAATAATAGTTATTTTGGATGCTCTGCCACAACCTGATTATTATAGCAAAAAGTACAATCTATAATGTAACAGGGCAATCATTTAGAACAAAAGGGTAAGCCATTTCATAGTCTTTCCGAGCATTGAAACACCCAGAAATGATGGGTGCAGAGACCTACATGTCAACTTTAATCTTCCCATCCAGATGAGAGAACTCTCGGAAAAATGCCCTGAAATGCTCGTAGGAATACTTGACGTCATCAACTGCACACATTTCTCTGATACTGTGCATCGATAATTGTGGGGCACCTACATCAACTGTACGAATCCCCACACCACTTGCAATGATTGGACCAATAGTTGAACCACAAGGCATGTCATTGCGGACCACAAAATCCTGCATTTTGTAAGAATCTCCCAAATGATTAGTTTCATCTACAAAAAAAATACTACATTTACAGCAATAATATCTTCCGCACAATTGAAACCACAAGCAATTGAGACCACCAATTTTGCAGTAGTTTCAAAGTACCAAATGAGATGAATGCAAATCATCAATGAAACAACAGCACCTTGTGCATATCATAGAGTTGTCAACTTCCATAATGTTCATCAGATAGGAAGAAAGCTGCCACCCGGTCTTTAACTTTTTTCCCCCCGGTTTGGGTGGTGGTGAATGGGGAGAAAGTGGTGCTAGCCAGTCATAGTGCCCACTGTTATGTTAAGAAGGAAAGAACAAAGATAGGGATAAAATTCACCTGAACGGGAACGTTGTGCTTTAATGCTATCTCCCTAAATAGGAAGGAGGTGACTGAATTGGTTGCATAGCGTTGATTTGCATTGTGTTTGATCACAAGCCCCCCATGCATCTTGGGCTGATGATTATCCTCATGCTTGTCCTGAGAAATAACATGTGCCATGTTAGATATTGCCAGACTGAATGAAAAAGTTATCTAAATCCAACTCAGAATACTTTCAAGACACCTCAGACACCTACCATATAATTGGGATGAAGGGCATGAGCCATGTCAGCAGACACTAGGAAACTCCTCTGGATTGCTTTTTGAAGTAGCTGAAATGAAATCAAACAAACAAAAACAACTATGTTTATAAGTAAACACAAAACCTCTTGACTTAGAGTTAAATTCTAAGACTATTATGCACGAATCCTTAATGAGAATTCCTCCAATTTTTGTATCCAATTCCATATACAGATTCAACAAATGAGCACAATGGATATTTTATCCCTTGTACAGAAGAATCGACAATAAATTGTTGTAACCTAAGAATGTTAACCAGGAAATTTAGAAGCACAACTTCAATAATCTCAGTGAACTTTTTGCATCCTAATTTCCTAATTATAAAGCATGAAATGAAATATAAAATGGAATTCAAGATTTTAAATTGCCCCTGGATAAAAGTTTATTACATTTATTCCCATAAGAGGAACCCATAATCAGAAAGGGAGCACCTTAGAATCTGAACTGAAGGAGCTTGTGATGCGTGATAGAGCATCTATCATGACAGGAGACCCAGCTCCTTGTGCTGAGTCAGATCCAACCTCTTCATGATCAAACAATGCCACCACTCTAACACCACTCTCATCCTCAAGATCACTTTCTGAAGATGTAGCATCTATCAATGCCTGAAATGCAAGTCGTAAATGTGAATCAACCACAGTAAATTGATAAGATAAAGTATAAGATATGTTTTCTCTTGCAAAATAAAAAAATAAATAAATAAAAATTATGGATCATAACTGCCATTTTTCTGCTCCAATATATGAGGTAGGTTATCAAGGTTATTCAGAGCTTATCCAAACTGTTTAGGCTATCTCCAGTTGTAATCTTTTATATAATTTTATGATCCCCACCCACAACCAGACAATACAAAGAATAAAGTGTTGCACTTGTTTCAACTGATTGAGGATAGCACAAAATACTATTGATGTTAACTACAAGTGAAATGAATTTCCACAGAATGAATCAAATTTAGAATATTGAAATATCTTAATTTAAAGAATTCCAGAGCAGATATTCAGCTGACAAATGAAACCTATAGTCATTCGAACCAAAAATATATTCTAGACCAAAAATATATTCTGGACCAAGCAATAGAACTCAACACAAGAGAGGATGATCAAGCATATCACTTTGATGTACTTGTCATGCAATAGAGGACAATAGACCTTTTCAGTTCAAAAGAACAACAGCCAAACTTTTATGGTTAGAAGATACAAAGGCAATGCTCAGAGACTGGGCTATTGGAACTGCTATCATAAAAATAAAATAAAATAAAATAAAAAAAGGGTCTTAAACCAAGCAAATGACAGCCTACATGACAGCCCATACCTTTAGAGAGCAAAATGAACTGCAAAGGTTATCCAGCCTTCCAGAGAAAATGAATTCCTTAGCAGCACCAGCTATTACACTTGGTTGAGTATCACATGCTTGCAATTCAAAATCACATATGTTCTCTGGTTTGCACCCAATCTGGCTGGCAATCATCTAGAAGAAAAGAAAGAAATGTAACAGATCACCATCAAAAATTACCCAAATTTTTTTTATATCCAAGGTCAAGCCATCTCCACTGTCCCTTACCCCACAAGAAATGGACGAAAAGAAATAGCAGACACCCTTAGCTCTGAAAGTTACCAACCTCTAGTAGAAGTGCATGGTGCTTTGAGTAATTGGTAGCTCTTTTGCCATCAGTTTGATCTTCATTTCCAACAAGACCATTTTCAGCAACCATTTTATTGAGCTCTGCCTGCAAAAGGCAATTTGTTAAACAAAAGAGCAAAGCAAACATCAAACACTATCAAGAGTTATTGCAAAATGCAATGAAGAAACCTACATGATGAAATATTTACCCAATATTTCAAGTAAGTTCAACTCAAGCAATCTCCATTTAGTTCTATTTCAATGATTAAGAAAATGCTTAATTAATGCATCTAGAAAATCTAAATAAAATACTTAAGATATATCTCAATAATTATTTATATTTCAATGCAATGCTTAACAGATGCATATATCTGCTGTTGCATATGATTCAATTACAGTCACAGTGTATCAACTACATATAGCAGTAGGCAAATGCTGATATGGTTCATTACTATACACCAGTACACTGCGATTGAATGGTTATATAAATATAATCAAGGAAACAGACAGCATATAAATTGAAGATCACCTTAACTGATGTTGCCAAAATAGGAAGAAGTTGACTCTGTGTGTTCACCTTAAATCCATCACTATTGACGTTCCTGTTCACAGCACATAATATAAAATGGCACAATCTCTTATCCAACTAAAGTTGAGAGTACACAATCCTAAAACCTAACACTTGAAGAAAAATACAATTAAATCCAAAATATACTTAAAGAATGTGAGAATTTGATACAAATAGCTCAAAAACCTAATTAATAATAAAGTAATTTATCTAGCAATGGAACCTGTCTAAGTGAATTGCGAGGGTAGGGACACGCATAATGGGTTCCTCAATTCTAACCAGATGATGCGAGTAGGAAACAGAGCCACCCTTTTCGTCTCTTACTATCACACGACCTGCCACTGTCAAATCACGATCGAACCATGTATGCCATAAACCACCTCCATATGGCTGAACTCCAACCTCCAAATACCCACCTTTCGTCACCTAAGCAACCCATCCATTTTTAGAAAATTACATCATGTTTGGAATAAAAATGAATGTGGAATTCATTTTATTTGCAAATGAAATGAATTAATATAATTCATTTGTGAATGAATTCCCATGTTTAGTATCTAACTATTAAATTTGCAAATTCAAATAATTTTAGTCAATAAAAAATCAAGTTAAACTTGTACCCTTACTGGTTTAGATTCCATTTGCAAGTTTCTACCATTTTTTACAGAATTTGGCCAAAGTATAATAAAATTTATACATAGAATAAAGGATGTAGAATTCCAAATGAAATTTTGTGCATATCAAATATATTCACAGTAGATTTGTAAATAAATTCCATAAACAAGTTCCAAAATTGCAAAAAATTTGCCAACGGGTTAAAAAAAATGTAAATAAATAGACAAACAATGGCTCAAACCTTCAACTTTAAATAGTAGCAAAAAAAAAAAAAAAGAAGCAATATCACCTTTGAAACAGGCTTCAACTTTATGCAAGGACTATCAGTGTGGGCGCCAATGACATAAAAACCATTACCAGCAACATATCTAAGCACAATTTCACAATATCAGCAATAAAGAATCTAAAAAATAAATAACATAAAAAACCACAATAAGCTTAAGAAGTCAATAAAGTAGGGGGAAAACAAAGTAAAAAAAAGAAAAGAAAAAGATCTTGATATAACCATGAATATGATCAAAGGAAAGGAAATGAAAAACCATACTTTTTACCAATGGCGAAAGCAACAATGGTGGAGTAATTCCTAGTGAAGAAATATCGGTTGCCAGCTTCAAGCTTCCAATCTTCTCTCTCGGAAACTTGCACGTATCCGGCATTTCTTAATCGCTTCTTTGCCTCATCTAATTGAACCAAGCAATCGCAAAATATCACAATTTTTTGAGTTAAATTTCCGAAAACATAGAAGTATATATATATAGATAGAGAAATTTCCTAGGGAAACAACAAAAGTTAGTAAGTTACCAACGGCGTGAAAAGCTGTAGGAGAAGCGTTTAAGAAGTGGATGAGATCAGAGGCAACTGAGCTTCCCTCACTGTGAGTTGCTTGCTTCGCCATTTTTTCTTTCTTTTTTTTTTTGGAAATTTTGTTCCGAATATATTTTCCGTCTTTAGAGGATAATTTTTTTAGCATAGCATAGCATCAGCATATATAGGGCTTCGGGCTCCGGCCATTGTATTGCATTGTGGGCATCTCTGCGCCCCAGCCCGTAGAGGCCAACCTGTAAAATTAAAAGCGCGACACAACACGTCGCGTTAAAATTAAGTTGGGAAAAGCACAAAAAGTATGTGCGTTTAGGATTTTGAGGGTTAAAAAGCTTTTTTAAAATTTTTTATTTAATTAATTGATGTTTAATATTTTTCCTAAACTATTTTTTTAAATATATTTTTGTGAGGAGTATCAATTAATTTATTTGTTTATATTTAAAAATAGTTTTAAAAAATAATTTTATAAATGTATAAAAAATTTATTGAAAAACTTTTATGAGAATCTCAATCTCAAACTGGCTCTTAATCATAATGATCTTAACATGTATTTTTACAGTGTTAGTATAATATTATATTATTATAGTACGTTTAGTAAGCTATAATGATATAAAATGTTAGGGGTGTCAAAATGAATTCGTGGGTCGTATTCGTGTCGGATTGACATACTCAAGTAACACAATTAAGGTCAATACGATCACGATCCATTTGTTAATCGTGTAATCATATTTTCACCCTAACACGATACGAAAAATAAACGGATTATACAAACACGACACGTATAACCTATTTATTTAAATAGATCATGTGCAGATCATAAATTTGACACGACCTTTTATTTAAATGGATTATATGCGAGTCATAAACCAATACAATCCGTTTAACCTGTATAATTAAATTAGTTAACAAAGTAAATAACTATTTTAACCCTTAATATTTTTAAAAAATACATGAGTTTTAAATGGATTGGATCGGGTTGACACGACCTAACACGACACGTGAAATTAAATGGATTGTGACGGGTTAGCAAGTCAACCCATTACACGACTCATTTAAGCAGTGTCATAAACGGGTCAACCCGTTTATAACATGAACATGTTAAATCTCAACTCTAACACGAAAATTTTTCGTATTTGGCTAATCGAGTTATCGTATAATGACTTATTTTGACACCCCTAGATAATGTAATGTTGCCAAATGATTTTCTAATGTAAATTCATATTAGAAATTCATTTGATTACATTATATCAGTCTACTAAATGTACGCTTATTTTAATAGACTAGTTTTTTTTTCACGTGCGATGCACGTGATTAGAATTATTATTAAATTCACGATTTAATTTATTTTTAAATTTTTTAAATAAACAGAATTAGTTATATTATTGTTAAAAAAAAATTAATTGTATGAAATTAAAAAAATAACAATAAATGTAAATTTATCATAAAAAAATTTTGTAATAGGAAAAACAACACTTAAACAAGACAATAAAAAAAAATAAAATTAAAAACTAAATAAGATTTACATAAATTCAATATTGACATTAAGAAATAAAGAAGATCTATTCCTCATCCATCATACTTATTATTATTATTTAAACTTTTTAATTTGATCTTATTTAAGAGAAAGTATAAATAAATCATAACACTGAAATATAAGCTATTAAGAAAATTAAATGAAATACATATTATTTATGAACAATAATATCAAACAATAAAGTATTCCTAAATTTAATATAGTCTTCAACTTACTAAAGAAAATCACTAAAAATTATAAGTAAAACTAATTCGAGCAATTCACTCATTCTCAACTTTTATTTTCTTCGACTTCAAATCATATTGTGCATCTTTATTGGAATCAATAATTATTTCTTTATTTTATGATCTCAATGTATTAAAGCGATTTTTCCTTATTTGACACAATAGCTAGGAAAAAAAAACTAAAAGTGTAATTGGTAGAAATAGAGTAATGTAATATAAATCCAAGAAAAGCTAATAATCTAATTTATATAATAGTCACATCTATATATGAGAAATATATCTCTATTTTTTTTATTTAATATAATCAGTTAGCTATTAGTTAATTTAAATAAATATATATCACTTTTGAATTTAGATAAATTAGATAAATATATTTTTATTTTTCTATTTTATTTATAAATAATTATTATTCATAAGTGAAGATATTTTTATGGATGGTCACTTAATATTTAAATTTTAAATTTAAAAAGTCCATTTTTTATTAAAGTAATTATTGTGTTTTATAAAGGATATTATTGACCAAAAATGTTTTCCCTAATTAGCCACTTTTATATATAGTATAGATAATTTATTCAACTAATCAATTGAAGTATCTTTCATTAATTGGATTAACATTTAATTAATTAAAATCAATTGACATTAAATTCTCAAATTGATTGATTTGGCAATAAGCTATGCAATTTTCCTCTAAGTTTTAGGATTATATTATATTAGTCATTTCTCACAGTTACGGTCATAAAATTATAATTATTATATTTTTAAATTTATTTATTTATTATTATATTAAATATCAATATAATAAGATATTTATAATGTAATGTATTGACGTATATTATATAAGAGGAAAAGTAATTTGACACAATATTAAAGCTAAATATATTATTTATATATTAAATTACAATAAAATTCTATAATAAAAATAAGTCCGTGCTTTTTTTTTAAATTATATTATTAAAAAAAGGCTAAAATGATAATAGAAAATATACAAAAAAATTATATTATCATTTGTTATAATTATTATTATTAAAAGTATATTATATTTATTTGTTTTTATTATTTTTTTATATGCACACATATATGAAATGAGTGTATATATATATTATAAAAATCGATTATTAGACTTTTTATTTATAAATTTAGAGTTTAATTTAAAATTCTCATTTATAATTGTATTTACTCAATATTATTATTGTTATATTTAATAATAAATTATTAATTAATTGACTGATCAATCAATTTTTTCATTTATTAATATATAAAAAGTTGACATTAATTAATTTAGAATCAATTGAAATCAAATTACAAGATTAATAAGGTGGCATGGTGAAAATCTTATCTTAATTTTAGAATTATATAAAATATATATGTGATTAATAATGGTAACACCCTCCTCTTCTGTTACTAGGTGAAAATTCAAAGAAAATGTATGATAACTGATCACAGGTTTGGCTGGAATGCCTATTGAGTTGGGTTATATTAAAAAAAAAAAAAAAATCTTTAACTTATTCTAATTGAACAATCCATTCAAATCAAACTAAATATATATAAATTTATAATTTATGTTATAAATTATTAAATTATATAATAGTATAAAAAGAAATTATTAATTAAATAATCCATCAAAATATTTAATATAAAATATTTCATTATTTTTTTAATAGATGGAGAATATTTTCTTAAAATATTTATAAATATTTTTTTATAATTTTTAAAAATTAAAATAAATATTTAATAAAAATCAATTCAAATTTAAATTTGATATAAAATTTAATTCTATCAAAATGAACTCAATATAATTTTTAATAAATCATACTAATTCAAAATGATTAATTTCACATAATTTTAATTTATTTCAGGTTTGAAGATTTACCAAATTAAAAATATTAGTTGAGTGCGACATATCATTCGCAAGCCATCCAAACCAACCCGATGGAACCCTCCTATTGAGCTTCATGTACCTGTACCTGCATTTGCCCGGGAAAATCAACCGAATCTAACAACCAAATTAATCCTATAACGGCTTTCCCTCATGACCAAAACACCCTTTCAATTTACTCCACAGTTCCGCAACATCTTGAGGGTATAATAGTCTTTGAATCTCAATAGTCAATATAACTGACAGAGCCTCTCTCTCCCTCTCAAGAAACTGATCCAAGATTCAGAAAACGAATCCGCCATTAAAATCAAGTTACAGAGAACGCAAAAAACAGAGCTTTCATGGCTAGAGCTAGGAACATCAAGAACCCATTCTTCACACTCACCTCATCACCAGTCTTTCACTTAGTCTCTGTTTCTCCAATAACTTCTCTTCTTTTCTCTCCCAAGAAGAGCCCAAGAAACCACACCAAGTTTTTTTCTTTATCAACGACGGCAACGGCAGCAAGAACTCTCTCAGTTTTCTTTTTCTCTTTCCTTGTTTCTTTCACTCTCTTGGGTATTTCCATTCTAATCTTCGTACCCTTTTCTCGAGAATCTATTTCATGTTCTTTAATCTCTCCCTCATCTCCACTTTCATTCCCTTCTAAATCCACTTCACAATTGCTTTTAGCTTCCCTTTCTTCAGGGGTTGCTGTGAATACAGAGGATGATGAGCATGGACTAGCCAATAGTGTGATGGTGCCATTACCGGTTCAAGGGATCTCTGGGAATGTGTCAAAAGAGGAGAAAGAGTTTTGGGAGAAGCCGGATGGAGAAGGGTACAAGCCATGCTTGGATTTTAGTATCAAATACCGAAAGGCTTCCGCAAGAATTTCAAAGGAGAAGAGAAGATTCTTGGTGGTTGTGGCCTCAGGGGGATTGAATCAACAGAGGAATCAAATTGTTGATGCTGTTGTTATTGCAAGAATTCTTGAAGCAGCCTTGGTGCTCCCTGTTTTGCAAGTTAATCTGATTTGGGGCGATGACAGGTAAAAGAAATTTTAATCATTTTTTATCTTTAATTGGTTCTCTGAATCCAAAATTAGAACAATGTTAATTTTTGTTTTGATTCATATATTCCAGATTATTTTTACTTCCTTTGCTGATTAAGTGCCATGTATTTCATTGAAATTGCATCTGGGTTTTGTTCTTTTCCTTCATATGTTTGTTGATCTCAATTATGTAACCCCAAAAATTGAAATAAGTACTTTCATGGATTATGTAGCAGTTTTGAGCCTGTCTTTAATTTTTGATTGAAAATTGGATAACAGAGTTTTATAAACATATCTCTCTGTTTCTGATAAATTGCAGCGAATTCTCCGACATTTTCGATGTTGAACATTTCAAGAGAATTTTACAAGCTGATGTACGAATTGTATCAGCTCTGCCCTCTAGTCATTTAATGTCCAGACAATCCATTGAGCACCAGATTCCTAGTGATGTTTCACCTTTTTGGATCCGAGCCAGGTTCTCTAGAAAGGTACTCTGTTTCTTTGAACTGGTGGAAAAAAATCTTTTCTTTTAGGTTTTTACTTACTTGTTAATGGTTCACGCAGCTGAAAGAAGAAGGCCTTCTTGTACTAAAAGGTCTAGCCTCTAAGCTCTCCAAGAATCTTCCACCTGATTTGCAGAAACTTAGATGCAAGGTAAGATATGGTAACTACGAAATCAAAATCAGCTTATTTTCCACTAAAATTGTCATCTTAATTTTGATTATTGTATGTACTGTGGAATTTTTAGGTAGCCTTCCACGCATTGAAATTTGTAGCACCAATTCATGATCTTGGTTATAAACTTGCAAGGAGAATGTGGATTGAAGGTCCATACATTGCCCTCCATTTAAGGCTAGAGAAGGATGTGTGGGTCAGAAGTGGATGTCTCACTGGTTTAGGCCAAGAATTCGACAAAATCATAGCTGAAGTTCGCGAGTCTCAGCCTGAATACTTGACAGGAAGGCTAAACATGACTCACACTGAGCGAAGACTTGCTGGTTTGTGTCCTCTTAATGCATTAGAAATTGCAAGGTAAACAAACACCAAAAGCCTAATCTAGAAAACAAACACCAGAAGCCTAATCTAGAATTTGCATAGTAATTGAATTGTGGGGAATATGCAGGCTTTTAAAAGCTTTGGGAGCTCCAAGCAATGCGCGAATATATGTTGCAGGAGGGGAACCATTTGGGGGTTCTCAGGCATTGCAGCCACTTGTAGCAGAATATCAAAATCTAGTGACTAAAGAAATGTTAGCAAAAGAAGGAGAACTTGCACCTTATATCAAGAAAGCTTCTGCTATGGCTGCAATTGACTACATTGTTTCACTAAGCAGCAATGTTTTTGTACCATCCCATGGGGGAAACATGGGGAGACTTATGCAGGTAATTAAGTACTGAATTTTGCTACTAATTTCAAGGCTTTGAAAATTGAGCTAGCATAACAAGAACTAATTTTTTTGGTTTTTTTTTTTGGTTTTTTTTTTTTTTTGACAGGGACATAGAGCCTATGTTGGTCACTGGAAATGCATTAAGCCTAATAAACGATCGATGATTCCTTTCTTTGAAGACTCTTCTCTTTCAGATTCAGAATTTGGAAGCATAGTGAGGATGCTACATAGGAAATCTAGAGGACAGCCTGAGCCAAGAAGTAATAAGAGAGACAGAGACGTTATTGCTTACCCAGTACCTGAATGCATGTGCAAGAACAGCATACCCATATTTTGACCCAATTCAAATGAAAAAAAAAAAAAATACAAAATTTATATACTCTTTTGAACTTCTTATTGAATGTACTCCATTCTTGTATACCATTTTGTTCATTCTTCACTGTTCAGTCATCTTGTAAATGCAAGACTGTTCTACAGAGTAAAGGATCTTTCTTTATGAATTTGTATTAATGAGCATAATCAATTGTTTTTAGTTTTCAGAATTATACTGATTTTAATTTTCTACTGTATGAATAAAATCAAGAGAAAGGGAGGAAAAGGATTGTTGCCCCCAATTACCTGTACAGGATTACTTGTACATAAGAAAACTTTGTTTATAAGAAAAGAGGGCGCAGTTGGAATTAATGTTTCTAATAAGTTATAATTAAGGTGTAATTAACATCCACAGGAGCAAAAAAAAAAAAAAAACAAAAAAAAGGTGTAATAGGCGTAGTTATTGACCATTTCAAGGGAAATGCTTAAAAAACGGTGGATTTGGCTTCTTGTTCGCCGCTTGCTTGGTTTTATACTTGAGAAAAAAGAAACCATAGTTATGACCTTATATCAATTGGTTTCTATGGAGAACAACGACAGACACTAGTTTACTACAGTACGAGGTCATGGCTCATTCATCAACCAATAGGGTTTCAGATGATCTCCCTTGTATTTCTGCCATTGCTGTGTTAGCCTTCACCTTCTCTATTATTGGTCACGGTATGTTTATCTTCTTCATTCTTCTCTTTTTTAATTAAGTCTCTTTGATATTGTTGTTTGACCATTTCATGAGTCCTCTCTGGTATTGAGAAAAAATATATCATATATGAAGAATAATTATTATAAATTGTTTTTTTGTAGCAACTGCATCGAGAGCATTAGGATTACCATTGAAGGCGGAATCACAAATTGCATTAAGCTTCGAAGATGAGCCAAATGTTATTAGGAGATCAGATTTTCCCAGTGATTTCTTATTTGGAGCTTCCACTGCTGCTCCTCAGGTATGTGTTATTATGTGTATATAAGCGTATGCGCAGTTTGCTTATTCAATATTAATTGACCATTAATCTGTATATGTAAAACGTAATTTTATTTGTGCATAGATTGAAGGATCAACGAAGAGTGAAGGGAGAGGGCCAAGCGTTTGGGATGCATACATGGAGAAAAATCAAGGTTCTCAATATTTTCTTTATTTAATATTTATTTTCCATCAACAGTTTAATTTTAATAGCTAATTAAAGTCTAGAAATTGTGATTCTTAATATTTGCAGTTAAATTAATTAATGATGATTTTGTTTTAGATAAAGTGATTGATGGAAGTAATATGGATGTAGCAATAGATTCTTATAATCGTTACAAGGTGAGTACTGTATTTTATCATAAAATCATGGTTACCATTATAACAGAAATACATTATACTTCACAACATGGATAATTTTCTTTATTTATAACATTTCTTACTAATAATGATAATTATTCATAATTTGAAAAATTTGGACTTGAAATCTATTTCCTATACTCTTACAGAGGATGAGAAGACCGCCATACTTTGATTGGCGTAATATCTAGCTATATATTTTCCAATGCGAAGACATTATATTATTTTTTTCCCTTAACATGCTATTTTCATATATACTAGTTGAGTGTACATTCTTAGTATACCCAAGACATTTTAAGATTTATTAATTATTTCACTCAATAAATTTCCGTAGTTCATCTTTCTGTAGGAAGATATTGAGCATCTGAAGAACCTTGGAGTAGATGCTTATAGATTTTCCATCTCCTGGACCAGAATTCTACCTGGTATGTTTTAAATCATGTTCAGTATACATTTAATTTTCATTATAATTAATGCTGTAATTCCTATAAAATTTGTATGAAAATTGTATTAATTATGTAGATGGAACCATAAGCGGTGGGTTGAACCAAGAGGGAATTGATCACTACAACAATATGATTGATATGTTACTAAAAAATGGTAAAAGCCTAGTACATATATATATAGTACTAATTTAATCTATATTATTCATATATAGTCCTTTAATTAATTACATTTTGTAGCATTTTATGTTTTTCTTAATTTATTACATGTTTTATTTATTAATTATCACTAACTGTTAGGTATCAAACCTTTGGTTACTCTATTTCATTTTGATTCTCCTCAATTCTTGGAAGACAAGTATGGTGGCTTCTTAGACAGTTCAATTGTGTAAGTGCAATATGCATTTGCAATCATCAAAATCAATTGCTTTTTGTCTTCCTAAATGGTCAAATCCTAACAGATTCTTCCTCTTTAAGAATTTTTCGATGTAAAAAGAGATAATATAATAACTTAAGTTTATCGACTCATTGTATTTTATTTGATTTTTTAATTTCAGGAATGATTTTAGGGACTACAGTGAAATTTGTTTTAGAACATTTGGAGATAGGGTAAAGAATTGGATTACAATCAATGAGCCAGTAATGATTGCACAGCTTGGGTATGACTTAGGGATTGCTCCTCCAAGCAGGTGTTCAAATAGAATTCAATGCCCAGCTGGTAATTCATCTGTTGAGCCATACATTGTAACACATAATCTTCTACTCTCCCATGCTGTTGCTGCCAGGCTTTACAAGGACAAGTACCAGGTCAACATTCTCCTGTGAATTAACCTAAACTTAATTCAGTTTTGGGTGTATATATATACGTTCATATGCAACACTTTTCTGATACAACATTAATATCATGTAACAAGCTTGTATTTATTAGTTTTCTAGTGATAGATAATTTTCTTTTTTTTTTTTTAATAAGAAATATTATAATTTAATAAATTTATTTAATCTTAGATTTTTCATTTAAAATGATATTAGTATCATTAATATAACTCCTATCATGCTATTTTTTTTTTATATCAGAAAGGGAAAATACCCAACATAAACACACTACACTGTATATATTTCTTAAAGAAAATGAGAAGACCAATCAAACTACATTTGATTAGCACATATTATACTATTATATGGATAATTAAGAAAGTAATTAATCTAGCTAGTGCATTGTCAATTTGCAGGCAAAACAAGGGGGAGAAATTGGAATTTCCCTTGTAGGGCAATATTATGAACCTTATTCAGA
Source organism: Reutealis trisperma (assembly GCA_947687605.1). NCBI lineage: Eukaryota > Viridiplantae > Streptophyta > Magnoliopsida > Malpighiales > Euphorbiaceae > Reutealis > Reutealis trisperma. The sequence goes on from CANTUT010000048.1 coordinate 3,063,468, forward strand.
ATCATTGGATGATAAAGCTGCACAAGAAAGAGCCATGGACTTTGAGTTGGGATGGTTAGTAAATTTTCACTTAGTACATACTTATGTTACATTAATTGATTTTCTCAATTTTATTTTAAGGAAAATTATTGTACTTGTTAATTATAGGTATATGGAACCATTAGTATATGGTGATTATCCAAGTATTATGAGAGAATTGGTAAAAGACAGACTCCCTACTTTCACTGAGCAAGAGAAGAAGTTAGTCAAAGACTCTCTTGATTTTATTGGCATAAACTATTACACATCGAATTTTGCCAAAAGCTTCCCAATAGATCCAAATGCTACACCTACCGGCTACACTGCAGACCGGTTTATAAATACAACAGGTATACTTTAAAAACATTGTTTGGCAAAATATATATATAATGAATTCTGAACTAAATAATATTGGAATCATTTTTAAAATTAAGAAATTACGATTTCGAACTCCAGTTTGAACTTAATTAATAAGAAAAAATCATTTTAAATTTCTATTATGTTGCTTTAAAGCTTAAAAAAATATTAAATGTACTTTAAAATAATTTTTAATAGCATCTAATTAATATTTTCAATATTTAATTTTTTAATAGTAGTTCAAATAATAATACCAAACATATTTTATATAAAACTTATTCCTTTAAACACATTAACCTTTTTTATCTTCTAATTCTTTTCGCAAAGGGGAAAAAGAAAGTGTACAGCCAAGTTAAATGCTTTCTTTCTTTTTCTGTGATTGCAGTAGTGGCTGAAGATGGAGGTTATATAGGCCCCAAGGTAAGAAAATACAATGTCTAACACACTGTAAATTTTAATGAACTCTTTGAATTATTATACATTTTCATACTTATATTTGAGTATTTTACATTTATTTATTTTTGTGTTTTTTAGGCTGCAGGGAATACTAACATTTATGTCTACCCAGAAGGGCTTCAGAAAACTTTGGAATTTATCAAACAAAAATACCAAAATCCTAAAATCTACATCACTGAAAATGGTAGTTGTCTAATTTTTAACCCTCTTCCTATATTTGGTTTAATTAATATTAAGTATTGTGAGGCATTAGCGATTAACTGTTACTATTATCAATTGACGGTAATTAGTTAGAGATTGAAATGTTAAAAGATTTTGATTATATTTTTTTAATTATTTAGATTTTAAAAGTGATAAATCTAAAATTACTTTTTAATTTGATGGGAGCTTCCGGCATTCAAGTTAGTAAGTTGGAAAGAGAGATTTTACGGTGAAATTTTGAGAGGGACATAAACTTTTTTCTTGTACACGTCCCTTGCCCATTAGAAATTGATCAGAGCTTGATCAAATGAAATGATTAAGGGCTGGATCTCACTTGTTGAGTATAGATTCAATAAGCTTGCAATGATAAAAATATATATATATATATATATAGTCAAGATGGTCATGCCTGTTGCTTAGCAAAATGTTTCCGATGCTCAAGTCAGTATGTAGTTGTCAGTCATTGTCGGAGAATGAGATTTTTCTTCTCAGGCCAAGTATCTCAAGAGCTTTTTAATAAGAAAAAAAAAGATGAGAGAGTGTAGAGTTGAAACTATTTGAATCAAATATTGATTTCCTTTTTTTATATACCTTTGCATGACAAGGACAAATGACATTATTCTTGAATCAAATGTTGATTCCCTCTTTTTATATGCCTATGCATGGCAAAGACAAATGGCATTGATCTCAAGGAGAGAGAATGTATTTTGACATACCATACTCTTTATTGGTATAATAGGTATTTAGGTAATAAATAATATGGTCTAAGTGTATGTCTTTTATTATGTAATGAGTAATTGATTATGTTAAGGAGTGAGAGCGCACTACCTGATTGAACACTTATCTCTAACATGGGCAAGCTGACATTTGTACTTTATGACATCAGTTACAATTGAAAAGCTTATTGGGTAAATTACCTGTTTTAAGAGGAGAAAGTGAATTAATCTTAGGAGGGCGAAACTGTGGCTTCACTTTTCTTGAATACTTGGAAGCTTGTCCCTTCGACTTGCTTTTAGTGGACTTTATTTTAACCCCAAATTGTTCTGTGATCATTCAAAGGTCTAGTTAAATTGGACCTTGACTATTTTATAGCCCATCATTTTCTTTAACTATTTTGCTCCACATCAGAGACTATTTTTTATACAAATCAAAAAGATTATACATTATAATTATTTTGTTTATCAAACTAAAAAGGTCATGGCCTCAATTATTTGTAGGTATCCCCGAAGAACGAGATGACAGCCGTGGACTGGTTAAAGCTCTAGATGATCCACATCGAATAGACTATATTCAACAACATTTATATAAGATTCACAAAGCAATCAAGTAATTAAAGACTAGTTAAACTTATTAATTATTATATCCTCTTGTAATATAATTAACTAATTCATGCTATGTTACTTAATTATGCAGGAATGGGGTGAATGTCAAAGGATTTTTCTACTGGAGTTTATTTGATTCGTTTGAATGGTCAGGGGGTTACACAGTAAGATTTGGGCTTTATTATATAGATTTTAAGGACAATCTTAAGCGCATCCCCAAACTTTCTGCATTGTGGTATCATGATTTCTTGCGAGGCGACACAAGGCAAACCTATTGAATATATTTTACTTGGTCAATTTTGATTTGTGATATATACACGATAAACTTATTAACGAGCAAGATATGCATTTAAAAAATTTCAAAAATTCAGTTTAAAAATCTATAATTTTTTTCACTAATTGAAATCTGCAATTCAGCTTACGAATATGTTTAATACATGAAAAATAATATATGAATCTAATTCATCATATCATATTATGATCTATGTGATTATAATTTTATATGTTAAATAATAATTACCCTATAAAATAAAAATAAAATATTACTAAGAAATGAGAAGCAAATTATTACACACATTACTATAATATTAATTGAAATGAAAGTTCTTTTTTTTTTTTTTTTTTTTTTTTTTTTTTGTTTTTCAAGAGATTGGAATGAAAGATTGATGTATATTAAACAACGTATTGTAATTTGTTATGTTATTATTTTTGAAGATTTTGTTTTGACTTTTTTTTTCCATGTTGTTTAACAATTTCTTTTTTATATAAAGACAAATAAGACACTTTCATGCTTTACATTAGATAAGTAAACTTTTATATTAAAAGATAAGTGTGAAAGACTATCAAAATTCGTAATATTATTTGATTTCTTTAACAAGATAATAGTTAAAGTATGTTAAACATTCAACAATAGATTTTGTTAATTTACGAAAACATTGTTTCAATAAATAATTAATAATTTTTTTTTATTGTCAAAAATTAAACTCTATTTTTCATATTACAAATGAAAATAAATAATTTTTGACTTAGTATGAGAGACAGAATAATGAATAAAATAAAACTTATCTTATAGCCCGAAAGAGTTTAATAAATTTAAATAAGAAAAATTAATATATAATAAGAGATTAATTTTCGTATTAAATCCCAATTTTTTTTTATAAAAAATAAAGACAAAACAATCAAATTATACAAACTCTTGGATAAGAAATCCCACAATTATCATGAGGCATAAACCATAAATATCACCAGGACGAGGCATGACCGGTTTAATGGCTTCAGTTTGAAATCAGTAGTTTTGATTTAATAAAATATTATCAAAATTATAACTGATTTTTATAGTTTCAATTTCGATTTAGAATTAACTGGTTTTAATTTTAACTCCAATTTGAAATTAATTTTTTTATTATGGTTAATTTTAAATAATTACTTTATTACATTAATTTTGATTAAAAAATTAATATAACATAATAAAATAATTTAAAATAAAATTTTAATAAATAATAAAATTTATTAAAATACAATTGTATATTAAAAAAAGGATTTGCACTTAATTTTTATCTTAATTTATTAAAATACAATTGTATAAACGATTAAACAAACTATTGATTTTAATTTAAAACCAACAATTTTAATTTTTAATCCAATTTTTAATAAAAAATGAAATCAAAATTAAACTCCTTGTAATCTCATGGTTTCAGTTACAAATCAAAACTATAACCGAAAAATAATTTTATTTTTATTTTTATTTAACAAGTTCTAGTCTATTTCAATAGTTTTAATTTGATTTTGAACACTTAATCAACAAATTTTAAAGAGTACTTTCAGAATAAATCAAATAAACAATATAAAAATCTCAATTTTTTTTTAATTATTCAAAATTGAGGAATAAGAGATGTTAAACATCCATACATTCGTCCTTATTCCTTTTATTTCCTTTTCTTTTCGAACTCATTAATTGAATATTATTTTTCTATCAATATAAAACTCCCATACTCATTATGAGAAATGTTATAATAGTTTTTAATGCTAACAAAATTTCAAAAGAGTGTTAGGAATTCAATTTCTGATTTCTCATATATATATATATATATATATATATATATATATATATATATATATATATATATATATATTATTAAACATAATTAATAATAGAATTATTCTCCTAAAAAAATAATTTCTTTTTTGTCAAATAAAATAATAAAATTATTGGTGAATCAAACTTGATGACAATGAATAATTATTAATATTATTTTACTTTGTTGATGTTGACTTTTACAAGGTCCAAATTGGGATGTGAAATAATTACATAGCAACATGTCCTGATATTATTGGCAACGACTGCTCTATTCTCTGGACTCGACCTCACTGAATCAAAGATCCCAAAGCGTTTTCACTTCCTTCTAAGTTCTCTACCTAACCACCAAATCTTCCGGTTCCACCCTTCTTTCACTGCCTCGCTCTGATTCTACTCTCCACCGTCTACAAATTCGCCGGCGATCTCCGGTCAGGTATGCTTCCACGTTGACCTCTCTTTATCCGCCTTATAATATATGTAGAAATGGGCACACATATCATCGTTTTTTATACACATAAATCTTGAGTTTAGGTTTATATTTTAAGGAATTGAATATGCAGAAAGTTACATAACTATCATTTTAGTTTGGTAAAGGAGATATTTTTGAGATTTCATTAGTGAAAATCCCTTGTTATTTTTTTTTCCAAAATCTTATTTAAATATTTATGAAATGGTTAGAAATTTATTGATGAATTGAATTATTGTAACTTTAACTTTCAATTTGGGAATGTTTTAATTTTTCTTTAGTCTATGGATTGAAAATTGCTTTTTCTTTTCCAAATATAGCATTCATTCAGATATTGAATAAAGACGGGGGTGAATATAGACATGGCTTTGCAAATTGTTGTTCAACCTCCTTATTGTTTGATAGATCATGGGAATTTGTTCAATCCTGTAATTTTCATTCTTTTTTTTTTTTGGGTGATGACTTGTGTTTAATCTTTTGTTCAAACGATGCTGTTTGGCAACTTGGAATGGGGCTAAATATTGGTGTCATAGTGGAAAAATTGCAAATTGGAAACAATACATGCTTAACTTGTGTGCCCAAAAACTGTCACGATGAACAGTAAAATGAGATTTTGCTTTCAATTACTAATGATTTACTCCCACGTTAACCTCTCTCAATAGGTCAACTGATGAATTTTTTATCTTTATGGTTTGTAGCTGAATATGTTTCACTGTTTTGCATGAAGTGCATTTTACACCACATTCCTCGTTTTATGTTGGATTCTCTTCACTAATTTGATTTGCAACTATCGCAGAGGTATTGAATATGGCTTCATTCAGAGCATTCTTGAACAGTCCAGTTGGTCCAAAAACAACTCATTTCTGGGGGCCTGTTGCCAACTGGGGATTCGTTGTTGCTGTATGTCTCACTACCATGACTTTAGACTTTGCTGAATATCCCTTCTTAATATGCTCTACATCTAAGTACTTACTCTAGGTTACACTAGATTTGTATCCGTTGCTTTTATGACCTTATTATTATTGCATCTGGTGCATTTAACAGGGCTTAGTTGACATGAAAAAACCCCCAGAAATGATTTCTGGAAATATGACAGGAGGTAAAATGTCTGAAGGAAACATGAATTTTTCTCGCTAGTTAATAGATAATCAAGGCTAAAACCTTTCCTTAACTGTTTGTGTTACAGCCATGTGTATTTATTCAGCATTATTCATGAGGTTTGCCTGGATGGTACAACCTCGCAACTATCTACTTCTAGCATGCCATGCTTCAAATGAGACTGTGCAACTCTATCAACTTTCTCGTTGGGCAAAGGGTCAGGGGTAAGTTGCTTTGCATTTGATTCATGTTAAATTACCCTATTTGTTCTTAGTTGCAATACCATATTGATTCTCAAGTGTTATATGTCCTCCATCATTCAGATCTCACATGGAATAAATTGAATCTCATTATGGCCATTTCCCGATTGTTATTGAACTGGAGAAAGGGCCTTAGGCAAAATCTAGGTAGTCTAGTCTTATGGCATTTCATCATGATTCATAGATTACAAAATTGCGTGTTTCCTAGTCTATGCAGGACACCATAATGACCCTATGGTTAGCTGGAGTAACCATTGTGGTAGGCATATGTAAGATTGTTTAGGTGTAGAAGGTTATGCTTCAAATGTCCTTTCATTTCTCTCGTCCAAACTAATGCCTTGGTTGATTCATACTGCTTAACACTTTTAGAATAGTCTTATATTGCAATCCGTTTTTGCTAAAAATCTTTTTTTTTTTCATGTGAATTTGCAATTTTGATGGGTTCAAATAACCAATTGTGGCCTAATTTCATTTTTAGTTGCAATTGTGGCCACCTCACCATTGTGACCTATAAAATTGCGGTTGCAATTGTAACTAACTAACAAAGTTTGGACCACCGTTGACCACATTTCCAGTTCGAGCCATTGTTGAAAATTTGCATGAAGTTCAATACTTTTTCCATGTCATTAGCACTTATAGTTTGCTTTGATCCCTATCAGCTGGAGCTGATCTATTAGCGACAATTAATCCATAAAGTTGTGACAAACAAAAACTTGATTTACTGGTTATTTGTCTTATTGTTACTTTCGATAGGTACCTGGCATCAGAGAAAAAAGAGAAAGCCTCATCAGAGTGATTCAATACTCCTTGGGCTGCCTTGTGCAGCTGGGATTCTCTATTTTGATTACGGAGGAGCTTGTGTTAATTTCTTCTGTTAAAACACTTCTGAAAGAATTTGCGTCTCATTGTACCTCTAGTAATAGCCATGCAGCAAATCATCAAGTGATGTTTGGCGTTTATGATTTGATGTACCGATTCTTAATTTTTTTTTTTTTTTATGAAATAAGTTAACAAGTACAATGGTACACGAAAACACGCAATTTACAGCTCAGCTGATTTTCATGTTTGCTTTGGCAAGTAAACCACCGTCTTCTTTCATAAACTAAATTATGACACGGTTTGACACAGTTTCATAAACTAAATTATTACTATTCCAAAGTTAAAAAGAAAGGCCCTAGCTAACAAAATCTATAGTAAAAACTATTTTGTTTACTTGAAGAAGAATACAGCTTTGTTTTGTTTTGTTTTACATACTGAACCATATAGAGCCATGGTTCGAGAAAATACAAAAAGGGAAAAAATTGTGTTACTCTTAAGCTTAGCCCTCAAAAATGCTTCTTGACCACTGCTGTATGCACCTGGTTTTTTTGTGCCATCTAATCGCATTGCATTGTTCCGTTACTTTGCCATGTTAATAGTATGAGAAGATAATCAGGAAAAACAAAAAACTTGCTTTTCATTCGTCAGCGCCTTTCCCTGGATTTCAACCTCTTGCTTCCATCATTTTCTTTAGATTTCTTTTTGCGGCTGTCTTTTTCTTTAGATGCTTTCTTTCTTTTTACAGGCAGTGTTCCCATCTCATCTTCATTTTGGATCACGCCATTTTGTGCATCCACTGTAAGTTCTGCTTGCAGAAAAGGGATGCACAATTAGCGGCAAAGATAGACTAGAAAAATCAATAGTAGAATTTTCAGTTAAAGCTGATGACAGATAAAAGGTAATGGTACTGAAATAGAAAGATGAATTATAGCACCAGGTCGCAGGCCAAAAAATTTCAAAAACCATACTCATTCCTATCAAATTTAAAGTAGCACAAGATACACTGGCTCCAAGAGCCAAATGTATCTAGGAAACATCAAAGACCTGAAATAACTTAGATAAGGAATAACTTTTCATAGTTCTCAACTCTCATGGGCGTCAAAACCTTGCAAACAATGGAAATGAAAGAGATAATTCTAAACAAACAATTTCATTCTTTTCTAAACTATAGCAATTTAATTCTTTTTCTAAACTAATTTACTTTCTTCCAGAGGACAACAACAAATGATATGATCTCAGAAATGATAATTAACCAGCATCCCTAGCATTCCTCTCCATTCACAGAGCAGTTCACCAACACTATATACAGAAATCGAAAGCAACTAGAAAGTGAATCCTAAAAACTTAATAACAGCAGTGCACACATACTCTGCAAGGGAGAAAATTGATTGTAGCACCATATGCTATACTCCCCTCTTGCTCTTGCTTGCAATAGTTAGTAATTTACTCATTAAACCAGAATCCAAGTCTAGACTTGTTCCTCTTTATCACTCCATTTCAACAAACGTAGAAGATGAATGTAATATCATTTCAGAAGCCATTCAAACAGAAAGGAAAAACTAACCTCTATCAGTAAAATTGGAATCAAAAACAACATTTGTAAGATGCTGCTTCAGGAAAACCTGCACCGAACAATAAAATATACTTGGTTACAATATGCAGCACATACTTCCATTAGCATTCCATCATGTAAACATAAAAACTTATTAACAGCACTACACTGATTTACTTCAATGGATAGTTAATTATATAAATCAAATTCCTCAAAGCAAGTGTATTTTGAGCACCGTACAGGAAACACCATCTAAAAATTGTGTTAGCCAAAGAATCCATGATCCATGAACAATTGTTGGACATGTAGATGAGCAAGCACACCCTGATTGCTAGTGATTTCATAGTCTGCCCAAAGAGATAACAATTTTAACAATGCTGACAGTTCACTTTATGTGATTATTCCATTTCAAGCTTCATCTTGTGAGAGGATGAAAGGGAAGGATGGTATGGTGCCATCTCACATAATGGCTATTTTTATCTTTTAAAATTAGTTTATCCCAAGTTTTCAAAGCATCATTAGAGCCAATCTTCAAATTTTAAACTGGTAATTTTTTACACCAGTTAAAAAAAAAACATAACAGGCCAATAGCTGTAAAAAGCTATTTGCAAAATCTTTACAAAAATGAATCAGTAACATACCGCTGAAAGAAGTTGCCGTGTCTTTATATCCCACAAGCGCAAATAACTATCCAGACCTAGAAAGCAAAAAGTAACCCAAAAAAAGAAAAATTTAGCCCAGAATAATGTACCTAAAGAGCTATGTGTTGCTGTTAACTGCATCAGAAGTGCAGTAATGAAAACAGCACACACTGATTTCTTAACACCCCATCTCTTGACATGAGTGCAAAAATAGAGAGGAAAACACAGGGCGTACCCATGTCCCCTCCATCTAACACGTGCATTCACACACACACACACCAGAGGAGTAAACGAAGATTGCAGAGTCATATTTATGAATACCACAAAAGAAAAGAGAAAACTATGACATGTACTCACCACAAGAACCTATCACAGGGAGTTCAGGATGCCTGGCAATGGATCTGATGCTTCCAGAACACTTCCCTAAAAAGCATCCCGACAATTTTCCTGAAGAAGAAAATTGACTGTTAATAGAATCATTATTAAGGAGACTAACATCTAAATGGTAGGCTAATAAAAACAATACAAGCAACAGAGTGGCAGATATAAAAGGAACACAATTTAGCTTAATCAATAACTATTAATTAATCACATTGGGACTTCACTTCTTTGATTATTACGATAAAATAAATAAAAACTATTCAAAACACAATAGATGAGTCATGAGCACCAGAAAGGCAAAAAGACTAACAAGGGTGAAAAAAATCTGTAAGGGAAAGAGACACCAAAAGGCCAAACCTTAACTACCCCCAAACAGAACATCCTATACAGACATTATTACAATGAAGAAAAAAGAATATCTTGAATGTACATTTCTTTTAGTTAAAAGAGATGGAAGCAGGTATTTATCACCAAGCATTCAAGTACCTGTGCGTATGTCAACAGAAGCAAGGTCACCAGACCCATTTCCTATAAAAATTGTATGGCCATCTTGATCTTCAGCAACCACCTTAATGGGGGTCTCACGGAAATCAAATGAAATTACAGGTCTGCGCTGAGCAGAAATATCATACAAGCGAACCTGTTAAAACAATCAGTCATATCATAGCAAGAAGATTCTCATTAATACATTGAAGAAGATGAGACAAAACATCAGAAAACAAGGATATTTTTGGTTTGTGCCAACAGAAAGCATATTATGAAAAGTGACAACAATGGCAATGATGAAATATCACTTGCCATTTTTTACTTCAGGCCTTTCAAAATCCAATTACTTTGTACAACATAAAGGAAAAATTGCTATGAAATATTACCTCATGACCATTAGTTCCCGCAACAAATTTACGGTGATCATCATTATTCAGGAATGTTACAGATGTAAACCATGTTGGAGTAAAAATACCAAGGCTGTTTTTAGGAGGCTGCAGAAGGTGAAAACATTAAGATAGTTATGATGAGAAAATGCATAAAAATAAGCAATTATTTGACATCCTTGTTCAACAGTAAGTGGTGAGGAAGTATAACATGGCTCCTCACAGGTTTTGCAGCCCAAATCTTAGAACACTTCTCAAGATCCCATTGATTAACTTCCACAGCCTTCCTGAATGAGCAAAAAGAATCCAGTCATCACATAACTGGCTGCATGAGAAGTTAAAATCTGAAGTTTATAATGAAATGTTATACAATACTCACCCTCCAAACAAAGCATAGTTCTCACTTGCATCCACTTTAGAACATAAAATATTACCAGAAGCACAAACTTTCCATGTCCTAGAGGCACCACCACTGACCTTATCTGTAGACGAACTGTTAACTTCAATGGACCTCATGCTTGCACTTCCTTTTGTTGTACATGTAAGCAAAGTGCATGACCTATAGATTGTTGACATAGACAGAAATCAGCATTCATAGCAATGGCCATAAATTTCACATTTTCTGATTTCCAAAATAAAAATGTAGCAATACCCTGACAATCTCTGTCTTTTGAATAAATGCAAACCAACAACAGAATCATCCTCAGGTCGATCACGGGCATCACCAGCACTAGAAACTGAAGCACAAATTTCCCCATTAAGTGGATTAACTAGTTCAATCTGCAATACAAAATACGCACAGTAGTAACTAAGATTAGTTTTAGTGAGACTAGAACTATCAGCAAAATAAAATATTATAATTCATTCAGAAAAATGCAAATTCAAAGAAGAGTAATAACACACCTCACCACTTTTTCTTGCAACAGCTAATAACTGCACCAAAACAAAATTACAAGCACTGTCAATACAGTAATTGAACTGTTCCATAACGAAGCAAGCCATTTTCCATGTATATATAACATATTGAACTCCAATAAATAAATAAATAAAACCAAAGAAAGCATACCATATCAAATGACACAAACAGAATTTTCATTTTTCAAACATTCCTTAATCAATAAATATGGTAAATTTGGGAATACCCAGTTAAACATTTCGAGTTTCAGCACAAAAATAAGAAAATAAGACATACTGGGTCTCTTTTGCTATCATCCACAGAAACAGCAAGCACGCATTTCGAAGCATCTGGATTCCCCCATCTCTCTACAACCTGAGGGGTTCCTCGATCGCCACGAGACTCAATCACTAAAAATAATAATAATTCAATGTCAAAAAAGCATAATAATCAAGAAAAAAAAAAAAAAAACAAAGGGGTTTGTAATGTATAAGCAATAACCCTTTTGTAACCTTTAGTGAAACCAAGTGCATCGAAAGTTAGGGCTCGAATTGGAGGGCAGCCAGGGCAATCTATGGTTGTAGTTCTCGGCATTGTTCGCTCTGTTCTGCTACAATTCGCCTCTCCGGGCAAAAGCATAAAAGCCAAAACCTTAAACCCTAATACTTTATTTTGTCATTCTTTTGAATATTTGCTTTGTTACCCCTAAGTTTTACTTAATTTTGTCTACTCGCCTAATCTTTGGGTTGTTTCCAGAAACCACCCACACCCCCTGCTCTGGGCCCTGTGGCAATGCATCTAGAAAATAAATGGACCAAAATGGGCCTAAAATGTGGGGTGGTTTTAATTTATATTTTTTTTCAGAATAATCTATTAAAATTCAAGATTATTGAATAATTATTTTATTTTTAAAATTTAAATCAAAATTAAAAATAATTATCTGATATAGAATAATTATTATTTTTTTTATTTTATTCTATAAATTAAAAGAGAGCAAGGACTAGGGGGTGGTGTGGGGGTTAATCCCCTTATGTATCAAAACATTAAAATTAATAAAGTGTTTTTTTTTTATTGTTTAATAAAAAAAAATATTAATTGGTCACATGTCAAAAATATTAGATTAGATGTAACACATGACAATTTTTAACTTAAACAACTCTCATGACCAGTTATATAATATTGATTAATCAAAGAAAATTCAAATTAAAATCAGCTCAATTAAAATATTAATTTTTAATTAAATTTAACATTTTTTTATTTTTCTTTAACTATTTACCTTATAATAGTTAAATTAATAAAAACACTAGCAATATTAATAGATAAGTTTATTATTGATAATTTAAAATATCATAATTAAACTATATAAAATTTAAATTTAAATATATATATTTACAAGTGAATATAAAATTTAAAAAAAAAAAGAAAAAACATACTTATCTTACATTTAATTGTTTTAAATAAGTTTTTTTTTTTATTTTAAATGCATATAACTCCATTTGAATTTTATTTTATTTTAGTACATGTTTTCCAAAAGAAAAGTAAAAAGATTTCATAACTGTCTGCATTATTAGCCGTCCATCTCTCCATTGAAAAATAGAGAAAAAGAAAAATATTTGTCAAACACCCAAAAAAAAAAAGCCGTATATTGCATGTGTTTTTTGCTTTGACCAGCTCGTCACAGCCACTGGTCACAGACAGCCCACAGATACAACATTAGCACGCCTAATAGTACACATCGTCAACTGAAAATGACTGCTCATAGGATATTATAAGATTATATAAATTTAATTAGGATTTATTATTCATTTCTCATTTTTAAAATCAATTTCCTTTTACAAGCTGACTTAAAATATTTTCGGGACCTTTAAGAAAATATTTGCACTAATATTATCATACCAAATGAGGAGAATAAATTTTTTTTTATTTTAATTTTAATAAAATATTATACTCAAAATCTTATAATTCAATCTTATTTTTTTATGTTAAAATGAAAAATAAGATATACGAGCTTAATATAATGATTAGTTATTGTCGATGATTCATATTATATGTGAATTTTTATAATTTTTTATATGTAATTATTTAAAATAATATATAAATTGATTTTTTTTGTAAAATAAAAATTTAAATAGAATATATAAATTAAAAATAGACAATAATTAATTAAAAAAATTTGACCCAGTTGTATAAATTAGAGGATGTCAACTGTTAGAAAATTAAAAAGGAAAAAAATATGTCGAAAGCATGCAATAAAGACGTGCAGATATATCGTACCCCAATTTAGGCATCGGTCAAAATTCGCTGCCCTTATAATTTTGAAAATTGAAAAGTCAACGAACATTGCTATTTTTAGAACAACGCCGACAACACATCCGCTTCAACACTCTCCTGCCAAATTGTCATTTTATTAACCCAAATTATTTAACTTTTCAACTTAAAAATTTACTATTTAATCAATTTAATATTTTAAAAATATCATGATTATTGAAAAATTACTCTTTATTTTTTTGAAATAAAAAATACTCTTCATAATTACACAAAAATAGTTTTTTTTTTTTTCAATTCATAGCTTAATATAATTTTAATTTTTGTGACAAAACGAATATATAGATTATGAATTTATTTAAATTGAAATGTAAAATCAATTAACAAATCCAAATAATATAAATTTTGTTCAAATTAATTTAAATTGTAAATTCAGTTATTAGGGATTAAAAGCTACCTAGTAAATGTTTTTTTAATAATGAGATGAAGAAAAAACAAAAGCTCATCATCATAAAAATACATGAATCATTGTATTGTGTTTTATAAAAAATGAAAATTATTATTTTATATTATTTAACTTTTTTATAATAAAATTATATTATATTATTAAATTATGAATTGAGAAAAATTATTGATTTTGTGTAATTATAAAGAGTGACTTTTTAATAATCATAACTTTATAACATTAAGAAGAAAGATTAAAAATTAATTTTATCAGTTTAAGTTATTGAATATATAAAAAATTTAAGTTGAAAAGCTAAATGATGTAAACCGGTAAAATAATAATTGTTAAAAGGGTATTGCTGGAAAGGTGCTGCGTGTATTCCTTTTATTTTTATTTATAGTAATATTTTATTTACCCAAAAAAAAAAAAACATGAATAGCCGATTAAGCTATTAAACGACGCATGTGCCCGACATAGTAATAGTATATAATATAGTACAAAACGACAATTTATTTCCCAGGCTAGCGTGTACTGCCACTGTGGCACCGTCTCTTGTGTTTCTCTTATTTCATTTCCAGTTTGCCACCACCACACAAGTCGTTCTCTTCTCCGCTCTGTTTTCTGATTTTCTCTGTTGTTATCAATGGCACCGGAATGCACCACTAGCACCATCCTTTCTATTGATCCTAACAATGGGTTTTGCTTGGAAACCAAAACCTTTCACAGCCTAAGACCATCTACTCCTCTGCCACCGCCAGAAGAACCTCTTTCCATTACTGAATTTGCTTTCTCTCTCCTTCACTCCTCCATAGATAACCCGGCCACTGTAACTTTTCTTGTAAACTCTAACACAGGCCATTCTCTCACGCACGCTCAATTCATTGAAAGGACTAAAACTCTTGCCTTTTCTCTCCAGGCTTTCTACTCTCTTTCCAAATGATGTTGCTTTTATACTCTGTCCTCCTTCTGTCCATGTTC
Source organism: Reutealis trisperma (assembly GCA_947687605.1). NCBI lineage: Eukaryota > Viridiplantae > Streptophyta > Magnoliopsida > Malpighiales > Euphorbiaceae > Reutealis > Reutealis trisperma. Next base: position 3,078,571 of record CANTUT010000048.1, read on the forward strand.
CAATCCTTTATTTTTCTCTCCTTTCTCTCGGTGTCACTGTCTCTCCTGCCAACCCACTTGGTTCTACCTCAGAGATAACTCACCAAGTCCAACTCAGTAAGCCCAAAATCGCCTTCGCCACCTCCCAAACGGCCCACAAAATCCCCTCTCTGCCTCTCGGCACCATCATAATTGACTCGCCGGAGTTCCTGTCCTTGTTGACCAAATCTCACTCCATTACCCATTACCGACTCAACCCAGTTAAGGTTAACCAGTCTGACACGGCATCAATTCTTTACTCCTCAGGAACGACGGGAAAATTTAAAGGAGTAAATTTGACTCACCGGAACTTGATCGCGTTAATCGCTATGTTATACCATAATGGAGGAGAGCCTGACCCGAACCAAGAGGAACCTCACCCAGTATCACTCTTTACGCTGCCAATGTTTCACGTTTTTGGGTTTTTTATGCTGATAAGAGCTGCTGCAATGGGGGAGACGGTGGTCTTGATGGAAAGATTTGATTTTGAAGGAATGTTGAAAGCTGCAGAGAAGTATAAGATAAATTACATGCCGGTTTCTCCGCCATTGATTGTGGCGTTGGTGAAATCGGATTTGACCAAGAAATACGATTTGAGCTCGTTGTTGGTGCTGGGTTGCGGCGGCGCTCCGTTGGGAAAGGATGTCGTCGATAGATTCAAAGAAAAATTTCCCCAGGTGGAGCTCGTCCAGGTAGTCCTCTTGGAAATTGTTTATTAATTTTGGGGATTACATTAATTTGGTACTTGATTATTTACTATCTAATAGGCTAATGTGGGTGACATTCTGGTTGGTCATTGATCATAGAAAAAGAGACTGTTTTCAAATTAGTGGTTTTTCTTTTTTATTATAAAAATATCATATTTATACTTTCTTGGTTTTTGAAGAATATTTTTTTTAATGGGGAAGAATAAAGTTATAAGTAGTTTTTTTTTTTTTTTTTTAATTGAATGATACTATGTAAAGTTTGGGATGTTGACATTAAAAAATAATTGAAATCATTTGAAACCTAATTTTTGAAAGTTGGATGCTTTGCTTTTAAGATTTGACAATGATGATGTTATTTCATTTTGACAATGTTGTCAATAATCATGGTTGGTTGATGATCTCTTCTAATTTGCACTAGGGTTATGGGTTGACTGAGACTGGAGGTGGAATAACTGGGATGAAAGGACCAGACGAGACCAAGATGCATGCTTCTGTTGGTCGCCTATCTGCAAATATGAAAGCGAAGATTGTTGATCCTGTAACTGGAGAGGCCTTGCCTCCTGGCCAGAGAGGAGAGTTGTGGTTGAGAGGGCCAACAATCATGAAAGGTAATGACTAATCGTTGACTTGCTTGTCTTCCAAAGTTGTGCCAAACATGAGTGCAAGCTTCAAACTAATTTTAACACAATGGCATTGGGTTTAGGCTCGTGCTGAACTTGCACAATAATCTTGAAAATGACTTAGGCTTCCTGTTTAGCATCAAAGGTGCATATCTACAGTTTGATAAGCATTAATCAGCGAACAATAATAGTACTGCATTTATTGAATTCACGCTGTCGATAACTAATGCCAATAGCAATACGAGGGGTTTAGTTTCTAATTCTTAGGAATCTCTGTGCATGATATGGTCAATTAAATATGCACTTGCAATTGACTACAAATGCGATAGCAAGCCTCTATGCGCTGTGTTTGCCTCCCCTGCTGATATTACCTAAGCTAAGGAGGTCTTTTTTTTCTTTTTTTTTTTTTAATGAAATGGTCTAGAAGTACTAATTTAGTACTTTCCTTCTAAATACTTGTCCTGCCCACATGAAAGTCTTCACTTCTTCTTTTTAGGTACTTGTGTTTCCATTCCACTCAAATACTATGGTGCTATAGATGAATGCTTGTTTTTTATGAGCTCTAGCTGTGTTAATGCAGGTTATGTGGGAAATGAGAAGGCAACTGCTGAAGCCTTGGATTCAGAGGGTTGGTTAAAGACTGGAGATCTTTGTTATTTTGATTCTCAGGGTTTCCTCTATATTGTTGATAGGTTAAAGGAACTGATAAAATACAAGGCATATCAGGTGATTGAATCATTCTGGACCTTTTCAGCCTAGTTTTGACAAAATGATATGGATCAGGATTGTACATTATTTGACTCCTTTGTAAGTTCATCTTATTTCTTGGAACTTGCAGGTGCCCCCAGCTGAGTTGGAACAGTTACTCAAATCCAATCCTGAAATTGCTGATGCTGCTGTAATTCCGTGAGTGTCTTAGCCATTTTACTCGCAAGTTTCTACGTCATAGTTTTATCTTTCATGCATTCTTGCAATTTCTGGCAGGCAGTTTTCACGCTTTCACGCAACTATATTGTTTTTCAAAGTTCTCAGTTTGTTGAATATCTCCTCATTTGTCATCTTTGTGAAGAAAGTCAAAAGTATTTATATGATGATGAGCAACTGAAGCGTGTAGTGTCTAATTAAAAAAAGTAATAAGTAATGCATTAAATCCAACGTGCTCTCAAAATGGAAATTTGTTGCAGGGTTTAGTACCAAACTGTTTCCTTACTCTTTTTATTTATGATATAGTACCGCTCATAAGCCATAATCTCCTCTAGTTTTCTGAATTAGTTGGGTAAAATGGAACATCGGAAGCACGTGAATTGTATTGATTTTGCTGGATCAGTAAATTTGGGACAATAGCATGGACACTAGATAATGGCCTAGTTTTCCACTGTGACTTAGTGCGTTTATTGGATTTCATTGGTTATGCATATTTTGTTTGCTTGTGAAGAGTTAACAGGTCCTTTCATTTCTTTGATTTATCTTATCTGAAAGCAGGTACCCCGATGAAGAGGGAGGGCAAATTCCCATGGCCTATGTAGTGAGGAAACCAGGAAGAAATATTACTGGAGCTCAAGTTATGGATTTCATTTCAAAACAGGCATGCTTCTGACTTCTGAATACCTGTATATTTATCTTTAATTTTTCAATTAAAGATGCATATAATTAAAATTGATTTTCATATTCTGATCATGCTGCCCTTGTTTGAGTCAAAAGATGAAAATGTGTGACAGATGCATTCAATCTTTCCACTATAAATCAGCCTTTGTAAGAACAGTAATAACTGCAGTCAGAAGCTGTTCCCTAGATTTAGTACATTGATTTATTTAGGAGGATTCTCTTTAAATGTCATCTAGTCATTTCTCTTTGCAGGTAGCACCGTACAAGAAGATAAGGCGAGTGGCTTTTATCAATTCTATTCCGAAAAATCCTGCAGGAAAGATTCTGAGGCGCGAACTAGTCAGTCAAGCTGTCTCTGGTGCTTCATCCAAATTATGATCCTGTCATTTCAAACAATGTGTAAAGACTGGGCCTTATAGAGAAATTCATGTCAAAATATCCACCATTGACACGACTTAGAAATAATGCTCATCGGCTAGATATCAATTCACAGTAGAATCTGCTAGAGCTATTAGAAAGGTTCTGCACAGGCTATTTGTTTTATTCTTAAGTATAGTTATCAATGCTACTCTCTAATGATAGAGAGACACTTCCTAATTAGATAAATCTTTTGATTGTAAAGAAAAAAAGTTGTATATCATTTATTCTAATAAAGAAATTGCTTAAACCTAATAGTCTTAACAAATGGAGCAACTACCACATGGGTCAAGCAAAAAACTCGCTTTTTCTTTAGCTTTAGGAGCGTGATTAAAAACACTTGAAATTCTTAAATATAGTTGCATAAATTATAATACATATATATATATAAACTGAAGATGAAATTTTTAATATAATATATGGATAACATTGTATTTTATTCCTTACATTCCATTTTAATTGAAATTTTGTAAAGATTTTCTTTTTGAGAATATTTGTCGTTTTAGAAAACCAATAAGACTAATTTTTTTTTTCAATTTTATTCTTATCCTAGTTACTCTATTGCTCTATAATTAATGCACATATTAATTGTTTTGCAGTAATTTCAAAAGAGTAGTTTACTCCTTTTAATCTTAAAACTTAGTATGATTAAAGCTATTACTGGTTTTCAAATCATTTGGAGGTGCCCTCCTATTTCACCTTCTAATGATGCTATCTTGTTTTGTAGAGCCAATGCATTTGAAGCCAGAGTTATTTGTGATATTCTTGCCTCCTATGCCAGTGTTAGTGGAAAAATCTGTAAATTTTTCTAAATCCTCTGTTTTCTTCACCCGTAATACTCCTCACAGAAGGAGGAGTACTTTTATCTTACTTGTTAGGAATCCAACATGTTGGAGGACAAGATAAATATATTGGGCTGCCATCTATTGTAAGTAAATCCAAAACTCAAGCTTTCAGGGAGATTAAGGAGAAGGTAGCTAGAAAGCTCCAAGGCTGGATGGAATCTCTTCTTTCTTTTGTTGGAAAAGAAATATTAATCAAGTTTGTAACTGCAGCTATCACTGTTTATTGAGTGACTTGGTTCAAGCTCCCTGCTTCTCTTAATTTGTAAAAATAATATTAATAAGCTAGTAGGGTCAATGACATACTGACTGAGTACAAACAGCAGCGGGTATCATGGAAAGATATGTATATAAGGAAGCTGGATGGGGGGCTTGGCTTTAGGGACCTTGGGAGTTTCAATCTAGCCTTGTTAGCTAAACAAGGTGGGCGTATACTTACCAACCCTTAAGTCTCGTATGGCCAGAACTTTAAAAGGCAAATACTTTCCTCATGATTCTTTTCTTGATGCTAAAGTGGAAGATAATCCTCCTTGGGCATGGCAAAGTTTGTTAGAAGGGAGACGCATTCTCATTCATGGATTGAAATGAAGTTCAAAATGGTCGTTCTATTGCTTGTTATACAGATGCTTGGTTGCCTACGTACGTACTGCTTATCCTTTTAAATCAAAGCCGAAAGAGGGAGCTGATAGAAATATCTTTTGGGTCCATCAACTTATAGATCCTTTAACTCATTGTTGGAAGGTGAATTTGGTGCACCAAAATTTTCAAGAAGAGGATGCTGAGGTCATTTTATCAATTCCATTCAGTACTACTGGCATGCGGGATAAACAGGTATGACACTTTTCTTCTAATGGTATCTATTCAATAAAATCTGGCTATTAGGTCACTTATCACTTGAGACTATTAGCCTCGTCGTCTTCCGTAGTCATGGTAATGATGGTCATAATTCTATGAGTAGGGATAAATAGAAGTTTTTTATGCGCTTTATCTATTCCTAATAAATTATAAGTGTTTCTACAGAGAGTTTTTCACAGTAGTTTACCCACAGGAAATCTTCACAAGAGAATGATAAAGTTCCCAGCAGATTGTATATTTTGTGGTGAGGTGGAAACGCTTCAGCACTTATCTTTCACCTATCCTAAGGAAATTGCTACTTGGATAAATTCTCCACTCGGACTTAGATCATCTCTTATTCCAAGTAATAATTTTTTGGATCAATGGGATAAGTTAGTAGCATATTTGAAACTAGATCCATAAGGGGATGAATTGATTATATTAGCTAGTTTCTTGTTATGGCAAATCTGGAAAGCAAGCAATTCCTTGGTTTTTTGTAATGAGAACTATAATAGAGTAGATGTGATTCATAAAGCCATACATCAGCATAAAGAGTTTAAGTTGGCCACTCAGGATCTTGACATACTAATTTCAGAGGTTGATAATATGCTTCTACTCTTAACTAATTTTTCTCAAGTTGGGAGGCTTCTTCTTCTCCTTTTATTAAATTAAATTTTGATGCTGCAGTTTCCAAATCTCAGGTAGGAAGTCTTGGTGAGCAAGGGATGTGTTGGTAAGATTATATTTTGGCCTGTTAGCAATATTCCTTCATTTTAAATCCTGCTATTTTGGAAGCTTTGGCATTAAGGAAAGCAATTCTTTTAGCAAAAAGCAAGTGTTTTAAGCAAGTTATCTTTAAAGGCGATTCTCTTAATTTTATGTAGGCTGCTAAAGGGAGTATCTCTTCATCTCTATCTTATGAAAGTATTATCATGTGCTTTAACCGAAGATTTTGATAATTGCACTTTTTCTTTCGTTAGAAGAACTTGTAATTGGACAACCCACTGTTTGGCAAAAGTAAAAAAAAAATCCTTGATATTTCTTTTATCAATAATTTCTATGCTCAAGTTAAGTGAAAGATTAAGAAATCAGAAATCAAGGAATGCATTCTAGTTATACATATGAAAGACATTAAATCCAAATTTAACAAAGAGCCAAAGGAACCTCTTTCAACTGCATTTTAAAGAGACGTACACTTCCATTGAATCACACTCTATCTAAAGTGATAGAAATTGAATTAAAAGAACAAGAATGACTTGAACCGGTGTAAATTAAACCTACAAATGAATAATTAAATTTAATGAGTTTAGTTTAGCTTGATTCTTAACGTAAGGGTTGGGCCAACCTTTATTTCAAGCCGTCTCAACAGCAAAAATAGCATCCTGCAATTCAGCAACGCAACATGAGAACAACCACGAGCATTCTGAAAAATTCCACCAGCTTCCTGTCAATGAACATTTCTTTGGAAAAAAAAAAAAAAAAACAACAAAAAAATCATTCTTTTGAGACTGACGTGCAAGTGTTGGAACTAAAAAAATTTCTCTTTCTTCTGTGTGTTCATATTAGCTGTCTTAATCGTGTTTATCCTTAAATTTAATGAAAGTATAAAAGCAGCTAAAAAAAGGCAGAGCTGAGCAATTATCCCCTACATTACCCCCCCTGTTTCTGTTTTTATTAATTTATCATGTTTATTTTAAATGGAAACTATGAGAAAGAGCGGAGAACGGACTTTCCCTTTTGATCATATGCCACCAAAATTCAGTTTGATTTCGCTTTCTATCACTCTCTATCTCTAATTCCAAGCCAACCAATTCTGTCTCTGTTTCTTTAGCTTTTGCTAATAACAATGGCAGCTAATTCCGTGCCACCGGAAAACGAGAACTCATCAACAATGGAAACACCCCTCATTGACGCGCGGCACGACGATCATGGCACCCACCTCTCCAAATCTCTCAATCGTTTAGAAACCTTTCTAAGGCTCTTTGGTTATTGTCAATACTCCTTTTTAAGCCTTGTCTTCTCATGGCTTTCTTTTCTTCTTCTGGGTGTTGCTCTTCCTCCGTTTTTGATAAATTTCTCTGCTTCCGCGAAAAATGACAAGTACCAAATTAATAGCTTCGAGTTTGAGATTTTGGCTTTTCAATCTTTGGCTGCCGCCATTTCTCTTATTTGCATATCACATAATTTGAGAAAGTATGGTGTTAGGAACTTTCTTTTTGTGGATAGATGCCATGGCCACACGGCACAGTATCGCGACGAATATGCAAAGAAGATACATGTAAGTAATACCCACAATCTCGTTTTTCTTTTTTCTACTCTTTATAGTGATTTGTTGTTGCAGGAAGCGATTAAAGATGAGATTTTTTATTTTATTTTTACAATTATTTCTTGTTGTTTTGGGATTCTTTGACAGCCTAGGGACAAATCACTTCTTTGCTACAGATGGACAAGCTATGATTGTTTTAGATTTTATTCAAAATTTTGTCTTAAGAAATGTTCTCTACGTGATTGACAAAATTTGCAGAGTACTGCAGTTTTAAATTTGTATCTTGCACTTAAGAGTGAAATTTTGTTTGCTATATGAGTAAAAACTTGGTAAAATCAGATTCTTGATGAGTTTGATCATGAACATAATTGATTTATAAGTGTTGAAAAAATGATATATTGATCTATTTGCTCAGGATTTCTTCGTCTTATTGGCAGTATGGATTTTACCATGTCTGCTTCTGAAGATTGTTCGTGAGGTTGTTCGTGTTATCCATGTGCGTCGTGGTCCTTGGTGGGAACCTGTTGCAATATTGATTGCTTTATTTGTCTCGTGGTCTTACTTGACTGTTATCTATCTAGCTGGCTGTGCCTTATTCAATCTAGTGTGCGAGCTGCAAGTGATACACTTTGAAAATTACGGGAAGCTTTTAGAAATGGATATGGATGTTTCGCTATATATTGAGGAACATATTCATCTAAGACATCATCTTTCTAAGATAAGCCACAGGTTTCGAATATTTTTCATTCTTGAGCTCTTAGTTGTGACAGCTAGCCAGGTTGTGGCTTTATTTCAAACCACAGGCAACAAAGGAATTATCAATCTCATGAATGGTGGTGATTTTGTGGTACGTGTAGAATAATACATTTTTCCTTCCGTATATTACCTCCATAATCTTGGGTGTTATCATTGATAAAATTGGAAACCAACATTTTGAATTTGTATCATTCTTAAGTTGAGATTTATCTCTTGCAAACTCTATTTTACATTTAAAAGGAATTGGCATGCAAAAAGTTATAAGCTTGCTAGTCCTCCTCATCCAAATGTGCACTTCCCTGTGGTTTCTAACGGTTTATTGGTTTTCACTCGAGATCTGGACTTTGGAACCATAAAATATAAGAGTTTGTCTCAATTTGTTTGTATTATTGGATAGCGCTTGACTTGTTAAGCTTTATTCTCATTGCAAGGTTGTGACTATATGACAGATTGCTTCCACAGCTGAGGTTGTTGGGATGATCATTTGTCTGCATGCAGCTGCAAAGACAACACATAGAGCGCAAGCTGTTGCATCAGTTGCTACCAAATGGCATTCTTTAGTTACTTGTGCATCTAGTGATGCTGCTATAACCAGTAGCAGTGGAAATTTGGAGGCTCCCAGTATGGCCTGTTTATTGCGTATAAACTCAGAAAGTGATCTGGAATCCGCTGACTATGTGCCAATGCCCACAAATACACAATCAACTTCATCATATCACAAGAGACAAGCTTTTGGTATGCACCATGTTTTATGCTCTGCCTTTTTATTTCCTCCATTGCAAATTCAGCTGAAGATTGCATTCTCATATGAGCGATAAAATGCTCCTAGTTCGTACTTGCTTCAGTTTGTTTTCAAGTAAATAAATTCAGGGAATGCAAAATCTGCTGAATATCATTTTAGACTTCTACTGGGTAACTTTGCAAATTGCGTATTTTGTAGCATGAGAGCTGTTGAAGTATCAACTAGTGAAATTTTATGTGACATTCTAACATACTAACAACTGCTAGTTTGATCTGCTGCAGATATCTCTTTTTATTACCCTGCTCTATATAATTTTCTCTTTTCTATCTCATGCCAAAAATACATAGTCCCCTTCTTCGTTGTCATAGAGGAGAGTGAACTAGGTAATGCTAACTTAACCCAGCGGTGGCTTGACTCTACAACTGCAGCATTCTTTCAGTAGTATCACTGTCTGCTACGGTTTCTCAAAGACATAGTAACTTTTATGATGCTTATATAGATATCTTAGGAGAATAATTCTAGTTTCAATTTCTATTTGCCTACTGTGACATCCATGCAATGTAAAAACAGGAAGACTAACATCAATTTCAGACTAACATTTATGTTTCTTTGCCTTTGTTTTAATATTTTTCGGTAGTATATCATATCAAGTATTGCATTATTTTCATAAACAAATGATTCTATGATGATCTTTAAGTCTGGATATAAAAATGAAGCTTATTATTGGTTCCTTTTGTTCGTTCTTGCAGTAACATATTTGCAGTCTAACGCTGGTGGTTTTTCTGTTTTTGGATGGACGATTGATAGGACACTCATCAACACCATCTTCTTTCTTGAGATTTCACTTGTACTTTTTGTGCTTGGAAAGACGATAACCTTCACTTCCAAATAAGGGGGGGAAAATAGATTCACATTTATTTTCTTCTCCGTTGGTCCAGACATTTTTTGTTGGACCAGCAAGTATAATCAGTGAGTTGATTCTTGAATGTTAAGATGGTTTTCAAGTCACATGTATTAATTATTACTATTAGCAGCAGCTATGTCTTAATATTATTAGATTGTTACAGAAGCGTTAGGTGAAGTTCATGTATATTCCTCTTGAAGAAAAGCTGTTCTTGTGTTCGCAAAAGCAACGATGACAGTGTTGGAGAAGACCAAGAGTTCATAATTGTTAAACCCAGAGTTCATTTACAAATGAATTTAGCGTATATGAAAACATATAACTTTTTTGACACGATAATAAAATAATTTTTTTTTTCCAGTTTTAGTCAACTATAAATTTTTTTTTGTTAAAACAAATAATTCAAAAGAAGTGGGTAAAAAGAAAAAATAACTTATGTGAGGAGGGGAAAAAATGTGTGAAAAAAAAAACAGCAGCTTGCACGGCTCATCAACTCCTACCAGTTTGCACGACTCCTCCAAATAAACTGATAAACATCCTGTATATAATTCATTAAGTAAAATTCTCTCTGTGTTATTGGCAAATTAGCGAAGCATAATTACCTGGTCAAAGGAACGCACGCGTGTTACTACGGGCCCGTAACAATAGTGTTACTAGCATTTAGAATGAATGAATTCACAGCCTTATATTATTCATCCGGCAAAAGGGGGCAATAATACAAGAACATAAGAACACAGAGGGAGGATGAGAAAGATGTCATCATACTGTCCCAATGACACCTCTGATCTACTTCCAGCATAATCATCTTCTACAATAAAAGCGCTGCAAATGCACGCCAAATAAATCAAGAGGGTATCAACGACAATTCATGATCTTGCCACATTGAATTTAATTAGTGAGTCAGCGGATATTGCAAGAGTAATTGTTATTTTAATTCTCTCCATAATGAAGGTAATATACTGATGGAGCAAGAAATGGGAAGAATCAGCCAGGTCAGATAAAACTCGCGAGCAATTTTTCCATAAAGAGAAAGACCCTACGTACCAGCCAGCTGAGTACTTGATTCAGTGCAAATTCTATAATATGGCAGCAGTGTTGTGTACCTTCATCAAAGCGGCCTCATAATTCTCAATCAATAGGATGGGAAGTAAAAAATCTAATCAAATGAACAGAAATGCATAAGAGAACAAAACACGCATGCACACATACCTCCCCCTTAAAGCTGTGCATGTTATCAGGTATGCAATTTATATTTGTAACAGTACAACCATTGTCACTGTTTCCAACCAGGGCGCTCACACACGATGGGTAGGGTTGGTAATGGTAGATGAGCCCCCCACAAATATCAAAGCTGCCTAACATCACTGCTTCTCTTGCACTTGTGAAATATCATGGATTAAAAGGAAAAGATGAAAAATAACAGATCTAAGCGTTTCAGATGTTTAGACATCATGAAAACAAGCACATACAATTCAAGAATGATGCATTCATACTCTCACCTAACTTTTTCAGAAGAAAGAGTCTTCCTACCAAGATAAGATCAATGTAATGTTGGAAAACCAGAAACTCGGCTAGCATTAAAATATCAAGTACCTTACAGGTGCAATGGTTTCTGGCACTTGAACTGGAAAGCATCAGTGATGTTCCACCCTCATCTCAAAAACCCAGTTCTCTTGCAAACAAAAAAATTATCCAAGAAAAAAAATGGTGAAACAACAGTTTGAAATGAAACATAGAAAAAAGGAACTTCAAGCATTGAAATGAGTAAGTGAATTATTTACACCACTTTGAACCCAAGCTGAATTGGGAAGAACTGAAGATGAATGTCAAAAGAGGAAAGGGTCAACACCTACGACCTTACAGTTCAAGAAGGCTACAGGATCATTACAAAGAAAGATATGTCTCCCTTTAGGATTATATGAATCAATCTCTTTCTTTTGAGAAACACAATCCTGAACAGAAAGATGGAAGTCAAAATAAAAAGAAAGGTCAACAGCCAAAATCTTCAGTTTGAGAATAAAAGATCATTACAAATATATACACAATCTCCAAGAGGATAGTAAGTAGTATCTTTCAAAGATAAAATCAACCAGTGCCTAAGCTTTTCAAAAGCCCAAGGCATCATTGCTCCTCCAGGGATGATCCAGGCTTTTCAAAGGCCAACTAAGACAGGTTTATAAAGTTCCCACGGATGGTACACTGCCTCCAGCAGTTTAGCAGTATGGCTTCTACCTCTTCTTTGCACACTGAGGGGGGAAAGTGGGCATGAATTCTTTAGATTTAGGCAGTGGAACCTCATGAAACCAAGGATGATTGAGGGCAGCATCAGCTGTTATTCGCTGCATTAGTAACAACATTAAATTCACTGCATTAGTAAAACATTGATTAAGTATAATTATCATGCAGACGAGAAACAGTATACAATTTTACTTCACATGCACAACGAGCCATACCTTTTGTGGATCATAAGTTAGAAGCTTGTTTAACAAGTCAAATCCCAAATCAGAGAGAACGGGAGATCCTGTAAAAGGTGTGGCAGGAAACTTCTTCCGCAACAAATTATACCTGCAAAGTTAGCAAATTGTTTTAAAAACATGGTTCAGAGTCTTGAGAAGATTTAAAAAAGCAAAGAAAAAAAAAAGGAGACAATGTAAATGAGTTGACACTCACGGCTGCTTAACAAAATTTGCCTTAGCCCCTGGCAAATTAGAAAATCCAGGCCAAATCGTCTCACTAGGTGTGCCAAGCATTCTGAAAATCTGAAATTATTTAAGAAGATAAATTATTGTCAGAAAAGATTGGGAGGGAAAATAAATGTGCAAGAAACAAGGATCCAAAGCCAGCACAGTTGTTAATAATTACCTTTGCAAGCTGATCAATTTCACCCTTTCCTTTGAATAACGGTTCCTTGCCCAACAGTTCAGCCATTATACAACCCACCGACCACATGTCAATTGCTGTTGAATATTGTTTTGCTCCAAGCAAAAGTTCTGGGGCTCTGCATCATGAACATTATAGAGGTCATAAGTCTAACAGCAATTTGACTTACTGTCCAATGTAGGAACTTCACAAGATATTATGAAAACATGCAAATTACTGTAAATATTATGAAAACATGCAAATTACTGTGAAAGGTCAAGTTGCATGCAACTACTGCAATGTAAGTAACATATGTAAGTACTGTTAATAGAAGGAACAGATAGTTCGCCCTGACATACATAAGTAGCAGTATTATTGAAGAGAGACATCCATGAAAAGCTCAAGCTCTCACAGAAGTTATTTTGACCAAATGCTTATAATCACATTAAAGGATTTAACTAAGAATTATGACTACTTCAATAAACCATCTTTCGAAGCACATTTAGATATCATAGATTTCAGCCAGGGTGTATCAGGGTTTTTATATTCAGTATAAGCTATCAGGCATTCTTATATTTGGTTTTAGCATTTGAATGCTGTATAGTCAACATTTGACTATAGCAGCAGAAACAAAGGTGAGGACACGGAACATAAAGAATGCACCAATCAGATACACAAGCAAGTCATGAGTTCCAAGTTTTAGGCACAAGCAAATAGAACACACATAAAACAGCAATATACCAAATAATGATGTAGCTTACCTGTACCACAGAGTAACCACAAGTGATGTATATGGCTTCAATGGTCTCCCGTATTGGCGTGACATTCCAAAGTCACATATTTTTAACTCCCCTTGATTGTTCAAAAGAAGGTTTGATGTCTTCAGATCCCTGTGAAGTACCCAGTTATCATGAAGATACTTGACACCTTCCAACAACTGTAGCATCAAGCATTTGACTTCACTCGTACTAAAGGGCTGCTTCATCACCTGCATGAGCTCCTTGAGGTCATGTTCCATGTACTCCATCACCATAAAAACATTATCAAGGCCATCCATGGCAACTTCTTTAACATTCACAATTGAGGGGTGATGAAAAGACAAAAGAATGTTAATTTCCCTCAGAGATGATAAAGGAAAGCCATATTCTTCTAAATTTCTGTCTCCTCCTACATCCATCTTTACTTTCTTCAGTGCCACAAGTTTCCCAGTCGTCTTATCCTTTGCTTTATACACTTTTCCATATGTGCCTTCACTAATTTCGTGAAGTCTCTCATACTCGTACACACTTCTACAACTTTGGAGCATATTTACACCTGTTGGGGTAGTAATGTTACACTTTTCAACCTGACAACAATTATCATCCATCTGGTCAACGTCATCATTTTCATCATGGATCCCATCAACATCCATGGGATCATTTTTCAACTTGCTTCCAAAATCTTCATCCCCAGTAGAAGACCCTGAACAGCAATCTCTTCCACTAGATCCAGATGATCTCAAACTATATCTGCCCACAGCCTCTCCACAGAACTCCATTCTATCAGCACTAGACTCTTTTCTGTATATAGCATCTCCAGGTATGCCTTCCTCATCAGACAAGTTTGCATCCCTGGGAGAATCACTGTCAGATGCCCAACGTGACGTGGATATGGATATGTTTCGTGCTTCAGCAAACTCTTCCTCCTCCTCTTGACCATGACCCCCATACTTATCTTGAGGAGATGAAATTGCTGGATGTGTGGACTCAGACCTAATGGCATCTATTGATCCTCCAGTCACATGAGCCTTGTTTGACACAAGCTCCAACCCAGCATACTTTGCAAAACCTGCATCCACATGTCCAGGTGGAGATGGAGAAGGAGATAGGGAAGTACTTGCTGGTACAACCCAATTCTTCAATGTTGCTTTGTTCTCTAAGTCCCATACAATGGGGGAGAACTTCCTTTTCTTCTCTGGGGGCAACTGAATCTCATCATCACACTTGGGTATCTCACCATCCTCCAACCTTGAAGACTGATCAAGGTCACCGAACACTCTCTCTGCTTGTCTACAACTAATGCCGTTTCTTTGAAAATACAAATTGGATGCAGTTGACGAGATATGGTACCCATTCTTATATACCACACCATTCTCACCAGTCTGATTCAACTCCACATCACGAGCATCATTCCTATAGCGATCAAAATATTTATTGGAATAACCATTATAACCCCTTCTCCTTGAAACATCTACGCGCCCTGCCGCCATATTAATAAGAACCACAACTCTTCTCAATCAAAATTCAAGCTCAAATGAATAAAGCAAAACAGCCACAGTTACCCAAAACCCTAACCCGGAAAATCAACTATTTAATTTTTTTTTTCTCACTTTTCCCTTTAAAAAAAAATAATCCCAAATTCCAACCAAACCAAACCCTAGATATCAACAAGATATTGCAGATTGGCTTTTAGCAAACAAAAAAAAACATAGAATCTGTGATGTTAAACAAGATACAATGATAACGAAATAGAAAAAGAAAAAGAAATATCAATTGATTCAACGCAACAATAGCAATTCAAAACCCTAGATCATAAATTTCTGTGGTTTCGGTCTTCTCTCCTTGACAAGACACAGGAACTGAAAGGCCTTACCGAAGAGAGAGAAAGAGACAGATCGAAATCGAGATCGAAGATATCAGAGACGCTTTGATCGTTGACGAGAGCCGCCGGAATTGAGATAAGAGAGGACCAAGAAGATAAAAGAAACGAAGTTGCTTACAACTTACAAAAAGAGCTTTTTATTTTTCCTCCTCTTTTTATAGTAATGTTTTTACGCGTTTGTGGTGGCGCTTTCGAATATTCATATACTATGCCGTTTTAGAGTCGGTTAAACCCTTTTTTTAATATACAGTTGGCGGTATTGTTTTTCTCTCGTCCGCTCAATTCCCTCCCTCAGATTTTTATTTTTAGTATTTCCATTATTATCAAGACCCTGGGCTATTTATGGATATTTAGGGGGCTGATTATTAGATAAGAAAGCCCAAAAACTTTTCAAGCCCAAACAGCCTACATGTCACATATTGAAAGCCCATGGAAATTACATTCAGTTGTTTGGGTTCTTAGGTATCCAAAGGTCAAATCCATTGGACCAAAATTTAACAACCACACATGTTAATCTGACTGTAGAAAAATATTTGACTTCTGAATTTAAATTCAAATCTGGAAGACTGTTTTTCAAGAGTTGATTTGGTATAAATAAATTGTATAAAATTTATACACAAATCGTTACATTTCATATTTAATATAAATTAAAATTGATTTGAAATTTTATTTGGTTACTTAATTTCATTGAAGTAAATTGTAACCCAGCTCCGATGACAAGTACTTTATATACAGTGTAACCCAGCTCTGAATTTAATACAAATCATTACATTCATTAAGCTATCCGAAAACAATAACGCTCCACTACCATTGTATATATACACTGTATATACACACTATGCAATATTGCAATGTGTCAATTAACCGCCATAATCCTAACAAACTACACGTCCCGAGGCAGGCACAATATTCAAAATCAATCTTCATTTTCCCTACTCTTTATCAAGAACTTGCGTCACATTTGATCAAATGTTACGTAAATACAGCCACCACCTCCATAACGATAACTCTCTGTGCATTTATCCATTCACCCTCTCTCCTTTCTGCCTTTCCCTTTATATAATTGTACTTTCCTTCACACCTTAAAACTGAAAAAATAGAGCACTTTTATTCAAAACAAAAGCTAACAAAATCATGGTTGGTGTTGGCATGTATGACTATTATGCACCAATGGCCAAGAACACTAGTGCAGCGCTAGCCTATGATGCTCCTGAAGGAGTCGACATTCGAGGTCGGTATGATGGAGAATTTGCCAAGATTCTTACTAGAGATGCCTTGCAATTCGTTGCAGATTTGCAACGACAGTTTAGAAACCAAATCAAGTTTGCAATGGAGTATCGCAGAGAAGCCAAAAGGAGATATAATGAAGGGGCATTGCCTGGGTTTGATCCAGCTACTAGGTATATAAGGGAAGGGGATTGGACTTGTGCTCCAGTCCCTCCGGCTGTGGCTGATCGGAAAGTGGAGATTACAGGACCAGTGGAGAGGAAAATGATCATCAATGCACTCAACTCTGGAGCTAAAGTTTTCATGGTGATCGCCTCTCTAGTACCAATGAGCTTTAATACTATTTTAATTTTACTAATACTTTTTTTTTTTTTCTAATTTGGCTCTGATGGGCCCGAACTCTAGATCTTTTAGTCCTTTGATGCATACTCTACAAAGTTGAAACTAATGCTCTGTCATTTCTATATATAGGCCGACTTCGAAGATGCACTTTCACCAAGTTGGGAGAATTTGATGAGAGGACAAGTTAACTTAAGGGATGCTATTGATGGGACTATAACCTTCCATGACAAGGCCAGAAACAGAGTTTACAAGCTTAATGAACACACTGCTAAGCTCTTTGTCCGTCCACGAGGTTGGCATTTACCTGAGTCTCACATTCTTATTGATGGAGAACCTGCAACTGGCTGCCTTGTCGATTTTGGTCTTTATTTTTACCACAACTATGCTGCATTTATCCGGACTCAAGGTGCAGGATTTGGCCCTTTCTTTTATCTCCCTAAAATGGAGCATTCAAGGTATAAACTTTCTCCTAAAAAAGCAGAATTAAAGTAAAAATGTCAGAGTAATTTTAAGAATGCAATTGTGATTTATTGGCAGGGAAGCTAAGATATGGAACTCTGTGTTTGAGAAAGCTGAGAAGGTAGCAGGAATAGAAAGAGGAAGCATTAGAGCCACTGTTCTAATTGAAACACTTCCGGCTGTTTTCCAAATGAATGAAATCCTCTATGAACTAAGAGATCATTCGGTTGGGCTAAATTGTGGAAGATGGGACTACATTTTCAGCTATGTCAAGACATTCCAGACTCACCCAGATCGCATGTTACCAGACAGGGTTCAAGTTGGCATGACCCAACACTTCATGAAGAGTTACTCTGATCTCTTAATATGGACGTGCCACAAGCGTGGTGTGCATGCCATGGGGGGCATGGTAAGTTTTGCTTGACCTTGTAAATCCTATCTATACAATCTTTTTGAGGAAAGAAAGCTGAAATTATGAATACTTTTCAGGCAGCTCAGATTCCAATTAGAGATGATCCTAAGGCAAATGAGGCAGCACTAGAACTTGTTAGAAAGGACAAGCTGAGAGAGGTTAGAGCAGGGCATGATGGGACTTGGGCAGCACACCCTGGACTTATCCCAGCCTGCATGGAAGTTTTCACAAACAACATGGAAAATTCCCCCCACCAAATTCAGGCCAAGAAACGAGAAGATGCAGCAAATATAACAGAAGAAGACCTCTTACAAAGGCCTCGAGGAGTGCGAACCATGGAAGGTCTACGCCTAAACACCATAGTTGGAATCCAGTACCTAGCAGCTTGGTTAACAGGAACAGGCTCAGTTCCTCTTTACAACCTCATGGAAGATGCTGCAACTGCTGAAATTAGTAGAGTTCAGAATTGGCAATGGCTAAAGTATGGAGTGGAACTAGATGGAGATGGGTTTGGAGTGAAAGTAACCTATGATCTGTTTGGAAGAGTAGTGGAAGAAGAGATGGCTAGGATTGAAAGAGAGGTTGGGAAAGAGAAATTCAAGAAAGGAATGTACAAGGAAGCTTGCAAGATCTTTACTAGGCAATGCACTGTCCCAATACTGGATGATTTTCTGACCTTAGATGCTTATAATAATATTGTTATCCATTATCCTAAGGGATCGTCTAGGCTTTGAACATCAAGTTTCATGTATTGCCTATTATTGGAGTTTGTCTGTGTATTTCCAATATGCTAATAATAATCCCTTGTGATTTCTCTGTTTTTTGAATTCAAGTTCTAGCTTTTACAATGTTGACATAACCCATTACCAATGCTAAACTTGTAGTCCAAATTTGAAGCTTAAACTAAAAGATTGAAGAACAATATAGAGAAATTCGTTGTTACTTGCATTGTTTAATACAACTATTTAAGCTAATATGTGCATATATATTATAAACTTCACAAGAGCTCGGGCGGTTACAACTCATTTACTAAGTTTTTTTATTTTTTGTCATATAAACCAACAACTCTACTTGACATTCATTTATTGGTGCCAAATATAATTGAAGTTGAATATTTGGCAACATATTAATATAATATTTTATTTTATAATTTTTATGCTTTTTTAAATTTGATTTAATTAAAATGCATTTGATACTTTTTTCCGAAGAATTGGATACTTAGAATTTAAAAAGTCTTAATTAAAGTGGTGTTTGATAATATCATTCAGCATTTAAAACTTTGA